>OX451739.1:530351861-530891851 GCA_948472305.1 Vicia faba
GTAAATGGACTCCTACATATGAAGGACCATTTGTAATCAAAAACATATTCTCTGGTGGCACAATGATCTTGACCACCATGGATGGCGACGATCTGCCGCACCCTACGAACGCAGACATAGTCAAAAGATACTACGCATAAGAGACCCGCTAGGTTGACATACCTAGGAAAAACAAGGGCGTCCCAGCGAACCAAAGAGGTTCGGGCAAAAATTAGGGATAAAAGCAAAAAAATTTATACACCCGGCAAGCTGAAAACTCGAAAGGGTGGCTTGGGAAAAAAGGGCATCCCGGTGGACTGAAAACCCGAAAGGGCGGTCCAGCAAAAGTTAGGGAATTTAAGCATATGACTATGTCCTGTTGGATCACCTCGAGGACAACCTGCAAACTCAACGGTTCTGATCAATTCAATCAGTTTCGGACAAGGCAACAAATAGATAAGATACTGAGAGACACGAAGGCTATAGCAGAATGGGAACCCCATGGGATTATTGCACATAGATATCTTTTCTTTGTATCAAACTTTCATTTTTTACGAAGGAGTTCTCTTATTGGAATGTTTGTCTCATTGTATAAAAATACTTACTCAAAGTCAATACAAAGATATCCCTTTGGAAGTGCGAAACTATCTGTTTTCTTTACTCTTGTGTTTTGTTTACAAAAACGTCCAATGATTTATTTTTGAACATAATTAATGTTTACAAATGAACAAAATAAAAAGACAATCACTGATGGCTTTAAGAGATAAGGGAATCTCTCAAAGTTGTTTCTATAAAATTCCCCGCAGTGTGCAGTTTAATCCCAGCGGAACAAAGCGTCCAGTTATCAATCCCCAGTAGAAGTCGTCCAATTTCTCCGGATTTCCCAAGCAGGATTTTTCAAGCAGTACACGACATTTCCCTTACAACAGAATTTATTTCTCTAAGTGGAAATTCATCAACACTTCAACTTCACAACATGAAGACTTACATATCCTCAACAGTGGTCAGGGATTTATTTTCCCCAAATCCAACAAACAGTGCAACAGATTAGCTCATATATGCATACATTGCATCCATATATCATAAACATTGATAACACAAATGCATTATACCATGCATTTCATGCAACATGACTTTGCATGTTAGCTAACATTTTACCCTTTTCAGGATAAGGTTAACAGCTATCATTAACAATGTTCAAAGTTTTTAGATACAATTCAGATATGCTCCAAGACACGAACGTCATTCTGATACTCATTCAGATTCAACTCCCAGATACAGTTCAGATACGCTCCAGACACGGATGCCATTCTGATACTCATTCAGAGTCAGATTTCAGTTACTGTTCATATACGCTCCAAGACACGGACGCCATTTTGATACTCATTTAGATTCAACTCCCAAATACAATTCGGACACACTCCAGACACGGATGCCATTCTGATACTCATTCAGAGTCAGCTTTCAGTTACAGTTCAGATACGCTCTAGACACGAATGCCATCCTGATACTCATTCAGAGTCAGCTTTCAGTTACAGTTCAGATATGCTCCAGACACGGATGCCATTCTAATACTCCTTCAGATTCAAATCTTTCAGATATAATACAGATACGCTCCAGACACAGGCGCCATTTTAATACTCATTCAGATTCAACGCCCAGATACATTTCAGACACACTCCAGACACTGATGCCATTCTGATACTCATTTAGAGTCAGCTTTCAGTTACAATTCAGATACGCTCCAGACACGGATGCCATCCTGATACTCATTCAGAGTCAGCTTTCAGTTACAGTTCAGATACGCTCCAGACACGGATACCATTCTGATACACATTAAGATTCAAATCTTTCAGATACAATACAAATACGCTCCAGACACGGATTCCATTCTAATACTCATTCAGATTCAGCTCTCAGATTCAGCTCTCAGATTCAGCTCTCAGATTCAGCTCTCAGATATAGTTCTGATACGCTCTAGACACGGACGCCATTCTGATACTCTTTCTTTCAGCTTACAAATACAGTTCAACAACTAATTTTAGATGGCATCTACAAGCCCATATCCAACAACTTTCTATCATCCCTCCAAATAGAATCTTTAAGCCCATTCCCCCTACCATCACATAATCGAGTGCAAATTTCTGGGCACTCTAGTGTCCAATCATCTTCCACCTTCAAGTCATGAATGGCAAAACTCGCCAGTCTAACTCTTCAGGTTTAAGAAGATTGAACAGGGGAAGCTGTTGTATTCCAAAATTTTCTCTCCTCACTTATCAAGAATTTTCTCACAAGATCTCCTTGACTCAAGACTGCACTAGGGTTTGATCAGCTCAAGACACCTCCTTAAGCATTGATGACCAAAATTAGGGTTTGAGTTTGCACAAGGATTTTTGAACTTCGAATGTCCCATGTGACTTTCATGGATCATTATGGACCCCCAATATTACTCCTGTCAAGTTTCAAGCTTTGGATCACACTTTTGCTCAGTCAATTGATCAGTTGACCTAAAAATCAGATGTATTGGGGAAAAAGTCAACTATGGCCAATTTACAGTCAAAGTTCATAATTTTTATCCACATCAACATTTTAAACTCATATGTATCATTTGATCAATTTTGATCGCAACTCCTCAAGAAATTTGATCAAATCTCCAAAAGGGCAAAATGATCAAAATTATAGTTTTGACTAGGAAAGGGCAATTTCTGATTTTTGACCTAGCAAATGGTCAATTGGTTTAAGGCATGATCTCAAGAGTCCAATTGCATCATTTTTACCTAATGAAATGGTTCAAAACATTGCAAGTCCATTGGATTGACAAATGAATTTTCCAGTCAACTGATCAAAAGTCAAATGTATACTGAAAAGTCAAACTTTGACTTTTTGGTCAAATTCAAGTGCCAAAGATCATAATTCATAAAAACATGTCAAAGTATGAAACTTATTCATCAAGAAATCAAAAATTCAAGATTTCATTTTGAAAAGTCAAAATTTCTAAACTTAGAAATTTTTCGAAGTGTTGGAAATTTCATGTTTTTTCATAACTTTGAGCAAACTTTTCACCATGATGCAAGATGATTCAAGAGAAACTTCCAACATGAAAGTTTTAGATATCCATTAAATATACAAATTTTCTTTACACAACTCCTTCTAAAAGTGCTTCAATCTCAAGTTATAATTTTATGAGTATGTGGTCATGAAACTAAACACTTTGTGAAATTTTACCCTAATTTGGTCAGGATTTTGACCCAACTTCATGGCACTTTTTCATATAGTTCCAAGGGGAATCTTCAAAATCAATTCAAAGATGGGTTTTAGAGCACATTTCAAGCTTTCCAAAATGTCTAAGAACTCCTAGAGATTATTCTTGAGTAGGGAGAATTGAAGAGATGAAGTTAGGGTTTTATCACTTTAATTACAAGTCATTTTAGTGATGAATAAAATTCAAATTCAAACCATGTTGCATAAACACTACTTTTCAGGCCTCAAACTTGTCAGGCACTCCATAATTAATGGTTTATACAGCTGTTAGAGGCCTCACTTCAAGCATTCAATGCATGGACATGCTTTATATCCATTTTTGGAAGAAAGGTCACGTTGCCATTTTGATAAAGAAACTTTTTATATAAAACTTGTTCTTGAGCCTTGCACTTGTTCTCTTCTGATCAAACCAGTCCTATAACTCATGAGAAATGTTTCAAACACTTACAATCACCCATCCCATGCTTGTACCTCTCCTTGAAACTTGTTTCCCTCTTTTCTTCAAAATCAAGTAACCTAGCCAAAAGCTAGGAACTTGTACTTCTGACTTGCCAAGGCACTCAAACACTTTTGTTTATACATACACAAACTATTTGCACCAAAGACATAAATGCTCAAACCTTGAAAGAACCTAGAACTCAGAATCACACTACACATTTTCCATTTTTACACAAACTGACCAAAAACTTGAAACTCATAATCTACTCGTGCGTTTCTTGGCCTTTTGGTTTCTAAAGTTTCTAAACATTATCTAGAGTTGATCCCATACCCTGTTATAGAACTGTAACACCATTAACACCATCCTCTATTTCCGAAAACCCAGCTCTGCACATTGACTTCTCCAGACCATTTCAGCCATCCATTGTTCAAGCTAATCGTTGTATTAGCTTCCTGGGACCTCCAGGAAGCTAACCTGATCATCACCATCACTTGAAACAAGCTCAAACTCAAAACACGATTTCCAGTTTTGAGGTAAGTTTTTTCAACTTTGAACTCTTCATACAGGCATCATCAGTGATTTATTTATGAACAAAACATGTATATATCATTGCCCTAAAGCTAACCATGTCCTTAGTTTCCATTAATTTTGCTTGAGCTTAGAGAATTTTGAAACTGAAATTTCTGAGATTTTTAGGGTTCAGATTAGGGCCATTAAAATTCATTCTTATCTTTGATCTATAGTTTTAATGCTTTACATTTATAAAACTGTGGGATAATTAGCTACAAGTTTCATGTTTACAGTTTTCCATTTTGATGAGAAATGAGCAAGTTAAAGTTGGTATGGCTCGAGGTTGAAGATGAAGTCTTCAGGGCGCGTTTTGCCTTGTATATTTATTGTTTTACTTATGTTAACGGATGTATAGCCACCCAGTGGTATAAGCGCGCGTCTGTAACCTTTGGGACCTGAGTTCGATCCCCAGTGGTACCCTTTTCATTTTTCACATTTTGTTTACTTTCTGACTTTGTTTTTGGCAGGGCGCTGGGCCTCCTTGGGCCTTGTTGTTTTTTTTTGTTTTTTTTTACTTTCTAACCCCATGCAGGCTATTTGCATCCTGGCCCAGTTTTATTTTATTTTCTTATTTTCATTTTATTTATTTTCTTAAATATTTTACTAATATTAATAAATCATGAAAAATATAAAAAAAAATTAAATTTTTATTTTAACTTAGTTTATTTTATACTTCTCACAAAAAATATTTTATTTAACTATACATTATTTATTTTTATTAACTAGTCTTGTAAATTAAATTAAAACTAGGTTAGTATTTATTTTTCTTTTACACCTATTAAAATATATTTATTTCAATGTTAAAAAATGCCAAAAATATTTTATAATATTATAAATATTTTCAAGGCAAAAATACCAAAAAATCCTTTTTCTAAACTTATTTTCTTTTAATCCTTTTTCTCTACATTTTGTGTTTTTGTACATTTATTCATTTTGTACTTCATATTTATTTATTTTTTTGTCCATCGATACAAATTCAATATGGTTGTAATAGACTAACTAGGTTTACATTTATGCAACCCCCATTCAATTTGTACACCCCCTCCCACAAATGTTGTAATAGCGTAGTAACTTTAAATTCTACAATTTATCGCTTTTATATATAACATGCTAGTAATTAGGGTTTGTATGGAAAGACTAAAACCGATACTTAGAAAACCCTAATTCGAGACAAAAACAAGCACGAAAACAATACACTTGCACACAAGCACCCCTAGGGCTATCCACTTGGTTTCCTTATACAAAATTGCCATATTACGCATGTTAGGTATCTTAGCAAAAACAAAAAAATATAAGATCATAAGTCCCTCGATGAAGCTATCTAAGTTTCCTTACAAATGATCTTATTCCGTAAAAAAGAATGCTAAGATACCTTGCAACATTGTTAATCATGGTTATACGATGACCCACACCCGTCCCGTTTACATCCAAAGATAGGGTTACTTACCAAATTAGTGGTAAGATAACAATGTCAAAGGAAAAGGAAAATGAATAAAAAATACTTTTGAGTAGGTAGAATGCTCCTAATTACTTGCTCAATTTCAAAACAAAACATCCTTGCTATTTTCAAAACAAACACTTACACCTTCAAACATCTTACAAACTTGAAAACATTTTCAAAAGATCAAACATCTTTGTATACATTCTTACGAATGAGAATCATTACAAAGATTTCCTAAACAATGGCCTCTTTACAAAATACTTTCAAAAAACCACACAAAGCACAATTTCAAACATAAATCAAGTGATCTAGCAAGTAACTAAGAGCCCATGAAAAACCAGGGATGAAAAGGGTGTTAACACCATCCCTTTTCATAATCTACACCTCTAACTCAAGAAATAATCTCAAAGGTCTTTCCTGTGCTTTTTCACCTTTCCTTTTGGATAAAATAAAAGTCGGTGGCGACTCTTGCTAACTGCAACATTTGTGATAAAACGCAAAACCCTCAAGTCAATTCTCCCACCATATTACTCATGTGCTCTTGTATCCCCGACAAAACAGGAATTTTCAACTACTGCTTCGACATCAGGTTTTCCCCAGTAAAGTCGTCAAACTTCTCAGGATTCCCCAATAGGATTTCACAAAATCCTCAGGCAGTGCACATGGCTTTCCTTCCCCAACAAAGTTTATTCCTCTAAAAACGGAAGATCATCTCCCAGCAGTTCAGCTTCAACAAAATCTGAAGACCTGCAATTAGGGATTTATTTTCCCTAATTCAACAGCGCTGCAATAGAACAACAGATACATTCATATATTGCATTCATACATCATTCTACAAATGTTATAGCATCTGCAGTACAAATGCATACATCCCAATCTCATTTATTTTGAGAACACCATTACGCAATGCATTTCATACTGTTGTACCCCAAAATTTGCCCTCGTATTTTTCCTCAAGAAATAATAACTTCAGGCGTCTCCTGATTTTTCAGACTGGCTCAAGAATCGGTCAAATGGACTTTTCTCGTCAGTCAGACGCAATTAGGGTTTTACTGATTTCCAGGGTTCTAGAATGTTTCAAACAATTGGTTTAAGGTTTTGATTGGTTTGAGCTCAACTTTGATCAGGCGAACGTTCTTTGGCATTTAATCAGGAATTAGGGTTTTCGTGCGCGGTTCCTCAGAAAGATTTAATTCTACGATGCTTTGCAAGTTATTCCGAGATTTGGGTTGAATTCGCGTTGTTTGACGTAATCATTAAAAGAATGCATTTGGATTGAATTCACGTTTGTTTGATTGAACCAGTCAAAGGATACATTCAGTTTGGATTTACAGTGTTTGGTAAGAAATCAGTAAAAAGGGAATGTTCCTGATCAGTTGTTTTGATTAATTGTTGTTTTGCTTTGGATGTTGGAAATGCCAGGTTTAACTGATCAAATGCTAAAGCTTTGTTTATTTAAATTATTTATTATTCTAAGATTAAGTGATTGGAATTTATTTTTCAATTATTTTAATTCAAAGAATTTTAAATAATAAATAAACAATAAAGGATAAAAAGGAATTAATTGGATAAAGACTTTTTATTTACTTTTAAATTATTCGTACAATTATTGTTTACAATTTATTTACAACAATGATTTTACAAATAATTTAGACCTAAATAAGACTATCCTAAACATTTTTTCTAATCTTCATTTCTTCATCTGTTATCCTTTGCTCCCCACCATTCAATTTTTGTCTGCAAATAAGAGAAAGAAAGTCAATTGCAGATAAAATAAATAGAGACGGATAAGAGGTTCATCATTAAGGGCAACTGATTGGGATCAGTTAGCCCTCTTTGCAAATCACGGGATTTCTCCCGGTTCACAAAGAGGGATGGATATTTGCAAAGTCAAAAAATGAATGCACAAAAGTCAAAATTGCACAATTCAAAAATTGTCAAACTGCATAGTTCAATACAAACAGAAAGTCCAAACTGAATCACAACTTTCAAACCATCCAAAACTGTCAAAGTACAAGTTACTATCCAAAAAGGTACCCAAGTTGTCAATAAAGAAGATTTGGAAGGACATCAAAAGATACAAAATACAAGAAGCTGTCAAAAGAAGGGACAAATATGCAGAGAAAGCATGATATGCAAGCAACATACTCATTTTCATCATTTCCCAAGTTGCCCTTTCAGAAAGTACAAAGCATAAACAATATTTTAATGCAAACTGTACTGAGAGAGAAGAAAAAGAGAGCAAAGAAAGCAGGTTTAGGCTTTAGGCAGGAAGAAAAAGATAAAAAGAAACAAACTGAACACAGTAGAGAGAGGAGATCAGAAAGATATCAAAGAGAGATAACCACAACTGTCAAAACCTTCCAGCCTAAGCATCCAAAAGGCCAAACCTGCTGAACAAAGGCCAAGCCTGCTGAACAAAGGCCAAGCCTACTGAACAAAGGCCAAGCCTATTGAACCAAAGGCCAAGCCTGCTGAACAAAGGCCAAGCCTGCTGAACAAAGGCCAAACCTGCTGAACCAAAGGCCAAACCTGCCTATTATCAAACAAAACATATAGACAGAAGCAAACCTGCAGTAAACGCCAGTTCACAATAAACAGTTTAAAACACCCAATCTGCCTGAAGCCTTCAAGCACACAAACATAACTAACATACGCCCAAAACCTGCAATCAAGCTAAAATAACCTGCCTGAAGCCTCACTAAAGCAAAAACCTGTGAAATCTCCAAACCATAAACCAGTAAAAAAGGCCTTACCATTCAACATAACCTTCCAACATCATCCCAGCATCATCAACACTAAAAAGATCCAACATCACAAGCCTCAGAGAAACCCTCATCATAGGCAAATAAACCAAGCATTATCAAACATATTTAGATTTCCCACAGAAAGACGAGGAAAAGAATCATTTTCATACGCACGCTCAGGCAACCAAACCCTCAAGGCCCTCAGAGTACTCATCATAGGGAATTTTCAACAAGCACAAAGGCATCAATCTCAGCAAGCCAAAGAAGAGAAGAAGAAAACATTCCAAAAGGCAACAAGGAGATAAAGAAGCGTTTCGAGGCATCAAGGTAATCACACAAAAGAAGCATACCTAATAGGCATTCAAAGGCAACACAGGCAACACAGGCATCATACAATACTCAAGCACACTCAAACATTCAAGGCAACCAAACAGAAGCAACGAGGCAACATGGAGAAGAAGAAAAGAAATGACATCAAGTTAAGTTCTCAGAATACATCATTGAACCCTAAAAGATAAAGAGTACCAGGAAGCTCATAAGTCCAGCATCAAGCGTCTTCACCCCCTTCACCACTAAGCCTCCAAGCACCTCCGCGCTCGCCTCCTTCCTCAAACAAAAGGTAGTAAATTCTATTCTCTTTCCTTTTCAACCTCGTTAAAACAAACAAAATCAAAACTCCTTAATCAAAAGAAGCAGTAAATCATAAGCATGTAAAAGGAACCAAACCCTAAACGCGTTTAAACAAGACAAGACGATTACCTCTCATTTGGTTTCACTGAACCAAGGAAGGAAGGAAGGTAAAGCGGACGCTGATGGCTTAGGCGAAGGGGATGACGTTCAGACAGCCATGGCAAGGATGAACGAAGACGAACGAAACAAGTGAACGGCGCCGTTTCTGGGCATACAAACGCTAAAACAATTCCCAAATGAAACAATTTGTGTAAACCCTAAAACCTTCATAAACCTACTTGGGCCATAACCTTATCTGAAGCGCCCAAGCCTTTCCACGTTTCCAACTCACACCCCCCCCCTCATTCATTTTTCTGTATGGGCCATAACACTCTCCCAAGCCCATTTTATTCTTCTCTTCATTTCATTTTATTTGTTACAAACTAAAATCTTGTTTTAACTTAACTCTTTTGAAAAAATATACTAACATAATTAATTAAAATGCATTTTTGTTATATATACATAACTTAATTCTTTAAACATTTAATTAAAATATTCTCTTTGTACATGAATATATAATTTTTCTTAAGATTAATACTTAATTTGTACATAATCAATAAAATATATTTTTTCCATATACATAATTTAATTAATTTAAAACATTTAATTTAAATGTTCTTTGTATATATTAAACACAAAATATAACGATACATCTTTTATACACAATACAATTAAAATTGAAAACATTTTTCTTTTCATTTAATTAAAACATTCTTTTTGTACATATTAACAATATACAAGATTACAAGACTAATTAAATAAGTATTTAATTATTTTCATTTAAGTTAAAACAATACTTAATAATACTCTCTTAAATTCATTTTCCTAACCTATAAATAATTACATATACAAATATACATACACGTATACACATACACTTACACAATATACTTACATTTGATACATTATACATTTGCTTATTTTGTATATTCGTTACATTTACATTTGATCGATTCGATTTGGTTGTAACTTATTGGACATTACATTCCTAAAGTCTCATCCCCATTCGTAAATTTGTACCCCCACTCCCGGATACTATTTGTAATAGCGTAGACTTTAAATTCTTGCAATTTACCGCTTTCAATTATACCATGGCTAGACCTAGGGTTTGTATGTACATAAAACCAAACGCTAGATAACCTAATACAAGACAAATACATGAAATCAATACACAATCACACTTGCACCCCCTAGGGTAATCCCACATGTTGCCTCCCAAAATGGGCCATGCTTGCACGTCGAGTTTCTTTGGCAAAACGAGTTCAAATGATCATAAGTCCCTCGATGACGCTTTCGAAAGTTGCCTAAAACGGAATGATCATAGTCCCTTCAAAACAAATTGCCAAAGACACTTGGCATCATTGCATTCATGGTCCATACGATGACCCGCGCTCGTCCCGTTAAACATCTTAAACGCAAGATTGTCCACCAAATTCAATGGTGGAACAAAATTGTTAAAAAGGGTTGAAAACATAGAGAAAACCTTTGAGTAAAATAGGGTAGACAAAACTCTTAGTTACTTGAGATCAACTTGCAAAAACCACTTTCCTTCTTTTCAAAAACCACATTCCACAAACACTTTCCAAACAAACTCTCAAAAACATTTGAAACATCTTTTCGAAAAGATACACACCTTTGTAAAACATTCGAGTAAAGAATTGTTACAAGGGTAGCCTAAGACAAGGCATCTTCTTCCAAAACATTTTCAAAAATACATACACACACACACCATTTTCAAGCAATCAAAAAAAAATCAAGGCAAGTGATTTAAAAACCAAGTAACTAAGAGCCCATGGATAACCATGGATGAAAAGGGTGCTAATACCTTCCCTTTTCATAATCTACCCCCCGAACCCACGAAATATCTCAAAAGGTTTTTGTTGTGCTTTTTAACCTTTCCTTTAGGATAAAATAAAAAGTCGGTGGCGACTCTTGCTCAACCGAACAAGTGCGAAAACAAACGCAAAACTCATAGTCAGTTCTCCCACCGTATCACAGAACTGGCGACTCTGCTGGGGATATAACTTAAAAGTGGGGTTACCTTAGGGTTTAGATCACCTTTACTTTCTTGCTTTGATTGACTTGATTGCTTTATCTTTTGGGTTCTTATTTGGGTTTATTGTAAATCCTACACCCGGATTTGGGGCACCTTCTTAGGTAAATAGCAAAAAAACTGTGAGGGAACTGTGCGGGGTATACCGACACGGTTGAAGCAGTAAGCTATGTTAGTGTGACATATTTGTGAGTACCGGTAACCCTTGAGTTCAATCAAGGAGAGTACGGGGCCGCTGAGTGATGTCGTGAAGCACTAACGAACTCTTAGAACCTTAATTGACCATCTTAGCCTTTTTAGGGGTAGTGAGATGACCGAATTTGGTGCAGTCCGAAGTTGGTAGATACTCGATACTACACTCATTTGAGGGTTGTTTTCTTGGAATATTTTGGTCGCCAGTTAAGTGGCTAAACCGAAACAATGAACACAGGAAACAATCCAATGATATTGAGCTCTTTAGAACCCAGTTTCTATTTTAGGACAGGATGAGCCAACTAACTTCAAGAGGGTACTTACCTAAACCCCATGCAAGCCTAAACCTAAGGACTTGTTTGCTTTGTGTGAATATGTTTGTCTGTATATACACTCACTTGTTTGTCGCATACATGTACATAACATCATAACATCCTACCATAGCATTTTCAATAACCATTTCAAGGATCTCGAGGGTTCTTTTGATGCAGGGTTACGTTGAACCAGACGTCTACCAAGGGGCAAGGGGCAAGAGGTTTTTCCTCTAACCAATGCCAATCAAAGTTCAAATGCAACAATTTGAATCAGTGGCTATGACCCACTCGACATGGTGAGCTTGATTCTCGTGGAAAGACATCCACCGATACAAAGTTCTCCAAACAAAGATCAAGTGCAACAACTTGAATCAGTGGCTATGACCCACTCGACATGGTGAGCTTGATTCTAGTGGAGAGACATCCACCGGTGCAAAGTTCTCTAATCCAAGAGCAAAGTTCAACCTCTAACATTTTCTTGTGTTTACCCCGAGAGATCCTTGAGAGCATGCATCCACATATCATGCATTGCATTTTGACAGTCTTTCCTTTTTCAGGTTTCCTTACTCTCCTGCTGTTTATTTCAGTAAGAGATGGCTCTAGAAAGGTCTGTCAAAGACATCCAAGACCAGACTGCTCAGCTGCAGGAGATGTTCCTGAACTTGTCTCTGGGGCAAGAAGAAATGAAAGCTCTCCTCACAAAGAGCTTGGAGAATTCAAACAATGCCAGGAGTGACCAACTTGCGGAGTTGTAGTTTGATCTTACAACATTGAGGACCCAAGTGATGGGACAGTTGGTGGGCCAGATGGCTCTCATCCAAGACCTATCTCAAAGACAAGAAGAACTCAGAGTTCTTGTCCGCCAACTGCTTCCAAATAACCAATTGGGGAAAATAGCTGAGGTTGAAGAGCAAGTCACCGCTCAGCCTCCATCCACTTAAGAAGACAAGGGGAAGGCTCCTTCGCTTGCTTCAGGGTCACAAGCCCATCAACAACCTCGCCAGCGTCAACGGGGTAATCGGCGTAAGCAAGAAACGTTGGAAAGACAGTTCACGGAGACTGAAATACCATCATTCTTCATACTGAAGCGCCTGTTGGAGGTCAACCTGCTTACCCTAAAGGACCCTCCTCAGAAGCTCAATATCTCCTCTCCTAACTATCATCCCGACGCATTTTGTGTTTACCATTCCTACAGCCCAGGACACGACACCAACGACTGTTGGGCCTTGAAGAACAAGATTCAAGATCTGATCAACATTGGAATGCTGGAATTCATGCCAGACGGTGAGATGAAAATCTTCCGTTAAGGAGTGCTCCGCCTGAAGTGACGAAGCTCAAGCTGAAAGACTTTTGTTTCTTTTTTTAATTTTCAAAGTTGTAATTTCTTTTGCTATCAAACAATTATCTGTTGATGTTAAACTCTGTTTTCATTAATGCATTGCATATGTTTGTCTTGAATTCATCCATGCGTTTCACTACTCTTATGCTTTTCTTTATGATATCTGACTCTTGATAAAAAGCTGCAAGCCTTTAGAGGGAGGATGACGAAGCAATACCATGATCTCATACAATATGCTTTTGAACAGACCTTGCTAATGATGTACAGGCATTTCTTTCAATTCCCAAACACTGGAGTTATAAGGAAGATAATCCATAGTCAACCCCTTCGAGCCAAAGAAGTAGGAGTTTTCTGTTCTAAACGATCAAAACCTTTGATATAAACCTGGGGCAGGGTAGTCTCTCAGTTAATTCAAAAGAAAATGCGCATTGAAGCCGCAAACTCTCAGTTCGTAATACAACGAACGACGTCAAAGAAAAAGAAAATCGTTCCTTTGGAATCAAAAGACAAGGGTGGTTCCCTATCACATCGACAGTCAATCTCTCAAAAGAGAAAAGCCCACTGAGTCAAAACCTGTAAAGGAAGCTCGAGAAAGCTGGGGCATCCCGCTGATTGTAATCTCGAAAATGGGAACAGTCAGGCAAAAGTTAGGGATAACAAATCAAAATCAAAATAGTGAGGGCATTACAAAATCCTCAACAACATGAAAAATGTTGAAAAAGAAAAAAGAAGATGATGACTGTCTCCCCAAATTCAATTGGTGAACCATCTCCCAAAAGTCGTTCCGAACTCAAGACAGAGTATGACGCACAATTAACTGAGCTTAGGTATGAAGAACATCACGAAGAGCGGGTGGGTACAAATATACTTTGAGCCTTTATCCTTTGTTTCTTAAACCGTGAACCAAGCCACGTTACAACCCTTCAAAAGTCCTAATTGAAGCATGGGTAAGTTCGAAAGCATACTGTTACAAAAGGTATCCTGACTCCTGTAAGGCTTTGCTCTAAATCTTCTGTTGAATTTGTATTATGAAAAAGTTTTCTGCTAAAAAACGCATTTTTCAAAACTTCGAGACAAACATAAACTTTGCATTGCTTGAATATCACTGTCTGCATTTGGCTTTTTGTTTGACAGCGAAGAATTTCATACAACGAATGTTCGGGGGAACGAAAACTCTCTCAGTAAGCTAAAATCACTTCAACAGGATGACACTTCCATTACGAATCTCCTATCAGAAAGGGGCATGACATGTCACCATCCAGTTAACCTAGGGCAGTCCAGCCAAGGTCCAACAGATCTTTCAAAATCCAATTAACCTGGGGCAGTCCAGTCCAGGTCCAACAGATCTTCCAAAGTTCAGTTAACCTGGGGCAGTCCAGTCAAGATTTCAAGAAATCTCTCAATATGCAGAGTAATCTGATTCAAGACTCCTTCATCATCACCTGGGGCATTCGAATGTCAAAAGTGTTCAACAATTCCTTCATCACTGAAGAAGATTGATATAATTCAAGATGTGACCCAAGATTTGGCGACATTCTATAACTCATTCCAGATTTCCTTCCGGATATAGTTCAAGATGTGACCCAAGATTTGGCGACATTCTATAACTCATTCAGACTTTCCTTTCAGATATAGTTCAAGATGTGACCCAAAATTTGGCGACATTCTATAACTCATTCCAGATTTCCTTCCGGATATAGTTCAAGATGTGACCCAAGATTTGGCGACATTCTGTAACTTATTCATATGATTGTTCTGAATCATCACTGTCTTTTGTTTTTGGAAAGACTCAATTGGTGCCATTCGTTATGCACTTGGATCAACTGAGAGACTACCCTGCCCCAGGTTATGATTAAGGGTTTTAAATTTCGAAAAGAAAAACTCCTACTTCTTTGGCTCAGAGGGGTTGACAAGGGATTATCATCCTTATAACTCCAGTGTTTAGGGGTTTGAAACAATGCCTGTACCTCATCAGCGGGGTCTGTTCAAAAGCATACTGTAGATTATGGTATCGTTTTCGTCATCCTCCCTCAAGAGGCTCAGAATTATTAACCAATAGTTGATCATCAGAAAAAATATGAAAAGAATTTTGAATATAATGAAAACAATTGTATTAATTCCCAAAACAGACATATGCGATGCATTAATAGAATAAAAGAGTTTGCTATGACATTAATTGTTTATATAAGCGAAGAAAAACACAACTCAGAAATTCAAATAAACAAAAGGTCTTCAACGATTGGGCAACGGAGCAGTGATTATGTTCGGAGTCTCAGGCACTTCAAACTGAATCTCCCCGGCGTCGATCATGTCTTGAATTTTGTTCTTGAGAGGCCAGCAGTTGTCCGTAGTATGCCCCGGGCTATCAGAATGATATGCGCATCTATCATTGGGATGATAGTTGGGAGCAGAAGTATTCGGATTCCGGAGAGGAGCCCTTAAGGTGATCAACCCTGCCTTCAACATTTGTTGCAGTGCTTGATCCAGCGACATGTTGAGTTTGGTATACTGTCGTTTCTCCTTTCGCTGCTGCCCCTGTCCTTGTTGAGCAGGTCCAGGATTGGAGATCTGGATTGCCCCCACCTCATGACGGCTCTTTTTACCGTGCACAGCATTGGATTCTTTCTTTCCATGATGAGGTTTTTTATCAGAAGGTGCAGCCTCTTGAATTTTCCCAGACCGGATACCAGCTTCTATTCGCTCTCCAGTCAAGATAAGATCTGTGAATCCAGCAGACGAATTCCCAATTAGGTGGTTGTAGAACGGACCAGACAGGGTCCCCAAGAACATATCGACAAGTTCCCGATCAGTCAGAGGTGGTTGTACCCTTCCAGCAAGATCCCTCCATTTCTGCGCATATTCCTTAAAACCTTCGCTTGCACCTAACGACATACCCTGAAGTTGGGTACGCGTAGGAGCAAGGTCGACATTATATTGATACTGCTTGTAGAAAGCAGTAGCCAACTCCTCCCAGTTACGAACCTTGGTCCCATCTAGCTGATAGAACCATTCGAGATGAGTCCCTGAAAGACTCTCCTGAAAGAAGTGGATCCACAAATTCTTATCCGCAGAGTACGGCTGAATTTTCCGAACATAGGACCTTAAATGCAGCTTGGGACAAGACGCCCCGTCATATTTAGAGAAGGATGGTGATAGTCTCTTATGGTCCCCTCTCCGACAAGTGCGTGAGGTGGTAATTCCTTTTTCAGATGTTTCCCTCTCTGACGATGAGTGTGAGGTGATAGTCTCTTATGGTTCCCTCTCCGACGGTGTGTGAGGTGGTAAGTCCTTTTCAGATGTTTCCCTCTCCGACGATGAGTGTGAGGTGATAGTCTCTTATGGTTCCCTCTCCGACGGTGTGTGAGGTGGTAAGTCCTTTTCAGATGTTTCCCTCTCCGACGATGAGTGTGAGGTGATAGTCTCTTATGGTTCCCTCTCCGACGGTGTGTGAGGTGGTAAGTCCTGTTCAGATGTTTCCCTCTCCGACGTTGAGTGAGGTGATCATTCCTTTCAGATTATAATTTTCTATGGTTCTATCCCCGATACTGCGAAGATGGTAATTCCCGCCAAGGTTTTTCTCAACGAGCGTTGTTGAAGTTAAAATCACCCAAGGTTCTCTTACCATTCATGCTAAGGCAGTAACCATACCTGGTTCATTCATCATCTTTTGAAGCTCCAGATCCAGCTCCTGTAACCAGTCAGGACACATCTATACCAAGCATCTAAAAATCAGTTCCTGCAACGTGTCAGGTACTCATTTGTTTCTTTTGCAGGTATGCAGGTTCTAGCTAAGGAATCTCCTACGCGATCAACATCCAGATGGCATCTATAATCCCATCATCCTATCCAGCAACCTCCCAATGGCATCTATAAGCCCATTCCATCACACTGCTACTATATGAGCGCAAATTTCTGGGCACTCTAGTGTCCAATCATCTTTTACCCTCGGATTACGAAAGGCACGTCAGCCAATCTGCATCCTCAGGTCTAAGAAGATTGAACAGGGGCAACTGTTGTACCCCAAAATTTGCCCTCCCATATTCTCCAAGAAATTGCCAAACCAAGCTGCAAGATTCCCCAGGGGTTGTGCAATCCAACTGTCTCCTATACAGTCAAAACTAGGGTTTGTGTTCTGATCAAGAAAAGGAAGTTTTCAAAGGCCCAATCAAGTCTCATATGCCTACAAATATGGTCAAGCATCCTCATATCAAGTTTCAAGGCATTCAGCTCAAAATTGCACAGTCAAAACCCTAAATTGCACTACAGTCAACTGTAGGGGCAAAATGGTCATTTGACAGTCAAAAGTTCAAATTTTTGGTCAACATATCATTTTGAAGCCACAAACATCATTTGATCAATGCTTGATCATGATTCTCAAAATTTGGCTCAGAAAATCATCAAGATGCAAAAGTTACTATATTTGGACAGTTGAAAAAGTCAACTGAAATTGACCAGGGCATAACTTTCACATGGATTATCAGAAAAATTCCATCCAAAGCTCATTTTGAAGAGAAGGACATTTCCTACAATTCATTTTCATATTCCAAGTCCACGAAATGCTCTCACAAAAAGTTATCAATTTCAACATTATAGGTCATTTCCAAAAGTCAACAAAAAGGGACTTTAAGTCAAAGGCCATAACTTGAGATTGGTAAATCAAAATGACATGGGACCAAATACATTGGTTAGAGGACTCAAAGACCTTTCCAAAATGTCCAAGAAAATGAGAAAAGCTTAAAAATTGAGCAAGTTATGCCTTGTGGAAGTTGGGAAATTTTTGGATATTTTGAAAAGTCAACTTTGATCCAAATGACCTAAAATTGCTAATGGGCCCATTTTTCTTCCATGATTCATCATTCTAAGCATATGCACGACCACTTGGCCCAAAGGGAAGTATTTTCTCATTTTTTATTTATTTATTTGAATTTTTATTTATATTAATTCAATTAAATCAATTAAATATGTGGAAAATATCTAAATGAACCAAACAAATCTTTTTGTACACATTCTAGACTCAATATTTCGTGCATATGCCAATTAGGAAAGATTTGGTTTGATTTGATCATGATTTGCACAAAAGGACATGGAAAAGATATGAAACATACTGGTGAAAAATCAATTTGCAAAATCATTGATTGGAAGAGATTTGATTCAATTTTCTTAACCTAATGCCTTCACTACATAATCAGAAAGATAACCCTAATGCTAACACACTGAAAGCTGCGCCCAAAAAGCCATTGTGAAACTTGATTTTTCTCCAAAAAAAGCAAAACTGAATTCATTGTTAGAGGTCGATTCAAAGCACCATTCCTTTTCCAATAGCTTCCTCAAGATTCCCAGAAGCGATTCCAATCCCTAACATCAACTCAAACGCAAAGAACTGGTAAAACGAACACAAACTGTGCCAAGAAATTTTCAGAATCGTACATCATAATTCACGCATCTTTTGCATTTTTTATTTATGGATTCTTGTTCAGTGTGATGTTTCGAAGCTAACCAATGCCTTTAATTTGATTATAACGCTGTGTATGAGATTCTACCATGCTTAAATTTTAGGGTTTGCAGGATAAGAAATTAGGGCTTTCCATCCAAGGCAAAATTAGGACTCGTGGTTAATACCATTGGCATGAGCATGTCCAAACGAAGGGATCTCAACCCTCGCGCCTAATTTATGATCAAAGATAACCCAATCGCTATTTTCTGGAAAGTAGTCTTAGGCAACGTTTGCAAAACCGTTGCCTCATGTTTGTGTTTCAGGAAAAAGAAAGAAGACGACCTCGTTGTCAAAACGTGATTGGCCAATTTAAAACTTCGCGCGCAGAGATTCGTTAATCTTTTGTTTCTTGTTATAATATTTCTTGTTTATTTATTAATCAAAAGCGTGAACTGGCACAGATGGCAAGCGAGTCTCTTGGCAAGGCATATGACCTGGGTTCGAGTCCCAGGTCTGAATAATTTCCATATTGTTTTTCCATAATAAATCTTATGCAGGCACTACCTTAAGGCACACCATGTATCCTCCATCATCAAGCCAGCCACGTTCATCTGGAGATTTAATCAAAGGCCGAGAATCAAAGAGCACGCTACACTTCAGTCAACGCACCACATGCTTGCACGAAAGTCAATCAGGCCTTGCAAGATTGGGCCAGAACTTTTGAATCAACACCTCACAATTGGGGACTGAACCCCCCCTGGTTTGCCTTCTCTATATTTTTGTCTTATTTTATCTTTAATTGCTATTTTATTTTCTTCATTTGTTTTAATGAATTAATTTCTTTTACAAAATACAAAACACATAAAAAACTCAAAAAAGACAAAATATAATAAATAATATCTATTTTCATATTTTCTTATAAATAATTGTATGTAAATTAACTAATTTAAATTAGGTTTAATTTTATTTCTTTTCACACTAAAAATCCAAAAACATAGAATTTAGGTTTAATGAGTTTTATTCCTTTCAATTTTTTTTTTATAATAATAATATTACTTATTTTATTTTCATAATTAAATTGTATATAAATTAACTTAGGTTTAATTTAGGTTTAAATTTTAATACTTTCATAATAAACTTAAAAATAATTAGAACTAGGTTTAACATTTTATTTTAGTTTTTTTAATTAATTCTTTTTCTATTAAATCCTAAAGACACTAAAAATACCAAAACATTCTCTTTTAATTTTTTTTTTAATTTTAATTCCTCGTTAATTTTAAAAAGGGTCCAACGCCCTCGTTCGTAATTTATTTAATTCGCACATTTATTTTATTTCGCTTAATTCATTATGTATCTCTCCCAAAGCGTTGTAACTTAAATTTCTCGCACTTTTATTTCTTTTGCTTTATTTATTTTCTGTCAAATCGGGTCCGGTTTAATTTTGGCGATGTGGACCCGCGCCATTTGTAATAGCTTTAGATTTACTTTCCCGCAAATATTAACTGTTAACAAAAAGCATGAAAGAATGTATGGCCTTAAATAAAATCAAGCGTAGATCACAATGAACATGACAAGACAAATATCAATGAAAACGACACACGAATCACACACACCACTCCTAGGGTACGCCTCACTGTTGCCTTGCCTCGAAAGGTGATCGTCGAGTAGAGGACGTCTTAGTAAGTCCTCATGATCCGGGAACCTGGCATGAGGGTAGCTTCTAAGGTGTCTTCCCATTGCTCTGGTGATCACCATGTCCCGAACCTCGAATTGACCCGAACACCTCCAACGGTGGTGCTACCTACCTCTCAATGGTGGGATGGCACTACTTTAAAGGACATTTACATAGACGAATTCCTTAGGGTAGGTAGGTTCTCGTAGATACTTGCTCTAAATTTCAAAAACAAATTCAAAAATACTTTTCACACCGACACTTTTTCAAAAGCTTTCAAAGCAAATTTTTCAAACACTCTGACGTACGAGTCGAACTGAAATTTTTCAAAGAAACTTTTTAAAACCCACAATTGAAAAGCAAACAAGCCATTTTGAAAACACATTGAGCAAGTATCTAAGAGCCCATGGATAACCATGGATAGAAAGGGTGCTAACACCTTCCCTTTCTATAACCTACCTCCCGAACCGAGAAACATTCTCTTTAAGGAATTTTTCTGTGCTTTTGTCCTTTCCATTTGGAGAAAATAAAAGACGGTGGCGACTCTTGCTTCCGCGACATTTCGCGAACCAGCGTTAAACAGTCAGTTCCAGATCCACCGATCACAATAATAAATCAAAAAAAGGTCACTATAAATCCTCAACAAAATGGAAAATATGGCAAAAATGAGTGCCTTCCAACAAACTTAACTTGTCTGAACCATCACCAAAACGCCATTCCAGACTCAATTGGAGTTCAAACACACAATTAATTGAGTTTAGGATTGAAGGACATCACGAAGAATGAGTGGGTACAAATACACTTTGAGCCTTATCCTTTGTTTCTTAAACCGTGATCCAAGCCACGTTACAACCCTTCAAAAGTCCTAATTGAAGCATGGGATAGTTCGAAAGCATACTGTTACAAAAGGTATCCTGACTCCTGTAAGGCTTACTTTAAATCCTGATTTGAATTCACATACTTGCAAAATTCTTTTATCTGCTAAAACGCATATTCAAAACTTCAAAACAAACATGAAATTTACATTATTTGAATACCACTGTTTGTGTATAGCTATTTATTTGACAACAGAGAAATTCACACAACAAATATCTAGCGAATGAAAACTCTCTCAGTGAACAAAATCACATCAAATAGGGATGACATTCCCAACGACAAATCTCCTATAAACAAGGGGCATGACATGTCACTATCCAATTTTTCTGGGGGCAGTCGAGTCAAGAAATCCCCCAAGAAATGCTGAATAACCAGGGGCAGGTCTGTATCTGAATCACTTGGGGCATTGAACGTGAATTCTGACAAAGAGTTATGTACGAACAAGCAAACATTTCCTAACAATGCTACACACACTTTCTACTAGGGGCAGTGACAAATCTCCTACAAAGTCCTTTTCATAGGATGATCCCCAGTCAAGTCCCCACAAAGTTATCTCTACAAGGTTATCCCCGTGGAATAATCTTCATGGATAAGGGTACAAACCCCTCAAGGCCAAATTCATGGATATCCCCATAAGGTTGGATCCATGCAATCCCCAGCTAGAGTTTCAATCTCTAGAAAAACCTTCTTCCCAGCTGAGTTGGTCTCAAGAAGAATCCTCGAGGAGTTCTTCCAAGTGAAAACACCTCTCCAACAGATGGGCGACAAGGTTTATTTCCCCAACAAATGACAAGATTCCCCAACTTGAATTTTCCTCTCAAACTATCACACATCAAGGGACCACAACTCCTCTTCCCCAGTAGACTTTCCTACAATCCCCAATAGCTCCCCAATAGAGAAACGAACAACGAAGACTCATGGTTTCCTTTCCCCAAGCAGGAACCAACACTCTCCACAAAGCTTTCTTCTCAAAGCAGAATCAACTTCCCCAACGAAGTTCTCCTCAAACAACAAAACAGGATTCCCCGGCAGAAACATTCTAAACAAGGTTTAAAGATGTGCATGCACTTCATCCCCAACAGCGGTCCGGGATTCAGTTCCCCAAAGCTCCCCGACACTTGTCAAGGATTTATTTTCCAAAGATAAAATTACATTCCAACAACATTTCATGCATCATATTTACATGTATGATAAATGCATACAACATAATCTCATTTATTTTGAGAAACATAATTACACCATGCATTTCATACATCATGACATTGCATACAACTAACTCTTTACCTTTTTAGGAAAGATCAAACAACAGATGACTATCGTCAATAATTTTCAACAGTTCCAGATTAATACCTGTAACAAGACATGACAACTATCTATGGACGACCGATTATAGATTGATACCTGAAACAAGCTAAGAAAGCTATCTAAATGAACAAGTTGAAGATTGATACCTGAAACAAGCCATGACAACTATCTACACGACCAGATGAAGTAACCCTACCCAGGTTTGTTTTCAGACATTTCTAGATGAAGTTTTACACGGACTCATCATGAAGAAACCCTACCATGGTTCCTCCTCATTTCCAGATGAAGTTTAACACAGACTCATCATGAAGCAATCCTGCCCAGGTTCCTTCTCATTTCCAGATACAGTTTTACACGGATTCGTCCTAAAGAAACCTTACCCAGGTTCCTTCTCTTAAAATCCTAGGTAAAGTTTCACATGGATTCATTCTGAAGCAGCCCTACCCAGGCCTTCCTCTCATATTTCTCCTATAGTAGCCCTACATAGGCCTATCATAAGTTAAAGAATATTCAAGACCTCTATTGGTTCAGTTTAAATCTCTCAATGGTTTATCCCGATTCTTTCCTGTAGAAATTTTCTCTGGTTCAGATAAATCGCTCCAAGATTTATTCTGATTCTTTCCAGTTAAAGAATATTCAAAACCTCTGTTGGTTCAGTTTAAATCTCTCAATTGTTTATCCTGATTCTTTCCCGTAGACATTTTCTCTGGTTCAGATAAATCGGTCTAAGATTTATTCTGATTCTTTCCAGTTAAAGAATATTCAAAACCTCTGCTAGTTCAGTTTAAATATCTCAATGGTTTATCCTGATTCTTTCCCATAGTCTTTTTCTCTGGTTCAGATAAATCGCTCCAAGATTTGTTTTGATTCTTTCCAAACCTCTGCCGGTTCAGTTTAAATCTCTCAATGGTTTATCCTGATTCTTTCCCGTAGACATTTTCTATGGTTCAGATAAATCGCTCCAAGATTTGTTCTGATTCTTTCCAAACCTCTGCTGGTTCAGTTTAAATATCTCAATGGTTTATCCTGATTCCTTTCCGAAAGACATTTTCTATGGTTCAAATAAATCGCTCTAAGATTTATTTTGATCCTTTTCTAGTTGAAGTCAAGATTAGACTTAGTCTAATTTCTATCAACAATCACCTTTAGATGGCATCTATAAGCCCATCTCTGACAACACTCTGTCATCTCTCCAAATGGAATCTGTAAGCCCATTCCCTACACAACCAACCACCACATCCTCAAGTGAAAATTTATGGGCACTCTAGTGTTCAATCATCTTCCACCTTCAAGTCATGAATGGCAGATTCACCAGTATAGCTCTTCAGGTTTAAGAAGATTGAACAGGGGCAGCTGTTGTACCCCAAAATTTTCCCTCTCATTTTTCAAGGCATTTCTCACAAGGATTCTCAAGGTTCAAGCTTGCACAAGTACATTGGGATTTTCCAGTACCAAGATTAAAAGGAAACTGTCAAAAAGGAAGAAAACAGATAAAAATAATCTTTTGACAAAATTGGAGATAAACAAGTCTTTCGATTCAGCTCCTTCGATTGGCCTTTTGGCCTATTTTGGTGCAATCTTGGCTTGCATAATTTTACTGGGCATGGGTCTCTGGCGCATTGGTTTTGGTTCACAAGGCAGGAGCTTCCTGTATGCCACCTTCGATTGCACCTTTGGTCTCACAGGATTCACCATGCAATGGCTGCCTATGTGCCTGTTTCATTTGGATGTTTGATGCTTGCATGCCTATACAAACTTTCCCTCTATGCTTTCCTTTATTCACAAATTGATGACTAGCTGGGTACAAGCCTTCGTTTGAGCCACAACTTCTTTCTTGTGCGCAAAAGGTTTCCCCCATGCTAGCATGCACAAGGTACAAAGCCTCTTATAGCTTCCATCGATTCCAAGGCAAAAAGCTCCCTTTTGGCATCCTTCGGTTGCAATTTTTTGCCTCCTGTATGCCTCTTTTGAATCTTGACATTTTTGCTTGCTGCATGCCTCTTTCATTTGGGCATGTGACTTGCTTCATGCAAGTCTTCGTTTGACCATTGGCCTTTTGTGTGCATGCCTGGAGTCACAAAGTTTAGACCCTCTGCATGCAGGCTTTGACAGGACATTGGCTATGTTTATACTAGCTTCGACTGGACAACATTTCTCTTTAGTATGCTGCATTTCCATCCTTGACAAACTTCAACACACATGGTTGGTGGCCCCTTCAAAAGACATATAGTAGTGGATTTAAAGGGCATACATATGAGCCCTTGTCGAAGGGTATACCTTACTAGTCCATTCGAAGGACGCATTTGGCTCTTTTCAAGGAAGCATACATGATCCATTTAAGGGACACGTCTGGGCATCACATTCGAAGGACATGCTTGATGGTCCATTTGAAGGATTTACAAAGCCCACTTTAAGGCATGTTTTGGTGGCCTATCCAAGGGTCGCACTTTTAGCTCCTTCAAAGGATGCACAAAAGTGACCCATTCGAAAGGCACTTGTTGGAGGAAAATCAAATAACATTGTTGGAAGAGGAATCTGGTCGAAGGAGGGTCAAAATGAAAGAATGAAATGTTCAAAGATGCTTGCTACCAAGTTCAGGCCTGGTACACTGGCCAAAACTGCTGCGCAGCAGTCCTGAAACACTGGCCCATTCTTGCACCAAAGTAGCATACAAAGCACTATTCCCTCGAAAGCTACAAAAGCAGGTTACTCAAATTATTCAAACTTTTTGTTTTCCCTCCAAAAGCTTCAGGCATCTTTGCCTATAAATAAAAGGCTTCACAACATTGTTTGGGGAGGACTTTTTGGTCAGAGGAACGAATCTTCAAAAATTTCTCAAACACCATAAAGCTCTCAAACATTTAAACATTCATCAAACACAAACCCAGAATCCAAAAACTTGTCCCCTTCGAATCTGAAGCATCCTTGTACCTTGTTACCCTTCGAATCCAGCAGGAAGAACCTCACATTTGTTCTTCTCTTTCGAATCCAGTATCAAAGGCCTAACCCCTGGTCCCTCCCTTCGAATCTAGAAGCGCTCAAGGAAACCACTTAAAGGCCCAACACACGCTCTAACCTCAAGCAAGGAAAGTTGCTCCAAGCCTTAAACTTTTAGTTTCTTGCATAACATGTAAATAAACTTTCTTTATGTTTCAAACATGTACATACCATTGTTCTTCTTTTCGTTTCCACCCTTTTAATATGTTTTCAGAGCTGATCCTTTTGTTTTTTATTCTTGTTTACCTAAACATGCTTTAAGTTCTAACCTGACCATAAGGTAATGTTAGCATGGCCTTAGGCCATGTTGCTATTCAAGAGTTCAAACAAAAGAAAAAGGAAATAGGAAGTAGTAAATGAAGCTTTTGGCTTCCATACTAACCTCCAGGTCAAAACGAAAGAGGCAGCCAGAAGGCACACCATGCTGACTTACAAGCCAAGACAAAAGGCACGCCTACACTGATTCCAGCCCCCAGTCGAAAGAGGCAGAAAGGAAAATATAAGGGCATGACTCCACTGACTCCAGACCCCAAATCGAAGGAAGCGAGAAAATGCAGAATCGAAGGGTGTTTCTGCCTAAATCGAAAGACCCATTTTTCTTGATTTTATTTTATTTTTGCCTTTATATTTTCATGCAATTCAATGTGGTTGTAATAGTGTAGGATTTTATCTTTCTGCATTTTATTACTTTTGTATGATTGCTAGTAAAATAGAGTATGTATGGCAAGATAAAAACAACAAGTAGACAACCCCTAATCAAAGACTAAATGCATGCAAATCAAACACACCATTCACACATGCACCCCTAGGGTAATTACACTTGTTGCCTCGGAAAAATAGTCATGTCCCTCGAATATGGGCGTTTTATCAAAGAACCTCAATAAAAGATCGTAGTCCCTCGATGACCCTCAATGTTGCCTTTGATAAACGATCTAGTCCCTAAACGACATTGCTAAAACATCCCATAGGTTGCCTTCTATGACTATACAAACATCCCACGCCCGTCCCTTTACATCCAACGATGGGGCTTCTTACCAAAACAATGGTAAGATAGAACATCTAAAGGAAGAGGAAAAAAACACTAAAGACCTTTTGAGTAGGTAGGTTGCTCCTAGTTGCTCGCTTGCTCACAACAAAAAACATTTTATACACCCACACTTTCATTTGAAACCTTTTTGAAAGTTAAAACACTTTGTACGCGTTCTTATAGAAACGAGAACCATTACAAAGACACCTTTTAAAAATCACTTTCAAAAACAGATTCCACAAACACCTCTTTGAACCATTTTCAAAACAACACTTAGTACGCGTTCTTATAGAAACGAGAGCCATTACAAATACGTTTTCAAAATACTTTCAAAACCCACACCACAAGCACATTTTCAAACAAAAGCAAGTGATCTAGCACGCAACTAAGAGCCCGTAGATAACTACAGATGAAAGGGTGCTAACACCTTCACTTTTCATAACCTACCCCCTGAACTCAAGAAAACAATCTCAAAGGTATTTCCTGTTCTTTTCAACCTTTACTTATTGGATAAAAGAAAAGTTAGTGGCGACTTTTGTTATCCTCAACAATTGCGATCAAACGCAAAACAACCAAGTCAGTTCTCCCACCGCGTTACAATACTTCTTAGTGTTCCTCTTTCCAATATTTATGATCATAAAACATATGATGTTTGCAATGAGAATCTATGTGTTCCTTGAAAATCATGTGAGAAAAAAGTTTCATGAATGCATGAATGCATTGTTATATAACAATCCCAAACAAAGTCATAAACAAGGTTTCAGGGTTTGACGTCATGAGTATGAAGTAATGGGTAAGAACCAACCACAGGGTATGTAATAAGGGCTCATCACCTATACAATAAGGTTCTAAAAGTTCCCAGAGTCGTGATTCCTCTTTCGGATATTACTGATTTACACAACTACTTGTGAGTATCAATAATATTCTCAAGAAAAACTCGTCTGAGTGTAGTATCCTGTAACGACTAATTCAAGACTACTCTTGAATTTTCACCGCACTAGATCCTAAATCCCAAGATGGTTAAGGGTTCTATAATCCCTAACTTCTCGGGCTCTCAGTTCGAAAGTAATAATGCCTTCACAACTGTCTTGTTTAGAATTATCACCCTCAAAGAGGCCTCCACTGAGTGGGGTTATATCATATGTTACTTGTGTTCAAGATTACTCAAGTCATGTAAATTTTGATTATACCATCATCCAATCTAAAGTGTAACTTAGTCTAGGAGTAGGACTTGTCCTTGAAAAGATCACCAAACAACCAAAGAACCAAAAATTCCAATAAATACAAGCAAACAACAATAATAACAAAACATATAATACAAGTTAGGTTTAACCCTCTTGAGGACGTCTCCCTAGTGAATTCGCCATTTCTATTGTAGTGAACAACTGGGAGACCAAGCTATTGACTAACTTGACTCATAAAATTAAGAAGTCACCATCGAACTTTATTGTTTCCAAGGAAAGAGAAAATATCAAAACCCTATATTAAACACGGAGTGCAAGAAGTAAAAACTAAAGGCAAAGCACAAATAAGATATCTCAGGTACAGGGGTTGATTATACAAAGGGAATGTATTAGCACCCTATGTATCTATATTATTTTACACAAACCTTTTGTAATATCTATTTTTGGTTAAAATGGTTTGTTTGCTAAAAGAGTGTGGAGATGAGAAAAGAAATTATTTTTTATTGATTTTTGTTTGGAAAGATATGAAGTTTTATACCTACGTACCCATGAAGGATCAAAACCTCGTAGCTCATGGTAAAAATAACAAAAGGGTTTGTTGTGATTAGTTTTAGGAGAAAATACAAGTTGTCATCATAAGGAGAATACTCAACTAATAACACCATAGCCTTTGAAGAAGTAACTCAAACCATTGGTGCATCGAGCAGTCACCAACCAAGGCAAGAACCTGAATCAGGTCCTCTAAAGTCAACTATGGCTCAACAAGAGATCAAACAAGTGGATACTGAAGGATTTATCCCACCTCCTCTAAAGATAGGGACATCTCATACTTTGCAGATTCCAGACAAAAATCCTCTGAATATGGATAATTATGTGGACCTATAGTATGGGGACCATGATCTGGAAGGCATTACTCAAGTACCCCAATGAAAGCCTGTTGAAAATCCTATGGCTGTTAACCAATATAAAGCTCTTGAAGAAAGATTGAAGGTTGTGAAAGGTTATGATGCTTTCGACGTTGATGCTCTTGAAATGGTTTTGGTTCCAGACGTGGTGATTCTTCCTAAATTTAAAGTACCTGACTTTGGAAAATACAAGGGACTCATGTGCCCAAGGAACCATATACGCATGTACTGCAGAAAAGTGCATGCCTATGCTCACAATCAAAAGTTGATGATCTATTGCTTCCAAGATAGCCTGAGTAGGGAATCTTTAGAGTGGTATATGCAGTTAGAGCGAGTCCATATCCAAACATGGGCAGATCTTGCTAACGCTTTCTTAAAGCAATACAAGTATAACTTTGACATGGCTTTTAATCGCATGCAACTTCATAATTTCTCCTAAAAGAAGGACGAATATTTCGAAGAATATGATCAATCATGGAGAGAAATGGCAGCCTGTGTACAACCACCACTAATGGAAAAAGAATTGGTCGATATGTCCATGGGCACTCTACAAGGTTTATACTATGAGAAGATGGTCGACAACGTCTCCTAAGGATTCATAGCTTTGGTGACAATTGGGGAAATAATTGAAGCAGGTGTGAAAAGCAGAAAAATACAAGGGGTATCATCCAATACTCCTTATAGTTTAAATAAACATGTTCCTAACTTCTCGAAAAATAAGTAGGGAGAAATTAATGTTGTCGCATCACACCAGAAAGCACAACAACCATTGGTAATTCCACGAGAACAACAACAGAATAGGATTGAAAGGCCTCCGAGAAGATTTGATCATCTTCCTATGCCACTGTTGTACTCCAAAATTTCCCCTCCCATTTTTCTTTAGAGCATTCTTTCAAGGCTCTTCAAGTGGTCAAGACACTCAAGGATTGACTAGTCAAGGTGCACCTCCTAGACCAAAGGCCCACAACCAGGGTTTGAAGTTTCTCAAGGAAATTTGGTTTGAAAAGGTCACAATTGGATTCCATGGTACTTCACATGTCCTCAATAAGGTTCATGTCAAGTTTCAAGCCCTACATCACAAATTTACTCAGTCAATGGCTCAAATGTTTGAAAATAAATTGTATTGGTCAAAAAGTCAAACATGATCAATATACAGTCAAACTTCAAGATTTTTTGTAAACATAAACATTTTTTAAGTGATATTTATCATTTGATCAAGGATTGATCATGATTCCTCAAGGAATATCCTCAGATCATCAAAAGTCAAGAATTTCCAAATTAGGGTTTCCTTATGAGGAGTCAACTGAACTTTGACTAGGCATAAGTTTCACATGCTTCATCAAATTTCCCCCAACCAAAGGCAATTTTTAAGAAATTAATTTCTCTACAACTTTGCTTTTATTCTAAATTCCAAAATATGCTTCATTTGGACGATATTATCTCATACATTATAGGTCATTTTCAAAAGTCAACAAAAGACACTTTTTGTCAAGGCAACTTACATCAAGATAAAGTCTTCAAAATAAAAAATGACCAACATAGAAATTGTAGAGGACATCTTGGGCTTTCCAAAAAGTCATAGATAAAATTCAAAATATGAAAATTGATCAAGTTATGAGTTGCACAAGTTAGGAAATTTTGAAGAAATTCAAGAAGTACAAATTGAGCAAAATGGTATTTTTAGACCAATGAGCCTACTTTTTTGGACTTCAAACATGTTCATAATATCTTAGAGGACCTATAAGTCCATTTTTGCATGGCCTTGATTTTATTTGTATTTATCTTGATTTTATTCAATTTAAAATTAAATAAATTAAGATAAAAATGAAAGAAATAATGGGCCACGACATTTGGGCTTGACTTGATCTATCAAGGGGCCCAAACTTCATGCAAGACACATAGAAGTGTCTAGGTTCATGATAAATTCGAAAATAGCAAGAATCATATGATTTTGGCATTTTTTCAAATTGAGATTTTCTTGTTTCAATGCCATGGTTAATGGGTTTTTTCTCTTCCATATTTGTTTACCTCCTTCCTCCCTCTATATAAAGAGCAAGAATTCAAGCAAGAGGACACACAAAAAAATTGCTAGAGAAACTCTACAAAATTTCACAAAAAATACCAAAGTTGTCAAAACTAAAAAAATCTACTTCCAGCCTTCCTCCATCAAAACCAATCACATATTCACGCTCCTGAGACTCCCAGGACTCATGCTAGTCCTTCTTCCACGCCTGAAACATCCCATAACACGCTAGCTAGATTGCTCCAGTTTGGTAAACTTTCGTGATATTAAACTTTCAATTCATGCAATATTAATCAATGCGATGCATTCATACATTATTTATAATGATGTTTAGAACATATTTGACGCAGGGATAGAAAAATGCCATAATTTGAGCATAAAACTAAGTTTGGATCGCACCTCATGATGTAGTGGTTTTCAAACTAAACTAATACCATGGTTGGATCGACAGACCCCGATTTAGGGGGGTAGCCTAAATCTCGAGCCTCAAATTTGTCTTTTTTGCAGGTTGGGGATTTCGTGCAATCGGAGAAGGTGGCCGGAGTTTGACTTTGGCACCCCTGGAACCCTTTTACTCAGATCACTGCCTGCATGGCAAAAAACCACATTCTGATTGGCCCATTTAAATACCACTGGGTGCACATTTTGATTTGAATATTTTTAATTTGTTTTTTTACCATATAATATTATTATATCATTGTATTAAAAAATGAATAAAAGTGATCCACTGGTAACAAGTGCGCGTTTAAGGCCTTCCTCTCCTAGAGCCTGGGTTCGAATCACAGATTTTGCCATTTTGTGTCAATATTTCTTTTTTTCTGCAGATCCGGGCTTGTTGAGTTGGGCTGGACCATTTGTCTCCTTGCACCTCCCAATTGCTTTTGTTGCAGTGCCTGGGCCCGGGACATTTGGGCCTAAACTTTACTGATTCTCACCCCCCCAGTTTTCTTTGCAGTAAGGCTCTTTTCCTTTTTTTATTTTGTTTCTTTAATTTAATTCTTCTTTTTTTTAATTTCATAAAAATCATAAAAACCTCATAAAATAAAAAATAAAAAATAAAAAATATTAGAATTAGTTTTTTTCATTAATTAGAATTAATTTTTAATTAGTTATTAATAATCATTTTTTAAAATTAATTAATCAATTACAATTAGATTTTCTTTTTCTTAATTTAATTTCAATATTTTCCTAAAACAAATAAAAACAACAAAAACATTTCTTTTATCACTTAGAAATTTTTCTTAGGTTTTTTCTCCATCCTTTCATTTTTCTTTCTTTCTTCCCCCATGCGTCTATTTATTTATTCGCATTAATTTTCATAATTATGTAATTGTATAAAGGATGTAATAGTTTAACTAGGACATTTTTACTTTGTCTTTCCCCCGTTTTTTGGTTTGTAATTCCCCCCATCCTGAAGCATTGTAATAGCGTAAATTCAAATTTTCGCATTTTTATTTTCTGTACCTATATTAACTGCTAGATGTATGCTAATAGGCTTGAATGGAAATAATTAAAAACAAATGCTAGAATACCTAACATTCAAGACAAATAACTGAAACACAACACACTCGCACACACGCACCTCTAAGGTACCTCCACTTTGTTGCCTTTGGAAAAACAGTCATGTCCCTCGAACGCATGACACTTTAGCAAAGACCCTCGGTTAAAAATATCGTAGTCCCTCGATGGCCCTCCGATGTTTCCTTTGGTATACGATCTAGTCCCTTACGATAAAATTGCTAAAGTTCCCTACGAGTTGCCTTTATGATTGTACGATGACCTACGCTTATCTCTCAAACATCCAACAATAGGGCTACCTACTGACTAATAGTAGGATAACACTATATAAAAGAAATGAGGAAAAGAACAAAAATCTTTCGAGTAGGTAGATAGCTCATAGTTGCTTGCTCACACAAACAAACAAATTTTTTTTCACACATACACACTCTCTTTTCAAAATATTTTCAAAGAAAAAAAAACATTTTGTATACATTCTCGCCGAATAGAGAAACATTACAAAGTTCGCCGCACTAAGGCGTCTTTTCAAAAATATTTTCAAACACCCACCACAAAGAATTTTCAAAATGATCTAGCAACTAAGAGCCCGTAGATAACTACAGATGGAAAGGGTGCTAACACCTTCCCTTTCCATAACCTACCTCCTTACTTAGAAAATAATCTTGAAAGGTCTTTCTTGTTCTTTTCACCCTTTTTTTTGTTGGATAAAAGAAAAGTAGATGGCGACTCTTGTTAACCATAACAACTGCGATAAAATGCAAAACCAGTAAAGTCAGTTCTCCTACCGTATTATAGAACTAGCGACTCTGCTGGGGATACACTTAAAAGTGGGGTTACCTTAGAGCTAGATTGTGATACGGTGTGAGAACTGACTTGAAGGTTTTGCATTTGATCGCAAATGTTGCGGTTAGCAAGAGTCGCCACCGAATTTTCTTTTATCCAAAAAGGAAAGGTGAAAAAGCACAGGAAAGACCTTTGAGATTGTTTCTTGGGTTCGGTAGGCTCTTAGTTACTTGCTAGATCACTTGCTTTTGTTTGAAATTGTGCTTTGTGTGGTTTTGAAAGTATTTTTGTAAAGAGGTCATTGTTTAGGCAATCTTTGTAATGATTCTTGTTCGTAAGAATGTATACAAAGATGTTTGATCTTTTGAAAATGTTTTCAAGTTTTGTAAGATGTTTGGAAATGTGTGTGTTTGTTTTGAAAATTGCAAGGATATTTGTTTTGAAATGGAGCAAGTAACTAAAAGTAATCTACCTACTCAAATGTATTTCTTGTTCATTTTCTTTTCCTTTGATATTGTTGTCTTACCATTGATTTGGTAAACAATCCTATCTTTGGATGTAAACGGGACTGACGTGGGTCATCGTATAGCCATGATTAGCAATGTTGCAAAGTATCTTAGCATTTTTTAGGGACTAAGATCATTTTTGTGAGGCAACTTTGGATAGCGTCATTGAGGGACTATGATCTTGTATTTGTTTGTTTTTTGCTAAGATATTTTACATGCGTAATATGGCCATTTTGTATAAGGAAACTGTTATGGACTGGGCCTGCCCGTAGCCCAATTACCAGCGAGGCCCAATCCAAGATTTACAACATACCATGCTGAGTATTAGAATCCCCGACACACCTCGATCATGGGTGTCGTCGACACAATTGTGCCCGCCGGTGACCATGAAGAGAGTCCCCGACAAGGGGCGTCGTAGACGAGGAACGTCTCAATCCAGGCCCTACCCGAACACACTCCTCGTAGGGCAGACTCAACCTCTAAATATCTCAGAGTCCTCAGGGTCCCGAGAAGACCGCGTCTTCACCTCCCTATTTTTGCGGAGAGCATCATCCAGGTAGGGGGCCACGTGCAGGTCCCCACTACTCCACGTAGAACCTGGCAGTCCCTTTGTTGGGCCTGTTTGGTCAGCCCAATAAAGGGACCTTGGCCCAGCGCCGGGGGATATAAATACCCTCTATTTCAAGAGGGTCAGGTATTCATTCATTCACACCTACATACAATTCGCCTGCTCATTCCGTTTCTCACATTATCATCAGAGTTCCTTGCAGGTACCCCCCCACCTCCTTCAAATTCAGTTCGAGCCAACTGTGACGGTCCAATTCTGATCAGGTATGACCAGTGGCGCCGTCTGTGGGAAACTAAGCTTCCCTGTCTTACAAACTTACAAAGACCAAAGCTAAAACCATCCTCGACCGTCATGGCTGACCAGATTCATGACAACCAGAACGTCTGCGTCGTTAAAGCTAACAACAACCTCGCCGACAAAAATGGCGGCCCCGATAACGCCGACATCACCGACCATAGTATACTCCCCGGGGGCGCCATCCCTGGGCCCTCTAAATACCGGGACGGAGCCACGACTTCATCTTCATCAGTCCCTCCTCGGCTCAAAGAAGATAATCTAATTCCCCCGAACTATCTAGCCGCCCAATTCCATGAAGTTCCTGTCCCCGCTGGGGGAGACTCCATGACCAGGGCACTGTTCACGGCAATCAACTAGACCAACTACCTTATATTTTCCCAAGAGGAAAGACTGAGAGCACCATAGGACGACAGAAGGCCCCCGAGGAGACACAGGAGGCCTCAATCCCCACCTCCACAAAGAACGGAGGAACATCCCCGATCTCCCCCGCGGAGACAAGACCGGGACACCTCTCGAAGCCCGTCGCCCCAACAACTCGGGCGGCGACCTGCCTTGGAGAGAGAACCACTCATTGAGACCGGAAGGCGCGACCTTGGCCCTTCACGGCAAGAACGAAGACCTCCCGGAGACAGACACGGAGGAACCTATCAACTGATACATCGCTCGAGGAACGTCCAACACGACCAGATCCATCGTGACCGACAATACATCAGGTCCCCGTTCCGCTCTCCAGAACAAAGCGATGAGGACGACCCCTGCGGTCCCCTATCACAAGCTATCATGGAGGCTCCCATTACCCTGGGCAAGGAGAAGCCTCCACACCTGAAAGAATATGACGGAGTCGCTGACCCGGTCGATCACATAGACGGGTTCGAGGTAATGCTGCACTACCATAATGTTGGGGGACCAATTAAATGTCGGTTGTTCCCCACGACCCTGGGGAAAGCAGCTATGGACTGGTACAAGGGTCTCGCCCCAGGGTCAATTACCTCGTAGTGAAACTTGAAGAACCAGTTCATAAGCTCATTTACTACGTCTCGGAGACATCCAAAGACCGAAGCGGCGCTCGAGGCCATCGTCCAGAGGCAGGATGAGACCTTCAGAGAGTTCATCAACCGTTTCAACCGGGAAGCCATACAGGTCCCTTGCACAGACCATATAAGGAGATACCTGCTGGAGAGGGGCCTCCTCCCTAACACGGAATTCAGGAAGGCCGTGGGCATCGAACCACCCTGAACGTTTGATGCTTTCCTCGAGAAGGCCAGGGCCTACATGGACTACGAGGAGAGGGAAGCGACCAACAGAGCCCGAGACCCCAGGAATTGCAGATCCAACAGCAACCCGCGCCAAGAGGCCATCCCTCCTCGACGAACCAGGGAAAAGAGAAAAGACGACAAACCCCAGGACATCCGAGAATAGAGGAGGCCTTCAGGGAATTTTACATAGTACACTCTTCTCACGGCTTCCCGCGAGCGCATCTTAGCAGAGTGTGCAAGTACGGACTTCAAAGATGGCGGTGTCAAGTGTCCCCGACCAGCTCCTGCCAAACCCGGGGTGGACAGGAGCAAATACTGTCAATACCACAGGAGCCACTGCCATCTGACTGAAGACTGCATCTACCTCAAAGACGCCATCGAGACCCTCATAAAAGGGGGGAGACTCGCCCAGTACTGGCGAAATGATGCTCCTCGTCGTGACGCCCATGAGACAAGAGAAGCGGAAGAGGATGCCCGACCATCTGACGAGTCGGTCCCCATCCAAACAGCCTTCTCCGTCACAAGACCCGGGGACTTCTATGTCCCCGACCACATGCAAGAACCACTGTCGATGCACAGTAGGTGGGAGCACTTTCCCTCTGCCATGGTCATCAATGGTGGAGGTTTCAATGACCTGACCATAACTTTGGCCAAGAGGAAGCTGGACGAGTTGGTCGACACGGCCCCCCTCAAACGATGACTTTTGAAAAGGTGAAGGGTAGGTCAGAACCTATCACCTTTTATCTCGAAGAGCTCCCCGAAGGGCCCCCCAATTCGGTCATTCCACTGCTGATAAGAGCGAGGATGGCCAACTTTGACGTACACCGCGTCCTCGTCGATGAAGAAAGTTTCGTCGATGTAATGTACAGCCAACTATTTTGAACCCTGCAGCTCGACGACTCTCACCTCTCACCTTACGTGGGGTCAGACCTACAGGGCTTTAACGACTCAACTTCCAAGCCTTGGGGATACGTCGAGCTCATGGTCATGTTCAGTGAGGATACGACAAAGAGGCAAGTTAATATGCACTTCCTCGTCATTGATTGCCCGTCCCTCTACAACTGCATTCTGGGAAGGCCGACATTGGCGGAGCTGACCGCAGTACCCTCTATCGTTCATCTAAAAATGAAGTTTTATACCAAGAGGGCACGGGTCGCCACCATCCAAGGGGACCTAGCAGCTGCCCGAAGGTGTTTTAACGCGGCTTCCAAGGGACGCGATACGGTGGACACCAGCATAAGGCCTACAAAGAGAGCTGTGACAACACGACCAGAGCCTCAGAGGATAGAGCCCGTCAAGGAAGAAGAGCAGAGAACCCCTCCAGAGGTCGACTCAATATCCCTGGACACCCGCTTCGACCAGTATGAGCCTTCCACCGGCGAGCAAATCCCCCTCCAACCAATTTCGGACGGGGACTTTGAACTCGTCCCCCTCGGCGAGGACCCAAGCAGAGGAGTGAAGATCGGCACCGGACTCCCCGACTTAGGAAGGAAGCAAATCAAAGCTTGTTTGCGCGAGAATGCAGACCTGTTTGCATGGAGTGCTGCGGAAATGCCCAGACTCGACTCCGAGGTCGTCTGTCACCATCTCGCCATAGACCCTACCACTAGGGAAATAGTACAACATAGACGTAGGCAATCTCTGGAGAAAACGGAGGCTGCTGAAAAAGCTGTAAAAGACTTCCTAGAGGCAAATTTTATTTCTGAAGCCCGGTATTCAACTTGGCTGTAAAATGTTGTACTTGTCAAGAAAAATAATGGAAAGTGGCGAATGTGCGTTGATTATACTGATCTTAACTGGGTTTGCCCGAAGGATGCATTTCCTTTACCTAACATAGATATGCTGGTCGACAACTCTGCCGATTATAAAATACTATCGTTTATGGACGCCTATTCAGGCTATAACCAAATTCCAATGGCAGTAAGCGACAAGCATTGCACCACTTTCATGACCAGCTCGGGCAACTATTACTACAACGTAATGCCCTTTGGTCTAAAAAATGCAGGAGAAACCTATCAACGGATGATGAACAAAGTATTCCACAACCAAATCGGGGATATGCTCGAGGTATACATGGACGGCATGATCCTCAAATCCCGAGAAGACACCGACCATGCCGCTCACCTCAGGGAAGTCTTTGCTCAAGCAAGGCAATGCAAAATGAGATTTAACCCCAAAAAGTGTATGTTCGGAGTCAAGGCGAGGAAATTCCCCGACTTCTACCTGACAGAACGAGGAATCGAAGCCAACCCCGACAAATGTCGGCGTGCTCCGACCTCCCCACGCCTACATCGAAGAAATCCATATAAGTCTTGAACGGCATGCTCACCTTGTTATCCCGTTTTGTTGCGAGATCCGCTTAGCACGCCCTCCCCTTCTTCAAGCTCCTCCGCAATGAAGCAACCTTCGAATAGACCGAGGAATGCGAGCAGGCGCTGCTCCATCTCAAACAAAGTATATCCCAACCTCCCATGTTATTACGACCCGTCGATGGGGAACCTTTGATCCTGTACCTGGCCGTCTCGGCCGAAGCCGTCAGTGCAACCTTCATTCGCGAGACGCCCGACGAACAAAAACCCGTCTATTTCATGAGCAAAGCGCTTCAAGGGCCTGAGGTTAGATACCAACAGATAGAGAAGGTAGCTTTGGCCCTCGTCAATGCAGCAAGAAGGCCCAGACACTACTTCCTCGCGCACACGATCATAGTACGAACAGACCATCCAGTAAAACAGCTACTGGGTCGACCAGACATGGCAGGTCGAATGTTGAAGTGGTCCTTGGAACTTTTTAAGTTCGAAATTCAGTATGAGAGCAGGAAAGACCTAAAGGCACAAGATTTGGCCGATTTCGTCGTAGAGATGAATGCACACAATCCCCCCACAGTAAAAGAGCACAAGTGGATCATCTTTGTCGATGGAGCATCCACCCCGTCCGGGAGCGGCGCCGGGATCCTCTTAGAGAACGAGGAAGGTGTGGTGATCGAGCACTCCCTCACCCTCTCCTTTCCTACTTCAAACAACCAAGTGGAGTACGAGGCCCTGCTCGCGGGACTAAGACTAGCCGAGGATGTAGGCGCCCGTGAAGTAAAAATTTTCACCGACTCTCAACTCGTCGCTTCCCAAGTCCAAGGAGGTTATCAGGATAAAAACAACAGCCTCATCGAATACCTAAACTTAGTCAAAAAATACATGAAGAAGTTCGACCGAGCAGAAATTTAGCACGTCCCGTGCGAGCAAAACACAAGGGCTGATATACTTTCGAAGCTCACGAGCACGAGAAAGAAAGGCGGAAACAAATCCGTTATACAAGAATCCCTATCTCGCCCGAGTATCAAAAAAACCTCGATCCCACCTGAGGTGAACGCCATCGGAGACAGCTCGTGCTGGATGACCCCGATGTTCAACTTCCTGACAAAAGGTGAACTCCCTCCAGACCGAACGGAAGCAGCCGCGACCAAACGACGAGCGTGCTCATACGTGGTGATCGAGCACAAACTATATCACAGGGGATTTTCCATCCCACTCTTGAATTTCATCGACGAATCCACAATCCCTGAGGTATTACGAGAAATACACGAGGGTATTAACGCCCAGCACATGGGCGGCAAGTCCCTAGCAAAGAAGGCTCTACCAGCGGGGTACTACTGGCCAACAATGCAATAGGACGCCAAAGACCACGTCAAGAGATGCAACAAGTTCCAGAGGCACGCCTACATGCATCTCGCCCCGCCGCACGAGCTAAATATATTGTCATCCCTGTGGCCATTAGCCTGGGAGGGGATGGATATCCTCGGACCATTCGTGCAAGGAACGTACCAAAACAAGTACCTCATTGTGGCTGTGGATTACTTTACGAAGTGGATAGAGGCCGATGCCCTTGCAAAAATAACCTCCCATAACATCCTCCGCTTCTACAAACGAAATGTCCTCGCCCAATTTGGAATCCCGCAGGCACTGATTACAAATAACGGTACCCAATTCACCGACCAAGGCTTCCAAAGCTTCATCGCCAAACTCGGTACCAAATAACATTTCACCTCAGTCGAGCATCCCCAAACCAACGTGCAAGCCGAGGCTGCCAACAGGGTCATCCTACGGGGACTTAAGGGCAAACTGGGCGAGGCAAAAAGGGGATGGGTCGAGATACTACACAGTGTCATGTGGGCTTACCGCACCACGCCCCACTCGACGATGGGCGAAACTCCTTTCCGACTAACCTATGGCACCGAGGCAGTCATCCCCGTAGAGATCATGGAATCATCTAGGCGAATGGAGATCCCCCTTGACGAGGAAATGAACGATGAGGCCCTGAGGGATGAGCTCGACCTGGTCGAGGAAATCCGATCGAGAGCAGCCCTGCGCGAGGCCACTTTGAAACAACGATTAGCCCTACGTCACGACGACAAGGTCATCAGACGCGAATTCCAGGTCGGAAATCTGGTCTTGCAAAGAAACCAGAAAGATTCCCACGAAGGGAAATTGGCGGCAAACTGGGAGGGACCTTATCGCGTCCAGGGCGCTACGGGCACCGGAGCATACTATCTCGAGCAATTAAATGGAGAGCCATTACCACGACTGTGGAATGCTGCAAAGCTGAAACAGTACTATAGCTAAAGCCCTCACGGACTGTGGAATTTTGCCGTCGAACATTCACCTTTAGTCAACAAAGGGAAAGTCTCGGCCATGTAAGCGAGTCGAGGTACAAACCTGACCTACTGACCAATGATGGCATACCATCATTCACCCTGATAAGTCGAACACAAATGCCCGAGAAGGACACCTCGATCGAGCTCCATTGTCGAAGTACCCATATGGCAGAACACCAAGCTCGTGATGAGCAGTTCACGCCGTGGGCATAGGACCCTGATCGCGGTCATACACCCGGCATGCGGACTCCACTCTGCATATTCGACACATTTTGAAGTGCGTTGAACCGTCACGAGGGTCGAACGAATATCTCCACTCGAGCACAAACTTTACCAAGAATTCATTAGAAAAATAACAATCAAACATATACCTAGATACTAGCAGGTAATTGAAAACAAAGCATCTGTCGAAAAGGTAATCATAAACACGGATTAACAATATACCGACCACAATGGCCGACGATATTCGAAATTAAAGTCTAAGGCACGACGGCCCAAAAAATTAAGAATAGTACGGGCACGCAGGCCCCAAAAACAAGTACAGGCACGCAGGCCCCAAAAAACAATAAACGGACGCGCATACCCAAACACCAATAAAATGTCAATCATTTCCCGGAGTGCTGACGTCCACATCAAGAGAGTCGAGGGGAGGCACAACCTGGCCATTGACAATCTGGGAGAGAACTCCAACCCCTTCAGTGTTCAAGCCCGAATTTAGCACGGAGATCTGACTCACTGCAGCCTCAAACCCGTCGGCCAAAGTGCCAACGCAATCTGACTCTAAGAGGTGGATACGAGCAATAAAATATGAGTGCATACGTAAGTCAGCCATCCCCTCTGGCTTATCCTCTACAGGAAGCATAACGACTTTCAGGTCCTCAATCTCTCTTGACAACTGTTGGTTGTCGCTCTCCAGCCGTTCCCTATCAAGTTGAAGGCAATCTCTTTCCTCGAGAGCCTTGTCAGCCCTCTCCTTCTCCCCCGACAACAAACCAGACTGTTCGCGGAACATTTCCTTGGAGCGTTTGAGGGCTGCCTTCAACTTGCGAGACTTGGCCGCAAGAGCCGCCTTCTCCCACTCCAGCTCTTAAACACGGTCCTTGGAATCCGATCCTTCCCCCGCGAGGACCACCACCATCTCGGACATCTTTACCACACCAACCATACTAGTAGCAAGGTGTTTCCTCTGACCTTTCTTGTCAAGCCGCCTGATGATGTCGACCTCATTGTCGGACACGGTCAGGGGAAACCCCTTAAAGAAGTCTTTCTCCACGAAGCATGGTGGTAGGAAGAAAGCCCGGGCAGAGGCACCTCCATAAGTCACTTCCTCCCCATCCTCTGGTCGACTCCGCTTCCTGGTGACCAGTGCAGTTTAGCGTTCGGCGTCAGGAGAACCCGAGGACCCACTAGATCCTTCCCTTCCCGAATTAGCAGGCGGGCCCATCCACGTGGCCTGTTGCGGTCTCAGCAAATTCTTATTGATTCTCTTGTCCTGGCTTAACTTCAGCAATCTTTCACGACGCTCCTCCATGTGACCTACAAGGGAAGCGAACCGAGGTTAGCTACGTACATTAGAAGCAATTAAAAAGGAATAACAATAAGAGCAAAGCAATAAACCTAAGAGATCTACGGCCTGCCCGTAAGATTGTCACTTGAAGAGCGCCTTGGTATTAATCGGACGCACCTCGAATGTCGGATAGCCGTCCTCGTCAAGATTGTCGTCCCCTTCCCTAGTAACCCACCGAGCAGGAAAGAAGCCATCAACAAACTTGTTCAAGACGCCATAAGCTTCCTCGTCCTCAACACTCATACCCCTAGCAGGAGTATGGTAGTGCCCAAGACCATGGTCATAATGATCCGAGCACCAATAAATGGGAAATCTGGAGATTCGCCCGACCTCGGGATTACCCTCGGCGTCTAAACATGGCTCCCTATCCTTGTCTACCACAGTGGCCGGTTCGAACAACGAATCTAAGGCCGTCTGGGTGGACGGATGTAATATATACCACTTGTCTTTAAAATCTCGCACGGAGTTCATGTACATCCTAAACAGTCTCTTTGACTGCTTAAGGGACACCCAACTGTGTTTCCCTCCTCGAGACTGCCATTGTAAGTGGAAAGCCCTGAAGAACAGGGGAATCGTCGCCCTAATCCTCAGGAAGCGACAAGTGAGCTCGAATGCCCGGAGAAAGGCAATCGCATTAGGGTGGAGTTGAGAGGGGTCCAGGCTCAGATGGTTGAATACCCCAACCTGGAAGTCGTTGAAGGGAAACCGAAGCCCGAGATCTATGAATACGATCTCGTGCATAGGGAATGCATCTTGCGTGAACTCCGAACAGATGCGAGCATCCCCCGACGGCCTCATTATCTTAAAGTTCCTTTGAAATCCTTCTTAACCATTGCCATACTCGACGGCGGTATAAGCTTGTCTACTACGAAGGCTATAGACCAAAGCTATTCCCCAGGGCTCAACACCAACCCAATCCAGTGTGGGATCGTCTACGGTGTCGACCAAGGTGATAGTTTCTTCCACTGTACTTGTTTCCTTGACGTCATCACGCCCCGAGGACTCTGGTATGTCGTCCATTTACCTGCAAAGTACAAGAAACCGGTGAATTCAACAGCAAATACGCTTTCCCGCCACAAAGATGGGGAGAAGTAAACAATACTCAGACGAGTCTAGAACCATTCACACGAGAGACGAGAAACAAGTGGATCTCAACCAAACAGCGACCCCCCAGCGGCAGACGCACATCAATCATGAACGACATGAGCACAACATGAGTACCCCGGGAGAAGCATGAATCCCGCAGCCATGTTCAAAATGTTACTGGCCCAGTACAAGAATATTACGGGGAAACTAGCCTATGTACTAACGAAAGGATGAATCTCCCGACCAAGTTCATGAATCTACTAGCCAAAATGCATGAATGTCACGGGAACGATCAGGAGCCATATGCCTAAACTTATGAATATCCCGGACACAACCATGAATCAGGCACCTAGCGCGCTTAGATCTATCGGGCATAACCCCCAGACACAAGTTTCTACTACTAAAACATCGTCAAAAATATCTACAGCACGAGAAATCAAAGGGAAAAGACACTTACTTGGAAGAAGATTTGAAGAGCGATGGTGGTGGAAGTAATCAGACGGCGAGCGACGCGGCGGTCTCAGCGACGTTATGAAAACTCACGGAAGTGAAAACAGAGAAAGTGTGAGAAGCGTAAAGAGGTAAAATGGACTATGGGCCCTGGAGCCCTATTTATAGATATGACGTGGAATATGAAACATCGCATTGGGCAACCACGTGTCTAACTGATGCATCACCGCCTTCCCGAAAAAATTCCTCGAACGCTCCTCGATTGTTGCACAGGGAAAATCAAAAACCGGGCGATGCCTGTTCTCCCTGGTTGGAAGCCCATGTGTCGTACAAGTGAACCTCACGGATTAATGGGTTTGAGTCAAGTCACAACTCCCGTACCAGGAGCAACGAATTGGGGGGCTCCTGTTCTGGATTGGGCCTGCCCGTAGCCTAATTACTAGCGAGGCCCAATCCAAGCTTTACAACATACCATGTTGAGTATTAAAATCCCTGACACGCCTCGATCATGGGTGTCGTCGAAACAATCGTGCCCGCTGGTGACCATGAAGAGAGTCCCCGACAAGGGACGTCCCCGACAAGGGACGTCCCAGACGAGGAACGTCTCAATCCAGGCCCTGCTCGAACATACTCCTCATGGGGCAGACTCAACTTCCGAATATCTCGGAGTCCTCAGGGTCCCGAGAAGATCGCGTATTCACCTCCCTATTTTTGCGGAGAGCATCATCCAGGTAGGGGACCACGTGCAGGTCCCCACTACTCCACGTAGAACTTGACAGTCCCTTTGTTGAGCCTGTTTGGTCAGCCCAATAAAGGGACCTTGGCCAAGCGCTGGGGGATATAAATACCCTCTATTTCAATAGGGTCAGGTATTCATTCATTCACACCTACATACAATTTGCCTGCTCATTTCGTTTCTCACTTTATCATCGGAGTGCCTTGTAGGTAGCCCCCACCTCCTTCAAATTCAGTTTGAGCCAGCTGTGACGGTCCAATTCTGATTAGGTATGATCAGCAACCAAGTGGGATAACCCTAGGGGTGTTTTGTGTGCAAGTGTGTCATTTTCATGTTTGATTTTGTCTTGGATTAGGGTTTTCTATTTGGTTGATTTTATCTTGCCATACAAACCCTAATTACTAGCATGTTATATAAAAGCGATAAACTGCGAAATTTAAATGTCCTACGCTATTACAATATTTGTGGGGGGGGGGGGGAATACAATTTATGAATGGGGATTTGCAATAATATAAACCTAATTAAGATATTACAAACAAATTGAATTTGTACAAATATTGGAACAAATAATATACAAGATAAATTAAATATGCAAAGATGTATGAATGTAAAGAAGATTTTGTTTGGTTTTTTTATGTGGAAAAAGTTTTAACCTAAACCTAATAAATAAATCAAGATTAAACTCAAATTAATTAGGAAAGAAAATTATTTTTTAGAAAATATTTTGATTAAACCCTAGTTCTATTTTATCAAAAGGAAATAAATTTCTTTAGGAAAAGGTAATTTTTTTAATATTTTTATCTTGAAAATAAAATATGGCATCATGAGATATTTTTGGTCTTTTTATGTTAAAAATAATATGCTTAATGAGTGTGAAGAAAGATAAATAAATACTAAACTAATTTTAAATTAATTTACAAGGTTATTTAATAAAATAGATAATATATATAACTAATAAAATATTTTTTATCAGGAAAAATGAAATAAAATAAGTCAAAATAAAATCTATCATTTTTTATATTTTTTGTGATTTTTAATATTAAGAAAATATATTTAATAAAATAAAATGAAAGGTAAAATAAATAAATAAAATTAATATGGGCCAGGGGTGCTGCAAGCAAATAGTAGGCAGGAGGTTAGCAAAAAACATAAGGCCCAAAGTCCAGAAGCCCACGCTGCAAAAAAACAACAAAAAAAGTGGAAAAAATATGGAAAATTGCAAAAGGCAGCGTCAAGGCTCGAACCCATGACCTATGGCATTTTTGCGCGCTGCTTTACCACTGGGGTGGCTGTACATCCGTTCATATAAACAAAGTCATAAATATATATTAGAAAACGCCTCCTGAAGGAAACTTCATCTTCAACCTTGAGCCATGGCCGAACCACCTGTATCTCTCTCATTTCTCCATGAAAATGGAAAATCCAAACAGGAAAGTGATAGTATTTCTTCCCACGATTTCAACTATATAATTCACATAAACTAAAAATCAAAGATTAAAGCTAATTTTAATAGCCCTAATTTGAAACCTAATTTTTACAGAAATTTCAAATCCAAAATTCTCTATACACAATGAATATAAATGAAATCTATGAACATGGTTGGCTTTAGTGAAAGGATATCTACATTTTGTTTTCACAAATCAAGACCAAATGATGCTTGTATGAAGAGATAGAAGTTTGAGTTTTTACCTCTTTCAGTTGAGATAGTGAATGGAGTTTGAGCAAGTTTTGAGAAGGCCTGACGATCTGTTTAGCTTGCCTAGACATCCCTGAGTATGTTCCAATCCTTACTTTGCCTTGAATGTTCCTGAATCTCCTTAGTCAAGTCAACCTGCAAGCTTGATATGTAAAAATGGCAGATGGAAGAGGAGGATTTACAGTGAGGGGACAAGGGTCTGGTACACTAAGATATGATGTATATTAAGTGTTTAGGTGGTTAAAACTCAAAACGCACGAGTGGTTTTTGAGATTGCTATGTAAGGTGCAAAACTGCAAGTTATGGAAGAATTTTAGTGATAGAGTGTTTGGGAGAGTTTTTGAGCTTTTGAAATCGTGTTCTAGGTTGTAATGCATTTGTGTATAAGTATAGAAAAAGGTTTTGCATCAATTCCACACCAGGTTTCTGAGTTATAGCCTTTTGGCTCTATAACTTGCTTTTGAAGCAAAGTGAGGAGACAAGTCCCTAAGTGTTTGTACAAGCCTGATCTGAGTTGGCAGAAGTTTTAGACACATTGCTTTTGGTTTATAGGGTTTATGTGTGCAGAAAGAACAAGTGCAAAGCTCAAGGAGTTGACAATTGCAAAAGTTGTGCTTTATCATAATGGAAATGGCACCTTTGTGCCAAAAATGGAATTGTTCTTGTACAATGCATTCAATGCTTGGCTAAAAGCTTCCAACAACTGTGAAAACATTTAATTATGGAGTGAAAGTCAAGTTAGGAGCTTACAAAGCAATATTTTTTCAGCATGCTTGAGGATTTGAATTTTGTTCTTCATGAAATGGCTTGAAATCAAAGTGATAAATCACCAACTTCATCTCTTCGATTCTCCCTACTCAAGAATGATATCAAGGAGTTCTTGGACATTTTGGAAAGCTAGAAATGTTCTATACAACTCATCTTTGAATTGCTTTCAAATATTCCCCTTGGAACTATGTGAAAAATTGGCATGAAGTTAGGTCAAAAACCTGCCTAACTAGGGCAAAATTTCACTAAGTTATTTTAGTTCATGAGCATGTATTCACAAAATTATATCTTGAGATCCAAGCATCTTTAGGAGAAATTGTTTGAAGAAAAGTTGTAGATTTCATGGAGATCTACAACTTTCATGTTGCAAGTTTCCTTTGAATCATCTTGTATCATGGTTCAAATTTGTCCCAAAGTTGAGAAAAAATAAGAAATTTTTCATACTTAGAAAAATTTCTAAGTTCAATTTTTTCAACTTTTCAAATCCAAAACTTAAACCCTTGCTTTCTTGATGAAAAAGTTTCACATTTTGACATGCTTTGATGAATTATGATCTTTGGCATTTGATTTTGACCAAAAAGTCAAAGTTTGACTTTTCAGTATGTAGTTGACTGGAAAATTTATCTGTCAATCCAATGGATTTGCAATGTTTTGAACAATGTCATTAGGTCAAGATGATGCAATTGAACTCTTGAGATCATGCTTTAAAACAATTGACCATTTGCTAGGTCAAAAATCAGAAATTTCCCTTTCTCAGTCAAAACCCTAATTTTGACCATTTTGCCCTTTTGATGATTTGATCAAATTTCTTGAGGAATTATGGTCCAAACTTGATCAAATGATACATATGAGTCTAAGATGTTGATGTGGATAAAAAATTATGAAGTTGTAAATTGGCCATGGTTGACTTTCCCCCCAATACAACTGATTTTTAGGTCAACTGTCCAATTGACTGATCAAAAATGTGATTCAAGGCTTGAAACTTAGCATGAGTAATCTTGGGGGTCCATAATGATCCTTGAAAGTAATATGAAACATTGATAGTCCAAAAATTCTTGTGCAAACTCAAACCCTAATTTTGGTCATCAGTGCGTTAGGAGGTGTCTTGAGCTGGTCAAACCCTAATCCAGTCTTGAGTCAAAGAGATCTTGTGAGGAAATTCTTGATAAGTGAGAGGGAAAAATTTTAGGTACAACCTAGATCATATTTAAAATGCTTTCCTTGTTTGATTTGTATGATTTACCTTTCGGGTTTATGTTTGGGTTATTGTTAAAGATCATACACCCGAATCTGGGGCACTTTTGGGTAAGTAGCAATAGATCATGGAGTCTGTACGGTGTAGACCGATATGTTTGAAGCAATAGATGCGTTAGTGTGACACATTTGTTGGTACCTGTATCCTTTGTGTTGAATCAAGGAGAATACGGGGCCGCTGTGTGGTGTCATAAAGCACTAACTGACCTTAGAACCTTTAGTTGAACAAACATGGCCATTAGAAAGTAGTGAGATAGTCGGCTTTGGTATGAAATTGAGGATTGTTTGATAATCGATACTACACTCATTGAGATCAAACTTTCAGGATATTTCAGCCGCGAGAAAAGATCGTTTGAGCTGAAACAATGACTGATGAAGAAAGATCGATGATATTCAGATTCTTTAGAACTCAGTTACTTCTTTTAGGATAGGTTGAGCCAACTAAAACTTAAAGAAGGTACTTACCTACAAATTCCATGCAAGCCTGAACCTAAGGCTACTTGTGTGACTTGTTTGCTTTCATGATCTAACAACTTGAACTCCTTGTAGGGTTTTGTTTGTATTCATTATCTAACAATGCGAGTTCCTTGAAGGACATGTTTGTAGTCATTATCCAATAACCTGGACTTTCTACAAGACTCAGTTGTCTTCATCACCTTACACTTTTGCTTGGTGCATAACATACACATCATGACATCATTCCATAGCATTTCGTTAACTATTTCAAGGATCTCTAGGGCCTATGATGCATGTTATGATGAACCAGAAGTCTAGCAAGGGGAAAGGGTATTTATTTTCCTCTAGCCAATGCTATCAAAAGATCGAAGCATGGTAACTTGAGTCAGAGGCTATGACCCACTCGACATGGTGAGATTGATTCTTGTAGAAGGACATTCAATGATATGAAGTTCTTCCATTAAATATGCAATCAAAATTCAAACATTTTCTTGTGTTTACCCCGCGAGATCCTTGAAAACATTTCATGCATTTCATTACATAATAGGTATTCTCAAGACAAGTTTCTCATTTTCTCGCTGTTTATTTCAGCAAGGAAGATGGCTCTTGAATAGAACGATAGAGATATCCAAAATCAAGATGCTAAGTTCAAGGAAATGGTCCTGAATCTATCCAAGGGGAAAGAAGAATTGAAAGCCCTCCTCGCTGGGAACACGACCAAGAAAAATACTGAAGATAACCAGGATGACTAGGTGGAACAACTGTAAGCTGAGATGGAAAGGATGAGAATCCGGATGAGTAGTCAGATGGATCTTATCCAAAATTTAGCTCGGGGACAAGAAGAGTTAAGAATCCTCATCAACGAACTTCATTAAGACATATACGACCGACTGGGGTAAACTGCTAGAATTTGGGGCCTAACCAAAGATCAAGCTCTCTTGGCAGATAGGGAATCAGGTGACATGTTCATGCGGGAACGTGTTAAAAATAAACTCAGGAGCGGTGAAATTCAGGGGAATTTCATATTCAAGTACTCAAAAGAGATCATATAATGGAAAGAAGGAGTCCAATACTGTGTACGACCAGAAGGATCGTAATAAGAGAGATCTTAACTAATCTGTGGGGGCAGTACGAATCTCTAATGCAGCACCAATGCAACAACGACAACGAGGTAATCAGCATAAGCATAATACATCTAAAAGATGCTTTACCAAAATCAACGTGTCACTGGCTCAAGCATTGAAACACCTGTTGGAGGCCAAGCTGGTTACGTTGAAGGATCCTCCTCAGAATCCCAACACCGCCTCTCCAATGTACAATCCAAATGCAAGGTGCACGTACCACTCCAACAGTCATGTACATGACACTAATTGTTTTTGGATGTTGAGAAATAAGATTCAAGACTTGATCGACGAAGGAGTGTTGGAGTTCACACATGATGGTCAAACTGAATTCTTCTACCATCCTTCAAAGGCACACCATCTGAAGTGACAAGTTCAGACAAATAGGCTTTTTATTCATTAGAATTTTCAAATTGTAATTTTCTTTTGATTGTTCGAACACTTATTTATGTCAAACTTTGTTATTGCATTAATGCATTGCATATGTTTTTCTTGATTTAATCCATTCGTTTTCACTGAAACTATGCTTTTATTTCCTTTTTGTGATATTCGACTCTCGATTAAAAGTTGTAAGCCTTTAGAGGGAGGATAACAAAAACAATAGCATAATATCATACAATATGATTTTGAACAGACCCTGCTGACGATGTACAGGCGTTCTTTCAAATCCTAAACAATGGAGTAATAAGGAAGATAATCCCTAGTCAACCCATTTGAGCCTAAGAAGTATGAGCTCCCTTTTTCACACAAATTAAAACCCTTAATCATAACCTGGGGCAAGGTAGTTTCTCAGTTAAATCAATGGTGCATTTAATTGTAAGCTTTCCCTTCATACACGACGAGTAATATCAGAGGTATCCTTCCAAAACAAAAGATGGTGATGGTTCCGCATAGTCATTAAAGTAGGCATTCATTATCTCTCAAAAGAAAAGCCCTCTAAGTCAAAACCTATGAAGGAGACCTCTTTTGGAGAAAAGTACAAAGCCCATTCTAGATATTCCAGGTGAAATATTATGATTGATTAAGCCTCCTTGAACCTCCTTGAAGTTGTTCCAATCCTTACTTTATGCTGAAAGTGTTTGAATCTTCCCAACCAAGTCAACTTGCAAGGCACTGTTTTTGAATTTGGAAGATGGTGATAATGATGTTACAGAAGATGTTCTTGTGTTTGGACAACTTCTATATGATTTATGTGAAGTATTTGGATGATTTATTTGGACAAAACTTGCAAGGTTTGAGAGATTCTAAGATTTGGACTTCGAAGCTCAAAAATGGAGGTTTTGTGGACAATTTTGGTTTTTTGAGAGTAAATGGGTTTTTGAGGGCTTGTTCCTTCTTTTTTTTTTCTCCTTTGGATTGAAAATGAGCTCTATATTTATAGGCAAGAGGTTTGAGAGGTTGAAGTAATCAGATTTGCAAGATAGCATGTTATGGTTTGGTTGAAAGTGAAAAACCAAGTTGGATGAATTTCCATAGTTTCAATGCTTCAAGTACAAGCATGTTTTAAAGTTGTTGGGTGCAGAGGATTTTCTCCATGATTTTAAGCTTGCTTGTGATCAAATATAACCATTACAAATCTCAATGCATTGACATTTTGCAAAAGCATGCTTTATTAAAATGGAAGTCTAACCTTTCTCCTTTAAATGGCAAAATGGATTGGATAAAGCTTTAATATCTTGGATCATGGCTTAAACTTATGTGTAATCTTATGATTATGGATAGATGTGAAGGTTTAGAGGCATGCAAAGTGAGATTATTTAGCATGGAATGAAGATTTTGTCTCATAGTTATCATAGAAATGACCTATAATTCAAGTATGGATTCCCAACTTCATCTCTTCAAATCTCCTAGCTCAAGCATGATAAATTTGTGCTCTTGGACATTTTAGAAAGCTTGAAACATTGTCTATAACTTTCATGTTGATCACTTTGGCTAAATCAATACGGAGATGGGTTAAAATTGGCCAAGAAGTTGAGATAAAAAACTGACCAAAACCTGCTGAAAAACTTTCTAAGTGTTAGATAAAAACATGACTTGATGGGCCTATATCTCTTAATACAAGCATTTTTTGGATATCAACCCTCAAGGACTAAGTTGTAGAATTCATCAATCCCTACAACTTTCATGTTGAAAATTTTCCTTGAATCATCTTGCATCTTAATGAAAAATGACCATGAAGTAGTGACTTTGTTAAGAACAAAACACTTAAAAAATTTCTAAGTGTTGGAAATTTTTCCAACTTTGACTTTTGTTGACCTTTTCTTAATTTTCTTGACTTTGTTGATTCTTGATGATCAAGCTTGATAACTTTGAATATTTTGATGATTCTTGATTTTTGAATTTCAGTGTTGACCAAAAAGTCAAAGTTTGACTTTTTGGTGACTGTTGACTTTTCATCAATTGATTCAATTCTTCAACCATCAATCACTTGTATCTTTGGAAACATATGAAGAAAAATGGAAACCATTTGTGACCCTTGAAACCCAAACATCCTTGAGAAACACCAAACCCTAGTTGTGGACTCATTGCTTAGGAGGAGAATTTTGACCAATTAATTCTTGAGTAGTTTTGAGCAAATGGGGACCTCATGAGAATGTATTGAAGAAAATGGGAGGGCAAATTTTGGGATACAACAGCTGTCTCTACTCAATCTTCTTAAACCTGAAGAGTTAGATGGCATGTCCTCCATTCATGACTTGAAGGTAGAAGATGATTGAACACTTAACTGCCCATAAATTTGCACTCGCTGGTGCACAAGGTAACACCATTGGTTGATTATAACGGGAATGGGCTTAAAGATACCATTTGGAGAGATGATGAATAGTTGTCGGAGACAGGATTATAGATGCCATCCAAAGTAACTGTTGATAGAATTTCACCTACGTCTACGCTTGACTTTGACTGGAAGAAGTATCAGAATAAATCTACGTTTAATTTAATCTGAGCCAGAGGATGTCTACGCCTGTCTTTATCTAGAAGAAGTATCAGAATAAATCTTTGGTCAATTTAATCTGAGCCAGGAAAATTCTATTAGAATAAGTATCAGAATAAACCTACACTTGATTTAATCCGAGCCAGAAGATTTTTGCGTCTGCCTTTAACTGGAAGAAGTATCAGAATAAATCTATGGTTGATTTAATCTGAGCCAAAGAAAGTATTTGAAGGAAGTGTTCATCATGTAGATAGTCTCCTCGTTCTATTTCAGGAATGGATCTACAATCTATTTTTGTTGGTAAACCCGTCCTATTTTGGAAGTTCATACCACTTAGTGATAAAGATAGTCGCCCCGTCCTGTTTCAGAAATTGATCTTCATCTGACCATAAAGAAAGATAGTTTCCCTGTCCTATTTCGGGAGTTAATCTTTGCTCGGTTGTATAGATATTTTCCCCATCTTGTTTTGGGAGTTAATCTGGAACCCGATTTTTATTGGCCGTAGAGATAGTTGCCCCATCTTGTTTCGGGAATTAATCTCTAACCTGGTCATGTAGATAGTTGCCCTGTCTTGTTTTGGGAATTAATCTTGGACCTATTTGAGAGTTGTTGATGATATTCGCCTGTTGATTGATCATTCCTGAAAAGGTAAAGAGTTAGTTGTTAGCAATGTCATGATGTATGAAATGCATTGTGTAATGATGTTCTTAGAATAAATGAGATTGTGCTATATGTGTTTCGTATATGCATGCTATGATATTGGTAAATGATGTATGAATGCAAAATTTGTTAGAAGTGTATCAACAACTCCGTATGATATCCTGCTGGCAAAAATGAATCCCTGACTGATGCTGGGGACGAAGAACATGTGTATCTTCAATCTTGTCTAGAATGCTTCTGCTGGGGGTTCCTGCTTACTGTTTGAGGAAACTCTGCTGAGGAATGTTGACTTCTATTTGGGGAGAAGGATTCAGAAACATTAGTCGTTCACCACTCTACTGGGGAGTTTAATTCTTATATACCCTGACTGGGGACAAAAGATATGGATAACCTTTCGACTCGTCTGGGGAGGATAATTCTTATATACCCTGACTGAGGATAAAAGAGATGGATAAACTTCCGACTCGTCTGGGGAGGATGAAGTTGACTGATATCTAGTCCGGTTTCAGGTTTCGTAGAAACTCTCTCGGAATAGTGGGGACTTCACTGGGAAGAGGAATTTTGTCGATGATTCGTAGCCATTCGAGGAATAGATTTAAGCTGGAAAGACTATAATCTGTGGGGAAATAAACCCTGTTGGAGAAATAAACCCTGTTGACGGAGAAATACTCTGCTGAGGAAACACCCTTGCTGGGGAAATGAGCTTTGCTGGAGAGAAGAAATCTACAGGGGTTTTACATTTTTTAGAAGAATAACTCAGTTGGGGAAGAGAAATTCCATGCATTACACTGATTGGAACTTCGTAGGTTGGTGATATTGCTTGGGGAATTGAGGGGAATGTATCTTTATTGAAGATGAATTTATGAAGATTACTTTGTGGGGATAATCTCATATAAGTGGCTCTGTAGGGATCTATGGACAATGTGAACGTCATCCCAACTCCTGGAATCTTGCGTAAATGCTTATTCCTGTTCTTATGCATATATTTGTTAATAGTTAATCATGTTCATATGCATATGTTCATTCAATTTTAGTCATTAAACGTTTTTGCAAACAAAACATAAAAATAAAAATAGAATGTTTGGATTTTAAGGTGTACTTGCATTAATAATTTGCCTATAAACAGGTGATTTTGTATAAAGAGACATAAATCCTAATAAGAGAAAATTATCGTGAAATAAAAAGTGCACAAAGTGAAAACAAAACATATAGCTATGTGGAAATGAGCTCGTTGGGTTCCAACTCTGCTATTACCCCTATGTCTATGAACATCTCATCCCTTGTTGTCTGAAGAAGTTGACTGAACTGATCCTTTGACTTTGGTAGCAAAGCTTGCAGTAAGTGATCCAACGGGACATAGTTGTACGCTTTAATCCCTAACTTTTTCCTGGACCTCCCTTTCGGGTTTTCAGTCTACCAGGATGCCCTTTTTTGTCCAAGCCATCTTTTCAGGTTTTCGACTTGCTAGGCATACAATCTTTATATATATATATATATATATATATATATATATATATATATATATATATATATATATATATATATATATATATATATATATATATATATATATATATATATATCCTTAATATTTGCCTGAACCCTTTTGATTCGCCGGGATGCCCATATTTATTCCTAGGCCAGTCAACCTAGCGGGTCATTTTCATGCGTAGTATCTTTTGACTATGTCTGCGTTCACAGGGTACAGGAAATATTCACCATCCATGGTGGTTCGTATCATAGCACCGCCCGAAAATACTTTCTTGACAACAAATGACCCTTCGTAGGTAGGATTCCATTTGCCCCTAGGATCACCTTGCGGTAAAATGATGCACTTTATTACCAAATCACCAGCCTGATATACCTGATGCTTGATTTTCTTGTTGAACGCCTTGATCATACGTTTCTGATACATCTTACCGTGACAGACAGCCGTAAGTCTTTTCTCGTCAGTCTAATTCAACTGATCAAATCTAGTATGAATTTGTTCGTCTTCTTCCAAGTCTGCATCTTTCATAATCCTCAGAGAGGGAATTTGAATTCCGACCGATAGGAAAACTTCCATACCATATACCAGAGAGAATGAGATTGCCCAAGTTGATGTTCGTGCTGAAGTGCGATATCCGTGAAGAGCAAACAATAACATCTCGTGCCAGTCCTTATAGGTCACAACCATCTTCTGCATAATCTTCTTTATGTTCTTGTTGGCGGATTCCACTGTGCCATTCATCTTTGGTCGATACGAAGAAGAGTTGTGGTGCTTGATCTTGAACTGCATGTAGAGTTCAGTGATCATAGTGTTATTGAGATTAGTACCATTATCTGTGATGATTCTCTCGAGGATACCATACCGACAGACAATGTTATGCTTGATGAATAGGGCAACCACATTCTTAGTAACAGAGGCAAACGATGCTGCTTCAACCCATTTTATGAAGTAATCAATGGCGATGAGAATGAAGCGATGTCCGTTAGAAGCAGTAGGCTTGATTTCTCCGATCATATCAATGCACCACATTGTGAATGGCCAAGGAGCAATCATGATGTTCAAAGGTAATGGAGGCACATGAACTTTATCAGCATAGATCTGACACTTATGACAAGTTCTTGAGTGGTGGTGACAGTCAGTTTCCATAGTTGACCACTAGTAACCTTCTCTCAAAATCTTCTTAGCCATAGTATGTCCACTGGAATGAGTACCAAAGATGCCTTCTTGCATATCCTCCATAATTGTTTTCACTTCCTTCTTGTCCATATAACGAAGTAGAGTCGAATCATGATTACGCTTGTATAAAATTACATTTCTTAGGAAGAACTTAGCCGAGAACCTTCATAGGAATTTCTTGTCATTGATTGATCCCCTTTCTGGGTATTCTTGAGCTTCAAGATATCTTTTCACTTCATGAAACCAGGGTTTTTCTTCTACTTTATCTGTATTAATTTCGTAGCAATGTGCCGATTCATCGAATCTTTCAATGGTAATTTTGGGAGCCTCGTTGTCTCATCTCAGCTTGAACATGGATGACATGGTAGCTAAGGCATTCGCCAACTAATTTTCTTCTCTTGGGATATGCTCGAAAGTAATCTCTTTGAAGTACGAAATCAAGGTTAGTATATGTTCTCAGTAAGGGAAAAGCTTTGGATGCTTAGTATCCCATTCCCCCCTGACTTGACTGATTACCAAGGCTGAATCCCCATATACGCCCAGGAATTTGATTCTCAGGTCTATAGCAGCTTTAATTCCTAGGATGCACGCTTCATATTCAACCATGTTATTGGTGCAGTCAAAGAAAAGTTTGACATTGAAAGGTGTATGGTAACCTGCGGGAGAGATAATCACAACATCAACATCAATTCTGTTTCCAAGTGCATTAGAAGCTCCATCAAAACCCATAGTCCATCGAGATCCTAGCTTGGGTCCTTCATACGGTCCAGGTTTTTCACAATCTATAATTAGCATGATGTTCTCATCTGGGAATTTGAAGTTCATAATTGGTAGTCGTCTATAGCTTGATGCGCCAAATGATTTTCCAGTACACTTCCTTTGATTTCTTTTTGAGTGGTGTACTGAATGTCGTATTCTGTTAAGACCATTTGCCATCTAGATATTCTTCCGGAGATATCTGGCTTCTCGAATATGTACTTGATGGGATCCATTTTAGAGATCAATTGAGTAGTATGAGTGAACATATACTGTCTTAGTCGGCGAGCAGCCCATGTCAAAACGCAACAAGTTTTCTCAAGCAGTGAATATCTTGTTTCCCAGTCGGTAAACTTTTTGCTAAGGAGTTAAATGCATTCTATTTTCGACCAGACTCGTCATGTTTCCCCAGTACACACCCCATTGAATTCTCTATCACTGTTAGGTACATAATTAAAGGTCTTCCTTCAACTGGCGGAATCAGGATTAGAGGTTCTTGCAAGTACTCCTTGATTTTATCAAAGGCTATTTGACAGTCGTCGTTCCATTTTACTACTTGATCTTTCTTCAGTAGCTTGAAGATTGGCTCACAGGTTGCAGTCAAATGAGAAATGAATCGGGCAATGTAATTCAGTCGACCTAAGAAACCTATGACTTCCTTCTCAGTACGGGGAGCCGAAATTTCTTGAATAACTTTAACCTTTACAGGATCAACTTCAATACCTTTACCACTGATGACGAAACCTAGGAGTTTTCCAGATCTCACCCCAAAGATGCATTTGTTTGGATTCAGCCTCAACTTATACTTCTTTAGCCTTTCAAATAACTTATGTAGATGATCAAGATTTTATTCTTCAGTCTGTGATATTGCTATCATGTTATCGATGTATACTTCTATCTCATGATGAATCATGTCATGGAATAAGGCTACCATGGCACATTGATAAGTTGCCCCAACATTCTTCAACCCAAAAGGCATGACCTTGTAACATAAAGTGCCCCACTGTGTGACAAAAGTAGTTTTTTCCACGTGTTTAGGCGCCATCTTGATTTTATTATAGCCCGAGAAACCATCCATGAAAGATAATACCTTATGCTGAGCAGTGTTGTCGACAAGAACATCAATATATGGCAGTGGGAAGTCATCTTTGGGGCTTTACCTGTTCAGATCCTTGTAATATACACATATACACACCTTTCCATATTTCTTTGGTACCCGAACGACATTAATAACCCATTGAGGATATGACGTTACTGCTAAGAAACCTGCATTGAATTATTTCATAACCTTGGCCTTGATCTTTTCGGACATCTCAGGATGCATGCGATGAATTTTTTGCTTAATCAGAGAACAACTCTCTTTCATTGGCAGACGATGAACCATAATATCAGTATCGAGCCCTGGCATGTCTTTGTATGACCAAGCAAATACCTCAACATAGTCGTGCAACATCTGAATCAATTTGTTCTTGACACTATCCTCTAAGTTGGCGCATATCTTGACTTCTTTCTTATCTGTATCAGAACCCAAGTTTACCACTTCGATCGACTCTTCATGTGGTTGGATAGCCTTTTCTTCTTATATTCAGAGTCTGGCAAGTTCTCCTGGTATTTCATAATCTTCTTCACCTTCGTCATCGGCTTGGTAGATTAGATTTTCAAAGTCATAAGCGACAATAATATAATCGTTATCAACGAGATCCAGAGTGGATGGGGATCGACAATATAGTGTATGGGTGTGTGTAAGGCCACATAGCCATTTGAAAGTGAAATAAAGTAAAAGAAAAGACAAAGAGCGCAAAATTTGAATGCAAAACGTCTAATGTTTCCATTAAATGAAAATATGACATGAAATGACAACCCTTAACAAATGGACCATTATGCCCCGGGTAAGGCACAAGGTTTAAAGTCACTGTTTTAAAAGAAATTACATAACCAAATTTCTTAAACGATAAAAACAGAAATAGATATTACTCCTGGCTAAAGGAGATGGAGATAATGTCTTCTGCTTTCCAATTGTTGAGTCCATCGCCAATGGTAGGGAATATCCAATTGTCGAAATCACCATCACTGTCAGCATCTTCAATAGTGTTGAATCCACTATTGCTAATACCGAATTGAGCTCTTCCAGCACGAGCGAGACGAACAACCCTCTAACCCTCTGCAGTAAAGCCCAAGAAAACTTATAAGATTTGTAGGGGATATCAGAAAGCTGACCCCAAACAATACAACCACCTTCTTCTAAAGTTGCTTTGGCATCTTTCCATGAAGCCATCTTCAACAGCAGTAGGGAAAATCAATTCAAAAGCTTGGCAGGGAGTCTCAATGAATTCACCACCCATTTCAACATATTTGAAAGAATTCAAATGGATGACTGTAATACGGTGGGAGAACTGACTTGGGTGTTTTGCATTTTATCGCAATTGTTGCGGATAGAAAGAGTTGCCACCGACTTTTCTTTTATCCAATAAAGGAAAGGGTGAAAAGAACAGGAAAACCTTTTTTAGAATTTTCTTGAGTTTGGGGGGTAGGTTATGAAAAGGGAAGGTGTTAGCACCCTTTTCATCTGTAGTTATCTACAGGCTCTTAGTTTCTATCTCACTTTGAAATTCTTTATTTGTAATGGGTTTTGAAATATTATTTTTGAAAAGTGCATTCGTTTAGGAGAACTTTGTAATGATTCTCGTCTCTATAATAACGCATACAAAGTGTTGACTTTTGAAAATATTTTCTTTGGAAATGTGTTGGTGTATTTTGAAAGTTTGTTTTGAATAATGATTGTGAGCAAGAAACTATGAACGTTCTACCTACTCAAAAAGTCTTAGTTCTTTACCTCCTCCTTTAGGTATTGCTTCCTTACCATTGATTGATAAGAAGCTCTACCATTGGATGTGAAGGGACAAAAGTGGGTCATCGTATAGTCATAGAAAGCAAAGTTGTAAGATACTTTAGCAATTTTTGTAAGGGTCTAAGATCATTTACGAAAGTCAACATTGAAGGGTCATCGAGGGACTATGATCTTGTATTTTGAAAGTATTTTGATAAAGCATCCCACATGCATAACATGACTATTTATTTCTCAAGGCAACAAGTGAGGTTAACCCTAGAGATACAAGTCTACAAAGTGTTTTTTTCATGCATTTTTGTCTTTGAATTAGGGTTTTCTACTTATTGATTTTATCTTGCCATACAAACCCTAATTACTAGCATTTATATTTGAAAGCGATAAATTGCAGAATATAAAGATTCTACGCTATTGCATCATTTGGGGATGAGGGTACAAATTTACAAATAGTGGGATGACAAATAATTAAAACCTAATTACTATTACAACCATATTAAATATGAATAAATAATATACAAGAATAATAAAGACAATGTGAAAGGGAAATGTTTTTGTTTGAGTCTTGGTGTAAAAAGGTTTAATATTAACCTAATTAAACTAATAAAAGAAAGAAAATAATTTTCTAGTCTAGGTTGATTTATTGAGAACTAAACCTAAATTAAATAGAAAATTAAAAAAAATTAAGTAAGAAGACATGTTTTTGGGTTTTTATGAAAAGGTTTTAGTTTTATTAAACTAGTATAGAAAAGTTAATTAGTTAAAAATCCTAGGTTCTAAATTAATTTTAATTAAAAGAGAAAATAAAATGAACCTAAGTCTAATATTTATTTAAATTTAAGAAAAGAAATTGGATTTGTTAAGAGAAATATTTTTTGTCTTTTTGTCTTGATAAAATGAAAATATATTAATATAATAAATAAAAATATTTTTGGGATTTTGTTAATAAAAATAATAATAATATTATAAAAAGGAAAAAGAAAAAGAAAATAAAAATATAAAAGTGTAAGTCACGGGGTGTAAAAATGATTTAGGGTGTATGTGAAGTAAAACAGATTTTGGTTTGATGTTAGGGCCTAATATGACTTTTTTGTTTAATCAGGAAAAAAAATAAAATAAATGGGCTACATTGTTGCTAGCAGGAAGGGGGGTTAGTGAAGTAAAATGAACCAAGACCCAACTGAAGAGAGCACATGCACTACCCGTTCAAACAAAAAAAAAGAAGGAAAAAACATGAAAAACACAAAAGGTCTCGTTGGGGCTCGAACCCAGGACCTTCCAAATTTCATCTCAACTCCAGAATTGTAAATAACTTAAATTATAAATCAAAGATGAATAAAAATTTCTAATGGGTGTCCAAGAAACACACGAGGGAATTATGAGTTAGGTGTTCAAAGTCAGAAATGACACAAAAATGGAGGTTTTATGAAATTTCTGGCTTGAGGAAGTTTGAGGGTGTTTGAGGGCTTCTAATATCATTTCCTAAGTTACATAAGAGTATCTTGATATATAGGAAAAATTTTGGAGAATTGAGGTGGTCAGAATCACAAGATCACAAGTTATGGGATTTTTACTTGTTTTTGAAGTAAACTTGACAAGTATGGTTTCAAGGCAAGCTACAAGGCTATGTAGAGTGATTACCAACTTTAAACATGCTTATTTAACTTTTTAGAGGAATCTTTTTGCAGAAGGAACAACTGCAAAGCTCAATACAAGTTAACTTTGCATAAAGCTTGCTTTATGAGAATAGAATGGTACCTTTCTTCCAAATATGCCAAATTGCTTTGGATAATGGTTTAATCACTTGGATCGTACCTCAATCAATTGTGTAAATAATTAATTATGGAGTGATATACAAGTTAGAAGCCTGCAAGAACAAGATTGTGCAGCATAGGCTTAAGATTTGAATTCTTGTTCATCACAAAAATGATCTATAATTCAAGTTTGAAACCCTAAATTCATCTCTTCGATTTTCTTAGATCAAAACTGATCTCATTGAGTTCTTGGACATTTTAAAAATCTTGGAAAATTATCTACAACTTTCATTTTTTTTTCATTTTTGAAGAATCCAATTGGAACTATGTGAAAAGTTGCCATGAAGTTATGTCAAAACATCTGCCTAAACTAGTCAAATTTTCACTGTGTTTTTATCAAAAGTGCATGACTTTGTGAATTTATAAACTCAAAATCCAAACATTTCTAGAACTTGATCATTGAAGTTAAGTTATATATCATTAATACCTACAACTTTCATGTTGAAAATTTCCTTTGAATCATCTTACATCTTGGTGAAAAATTCGCATGAAGTCATGAAAAAAGAAGACTTAAAACACTTAGAAAAATTTCTAAGTCTTAGAAACTTTGACTTTTCAAAATGAATTTTGACTTTCTTGATTTCTTGATGATCAAGTTTCATATTTTTGCATGTCTTTATGAAATGTGATCTTTGAAACTTAATTTTTATCAAAAAGTCAAAGTTTGACTTTTTAGTGTATACTTGACTTTTTCATCAGTTGACCAAATTTCAACTATCAATCAGTTGATCCTGGGAAATGAATTGAACCATGCAATTAGGTCAAGACGATGAATTTGAATCCATGATGTCATGCTTCAAACCAATAAGTCATGTATTAGGTCAAAAGTAAAAAATCAAGCATTCTCAATCAAAACCCTAATTTTGACCATTTTGCCCTTTTGATGATCTGAGTAATTTTCTTGGTGAATTGTGATCCAAACTTGATCAAATAATGCATATGAGTTCAAAATGTTGATATGGGTCAAAAATCTTAAATTTTGACTGTAAGTTGACCAAGGTTGACTTTTTTTACCAAATACACTGATTTTAGGTCATCTGGTCAATTGACTGAGCAAACTCAAACTGCAAGGCTTGAAACTTGACATGAGAAATATTGAAAGTCCATAATGATCCATGAAAGTCATATGAGGAATTAAAAGTCCAAATGTCCTTGTGAAAACTCAAACCCTAATTTGAGGCATCAGTGTTGAGGAGATGTCTTGACCTAGTCAATCCTTGTGCAAGCTTGAGCTATTGAAGATCTTGGGAAATGTATTGAGAAATGAGAGGGAAAATTTTGGGGTACAACAGCTGCCCTTGTTCAATCTTCTTAAACCTAAAGAGTTAGATTTGCGGTTCCGCCATTCGTGACTTGAAGGTAAAAGATGGTTGAACACTAGAGTACCCAAAAATGTGCACTAGATGATGTGTTAGCTGATTATGTCGGGAATGGGATTAAAGATGCCATTTAGAGAAATGATGAAGATTTTGTCGGAGACGGGCTTATAGATGCCATCCAGAGTGACTGTTGGTAGCAACTGGGAGAAGTATCAAAATAAATCCTTGGTCAATTTATACTGAAACTGCAGATGTCTTTTGCCTGTCTTTAATTGGGAGAAATAAATGTAATAAGAAGAGGCCTTTTGATTGCCTATTATTAACTGGTAGAAGTAAATCCATCCAGAAGAGGACTGTTAATTGCCTATCATTAACTTGAAGAAGTAAATCTATCCAGAAGAGGACTTTTGTTTTATTGACTGATTTTTCCTGCAAAGAAGAGGGTTAGTTGCATGCAGATGTATGCATGGCATAATGATGTTCTCAAAATAAATGATATTATGTTGTATGCATTTGTTATGTATGCAGTATGATGTATGAATATGAAATATTGTTGACGGGTATCTTTGTTTGGAAAATAAATTTTTGACAAATACTGGGGAGTTTTAGTAAGTTAAATCCCAGATTGCTGTTGGGGATGAAGAGTATGTGCATCTTCTAACCTTGTTTAGAGTGTTTCCGTTGGGGATTCCTGTTTTTGTTGTTTGAGGAGAATTCCACTGAGGAACATTGACTTTTCTTGAGGAAACTCTGCGGGGAGTGTTGATTTTTGCTTGGGGAATAAAGTTCAGGAGTTTTAGTCGTCCATTGCTCTACTGGGGAGAATAAAAGTTAGTTGTTATCTGGTCAGATTCCAGGCTTCGCAGCAACTTGCTGGGAAAAATAAAGTTAACTGTTATCTGGTTGTATTCTAGGCTTTGAAGCAAGTGAAATTAACTATTATCTGGTCGGGCTCCAGGCTTCGCAGCAATTTAGATGAAGTTAACTGTTATTTGGTCGGATTCCAGGCTTCGCAACAACTTAGATGAAGTTAAACTGTTATCTGGTCGGATTTCAGGCTTCACATCAATTTAGATAAATTTAACTGTTATCTGGTCGGATTCCAGGCTTTGCAACAACTGAAATCAACTATTATCTGGTCGGATTCCAGGCTTCGCAGCAACTTAGATGAAGTTAAACTGTTATCTGATCAGATTCCAGGCTTCACAACAACTTTTGGGGATAGTAACGACTCTGTTTGGGATTAGAGGTCTTGTCCATTGATTTTTAGTAAAAAGACTTGTATTGGGGAATTTGTAGTTTGTTGGGGAAATAAACACCGCCGAAGAGAATATTTGACGACCTAATGGGGAAGTGAATTCTCTAGGAAGAACTCCACGAGGCTTTTTTTATATTTAAAATAAACTTAGTTCGGGAGACGGTTTCTAAGAGATTGGAACTATGGATGTACGAATTTAACTCAATGGGGAGAGTTTTATTGAAGTAACTCTGTGGGGATATCCCAAATCCTTAAGGAAATGCTTATTACTGCTTTTATGCATACATTTGTTAAAAGTTAATCATGTTCATATGCATATGTTCATTCAATTTTTAGTCATTGGACACTTTTGCACTCAAAACAGAAAAACAAAAAGTTTGAACTTCAAAGTATATCCGTATTGATGTTTTGCCCATAAATAAGTGTTTGTGTACAAGGAGACAGAGATCCTAGCAAGAGGAAATCATCGAAAGAATGAAAGGAATACAAAATGAAAACAAGAATAATAGCCATATGCAAGTGATCTCATTGACTTCCAACCTCGCTATTTCCCCTATGTTTTCGAACATCATCCCTTGCCAATGAAAGAAGTCGATTGAATTGATCTTGGACCATTGAACTTAGACCTTGGTAATAAAGCTGGATGTATATATTCCACGGGACATAGTCATACGCTTTAATCCTTAACTTTTTCCTGGAGCACTGTTGTACCCCAAAATTTTCCCTCTCATTTTACTCAATACATACTCCTAGAGATCCTCAATTTGCTCAAGTTTTCCCAAGAATTGACCAGACAAACTCTCTCATAAGGCAGTGTGTCTCAATATAGGGTTTCCATTTTCATCAATATAGATGGAATCCAAAGACCTCATATGATCTCCATGGTCCTAATATGTTCTCAAGACCCTCCATGTCAAATTTCAAGCACTGCACAAGAAGTTTGCTCAGTCAATTGCTCAGATGCTTGAGAATCGTCTATATTAGGTCAAAAGTCAACTGTGGCCCACATACAGTCAAACTTCAATATTTTTGTTCAACATCAATATTTTGAAGTGAATTTCATCATTTAATCAAGGGATGATCATGATTCTTCAAGGAATTCCCTAAATTCATCAAAACCCAAAAGTTGCTAAATTAGGGTTTCTTAGGAAAAGTCAACCAAACTTTGACCAAGCATAACTTCCACATACTTTATCATAAATTTTTAATCCAAGGATAATTTTTAAAAGGATTCAATTCCCTACAACTCATCTTCATCCCACAAGTTCAAAATATGCACTCATAAAAAGATATGAATTTCTACATTATAGGTCCTTTTGAAAAGTCAACAAAAAACACCTTTTGGATCAAAGTTTCTTACATGAACATGGAAGACCCAATAGAAATGAGACAAAAAGGGTTGCTTAGGGGACATAATAAGCTTTCTAAAAAGTCCAATAAAACATCTCTAGGGTTAAAATTGGAGGAGATATTCCTTGTCAAAGTTGACATTTTTTGCAAAATTGCCAAAAGTCAAATATGCTCAAAAATGCAGTTTTTACCAAATGGGCCTAGCATTTCATGATTGCACCTCACTTATAACATGGTCCACGACCCAATTACTTATCCACATGTTATTTGATTCATTTTCCATTTTATTTTGATTTTTTATTAATTAAAATTGAATTAAATCAAATAATTGGTAAATAATAGCAAATATATGTTTTGATTTGATTTTTGGACAGGATCTCAATCAAATTATGCAGAGATGTAAAGACCAAATCGAATCAAGCATGATTGGTACAAAAATGGGATAATTTGGCTCAATTTGGAAAGTTTGCATATGGCTAAAGAATCAAATCAAATCTCATCAAAACATCAATATCTAATTTGTTTTGCAACCCTAAGTCATTCTAGCATATATAATGAACAAGTACAAAGCATAAAAGAGGGCCTAGCAGTCGTGAAAGAGAAAGAACAAATTCCAAATATCTTGAAAAAAGTGTGACTCGGTTTTCACTCTACAGGACCTTTCAGAGCAATTTAGGGCCAGCAATCGCATCCTGGGCGTGCACTGAAGCCATCCTAATCAGTTGTAAGGTCTGAAGCATCAAGAAACGCAAGTTGTAACTCACACGGTTTGCATTTTTTTTCAAAATTGATTACCCTAATTCCTGCATCATTAGCATGTTTAATTGATATATTTATGATGTTTGAGATGTTTGCAACATGATTATATAGTTTAATTGTATTTTTGAAGCCTATACGCGTATCTGCCATTGCTAGGGTTCACCTTGCATTTTTAGGGTTTTTGAATAGAGGAACAATTAACCTAAATGAAGGACACCATAATGATCAGAGGGCCAAATCCTGTTGACCCGTGGTCTTTAATCTTATTTATCCTGCGTTGTGTTTATTTTTGAAATTCACAGACTTGTAGTTACAGAAACTGTATGTAGGTATAAGTCATCTACCTAATACGACGGTTCCCTGGAGAAGACGGTGGCGTGGCAATCATCTATTTGCCCATTTGAAATTCGCACGCGTTTGATTCAGTTTGTTTAGTTTTCATATATTATATTTTATTGTTATTACACTAACAAGTAAAACATGTAGCGCAGCTGGCAATGCATCAGTGGTGGCAAGCGTGAGGACCTGGGTTCGATCCCAGGTCCCCGCGTTTCTTTATTTCCTTTTCTTTCCATAAATCTAGTGCATCAATACTTCAAGCGACTACCATGTGCCATCAAAATTCAGCCAGTGGATCTATGATAAATTAGATCCAATGCCTCATCACTGAAGGACCAGGGTGTACCCTCAAGGCAGCGCCACATGGAATCTCACGTAAGCTTAGGCCATCAACCTTGGGCCCAAGAGCAGTTTCAGCATTGCACCCCCTCCTTTCAATTCAACACAGGCCCATTTTAAATTCTTTCTTTTTTATTTCTTTTATTTTAAATAATTTGTTTAATTACTTTTCACCAAAAATTAATTACCTTTTTTATTAATCATAAAATCAATAAATCACAAAAAGATCATTTTTTTCATAAAACATTTATATTAATTTAATTAGAAAATTAGGTTGATGTAATTTCTTTTTTCATAATTAAAAACAATTATAAATTAGGTTTTAACTTTGTATCTAATTAATCTCTTCTCAAATAAAAAGGCACAAAAAATACTTTTTCTCTCAATTAGGGTTTTGAGTTATTAATTATCGTCCTCGCATTTAACTCGCCGTGCGTTTTAATTACTTTTCTCTTTATAATTTTGTAACTGCCCTGGTTTGTAATAGCTTTAAATTAGGATTTTCATTTATCGCTTTTCCTCAGTTTTTGGTTATGTAATTAATCCCCCTCCCCGAAGCCTTGTAATAGCTAGGTTTATTTTTTCACACTTTAAATTCCCACAATCTTTAACTGTTAGATGCATGGCTAATAGGATTGTATGGAAAGATGCTTGAAAATTTAAACGGTAGATCACCTAATGTGCAAAGACTAAATAGCTGAAAAATTCACATGCACATATTCACTTCTAGGGTTTGCCTCACTTCGGTTGCCTTCGGTAAACAGTCCTTAAGCATAGGAGATTTTAGTGGTTGCCCTCTTGTCTAAAAGATCAAATGTCCCATTCGAATGTTGCCTCATAAATGTTGCCTCGGAAAGATCTTTAGGACTCTAGGGTTACTACTAAAGTTTCCAACCCATTGCTTAGGTGACTATACTTGTCCCTTTTGAACGTCCCTTACAAACTCCAACGATGACGCTACCTACTCCTTAATAGTAGGATAGTGCTGTCTAAAGGAAACGAGAACGAACAATCTTTTTTCAAATAGGTAGAATCTTAAGTACTTTCTCAACAAAACTTTTCACACAAACACCTTTCAAAACAATTTTCAAAACAAACTTCGTCACACCCTTGAGGACTGATACAAGGGTTATCACGAAGTAAAACCTTTTTCAAACAAACATATACACAAGAAATTTTAAAAAATATGAGCAAGTACCTAAGATCCCATGGAAAACCATGGATAGAAAGGGTGCTAACACCTTCACTTTCTATAATCTACCCCCCATACTCAGAAATCTTGAAAAAAAGGTTTTTTTTTGTTCTTTTTCCTTTTCCATGATTGGATGAAATAAAAGTCGGTGGCGACTCTTGCTTACCGCGACATTTTGGAAATAAAAACTGCAAAACGCAAACCAGTATAACAGTCGGTTCTGCCATCGTATCATAGAACTGGCGACTCTGCTGGGGAAGAAATAAAGTGTGGTTTACCTTAGGATCTAGGTCCTTTCAAAAATTGCTTTCTTGTTTGTTTGCTTTATTCTTAAAGGGTTATTGCTTGGGTTACTATAGATCCTACACCCGGATCTGGGGGCACTTTTTAGGTAAGCAACAATAGATCGTGGAGACTGTACGGTGTAGACCGATATGGTTTAAGTGATGGTTGTGTTGGTGTGACACTTTGGTTGGTACCAGTATCCTTCGTGGGGAAACGAGGAGAATACTGGGCCGCCGCGTGGTGCCGTGAAGCACTAACGGACCTTAGAACCTTAGTTGAACAAACTTGGCCATTAGAAAGTAGTGAGATAGCCGACCTCGGTATAGAGCCGAGGATTGGTTGATACTCGATGCTACACTCATTGAGATCAGACTTTCGTGATATTTCGACCACAAGATAAGATTGCTTGAGCTGAGAGAATGCCCGATAAAGGATGGTCAGTGATATTGAGATCCCTTAGAACCCGGTTACTTTTTAAGAAAGGTTTGAAACCAACTAAACTTCAAGATGGTATGACCTTTAATCTCATGCAAGCCTTAAACCTAAGAACTTGGTGTGGTTTGTCTGTGTTTGCTATACATGTGGTTTATTATGACATCATGCATCATAAAATAACATCCATTATTATTGCACTAACCATTTCAAAGACCAAGGGAATTTATCTTTGTTTTGTTTTGTAGATCATGGCTTCTGTTCATAGAAACACTATCCGAATCAACTTTGTGAAGATACCTTCCCAACTCGAAGAGCTAGTATCAAGGGTATCCGAAACTTTTGCATTCACTAAAATACATGGTCGACTTCTCAACCTGTTTACTTCAAACTTTAATGAAAAGATGATGAGTGTACTCTTTCAGTTCTTTGATCCCAAGCACCACTGCTTCACCTTTCCGGATTATCAGTTGGTGCCTACCATGGAAGAATTCTCTCAGCTGTTGGATATACCCATTCTTGAATAGTTGCCCTTCACAGGTCTAGAAGAAGTTCCTAAGCCAGAAGTCATTGCCTCAACTTTGCATCTGAAACGGGCCGACATGGTATCCAATTGGGAAACAAGAAGCAGAGTCAAGGGTTTTCTAGCTAAGTTTCTGATAGACAAGGCCCAACTCTTTTGGGATGATATGAATTTTCAGGATTTTGAGGAGGTCTTGGATCTTCTAATCTATGGATTAGTCCTATTCCCTAATCCAGACTCATTCATAGATGTGAATGCTATCAAGATCTTCCTCTCTCGCAACCTTGTGCCTACCTTGCTAGGAGATATTTTGCACACTCTCCATACTCGTACCATGAAGAGAAGAAGGGTTCTTATGTGTTGCATGTCATTGATGTCAAGGTGGTTTATTTCTCACCTCCCTAAGTCCATACTGAAGAATGAAGAAGGTTTGGGTTGGTCGCAAAGGATAATGTCATTCGCTCATATGGATATTCTATGGTGTTCCCGAGCTATGGAAAACGTTGCTATTATTGACCGCTGCGGGGAGTACCTTAATGTCCCATTACTTGGCATCAGAGGGGGCATAACCTACAATCCTTGTTTAGGTCTGTGACAATTTGGTTACGCTCGAAGAGATGGTCCCCACGAGTTACTTATTGAGGGCATTGTATTCAACTATGAGGATGACGCTCACGAGTATCGTCGGAGGTTCATACGAGCTTGAGGCATGGTAAACAGATATGGCGCTAAGGCTTTAGGGCTAAAGGCTTCCATACCTATGGAACCTTACCTCCAATGGGTACGAGCTTGCTCCCAGAAGCTTATGATGCCCTATGTGTCCGTTTTACCAGTGATTGTGGAACCCACTACTAAAGGGGGTATTCCTTACACCATTCTCTATCCTTATATGCCCACTGATCTTGGAGAGTTACAGAGGTATTAGATTCAGTTGAAGAAGGAGCGGGATACTTACGAGGATCAGTTCCATGCTCAGGAGAGGAAGGTTCTAGAGCTCACAAAGCAACTCCATGAAGAAATAGGACTCAATGCTTATCTCGCCACGAAGAGGAAGCATCCATGGGAATTTTGATTACTTTTTTAGTTTTAGCTTTGTTTTTAATTGTAACGCCTAAAAGGTATTTGAACTTTGAATTCAGCTAATAAAGTCTTTGTTTATTTTGGTTTGCAAATTTAAATTCCCCAAAGTCTTTGAAATCATTGCATACGCATTCCATTCATAGCATTGCATGTACAGGTACCATTACAGGTTTCTCATCTCCTTCGCTGTTTATTTCAGCAAAAAATCTCTTCCGAACAAAGCATCAAGGACCTTCAGGCACAGAACGCCCAGTTCCAACAAATGTTCATAAGTCTGGAAAAAGGGCAGGAGGATCTGAAATCCCTCATCCTGAAAGAGAAAAAGAAAAAGAAGAAGGTTGCCGGTATTTTAAATATGGGCAGAAGGTTTGGAGAGAGGTTGAAGCGACAAGTCGATCTGACTTCTTCATCCAAGGAAGGGGAGAATCAAGAAGGGGAGAAGGACCCCATTCCTGCAGTTTCTGACAATGATACCGACTACAATGATGAGCAATATCCTCCTGCTGAGGATAGATACAAGCAGTTGGAAGATCGTTTGAGTGCCATGGAAGTTCAGAGGATATATGGACTGGATTTCGAAGAATTGGGATTGGTGTCGGGAGTGGTCATCCCGCAGAAGTTCAAAGCTCTAGTTTTTGCTAAGTACGATGGGGTGTCCTGCCCAAAACTCCATCTCTGCTCTTATGTCAGAAAGATCCAGCCCCACACCACTGATAGAATTTTGTGGGTTCATTTCTTTCAAGATAGTCTGTCAGGGACTCAACTTGAATGGTTCTACCAGCTGGAAGGAGCCAATGTCCGAAATTGGGAATATTTGGCTGCTGCTTTCTACAAGCAGTATCAATACAACGCCGACCTTGCTCCTACTCGTACTCAACTCCAGAGTATGTCCATGGGTGCAAGTGAAGGCTTTAAGGACTATGCACAGAAATGGAGAGACTTGGCTGGGAGAGTTCAACCCCCGTTGTCTGATAGGGAGTTGGTCGATATGTTTCTAGGGACGCTATCTGGTCCATTTTTCAATCATTTGATCGGCAGCTCGTCAGCTGGTTTCACCGAGCTGATTCTAACTGGAGAAAGAGTAGAAGCTGGGATTTGGAGCAGCAAGATACAAAAGGATACCTCTTCGAGCTCAGTAAAGAAGCCTTTTGCTAGTAAGAAGGAAGCGAGTGCCATCTATAGCCCGAGGTGCCAAAACAGGGCTGAACATCGTCAGACAGTAAGTGTAGTAATGATACCTAGGCATGCAGTTGCTCCACAACACAACAATCAACAAAGAGTGGAAAGACCACAATGGCAGTTTACCCGAATCAACATGACATTGGCTGATGTTATTCCTCATCTGCTGAGATCCAACTTGGAAACCTTGAAAGAGGCTCCCAAGAATCCAAATACTACATCTCCCTGATATAACTCAAATGCTCGGTGTGCCTATCATTCTGAGAGTCCTGGCCACGATACCAATGACTGCTGGGCTCTAAGAAATAAGGTACAAGATTTGATTGAAGCCAAGGAAATTGAGTTTGATGCTCTGGAGAAGCCCAATGTCATAACTGCTCCCATGCCTAAGCACGGTCGTGGAATTAATGTTGTTGATACCGACTTGTTTGTGACCTTGGTGGATGAAGTTTCTACTCCTCTCATGACTGTGAAGAAGAATTTGCTGTTGGTCGGTTTATTTTTGGGTTGTGGTGAAGGTTGCCATATGTGTTCATTTCTACCTTCTGGCTGTCGTTTGCTGAAGTTAGGTGTTCAACGCCTGATGGACAACAAAGAAATTTTGTTCGAGAAAACTTTGGTTCCCGTTGTTCCATCTGAAGACATTGCCATTATAACCATTTCCGCCAATCCTTCCAAGGTCTCCTCGAGAAGACCTGTTAGGATTACATCTGCTCCAAGAATTGCTCCGCTGATAATCACTGTTCCTGGTCTTGTCCCGTATGTCTCGGACAAAGCTGTCCCTTGGCATTATGGTGCCGATGTGTACTATCATGGCATCAAACAAGATTTGAAAGATGAAGAGGCTGATCCTGATATTGGTAACATTGTCGGAACCAACAAAGTTACCCGAAGTGGAAGGGTCTTCTCTTCCGAGATTTACCCTAAGACTGTAAACAAGCCTATTGTCATTCCATCTGTTGTTCCTGCTAGTACATTAACTACTGCTCCTATTCTTACTCCAGTTATTACCCCTGTCGGCGAATCATCTGATACCCGCGGCAAAGAAATTATAGGTGAGCCTGCCCGGACGGAGGCGCCTAGGAAAATTGTTGTGGAAGCCTCTAAGCAAGAGATAAAGGAAATACTGAAAATAATTAAGAAGAGCAACTACAATATGGTCGAGCAACTGAGGCAGACCCCATCAAAGATATCCATGTTGTCTTTGTTGTTGTGTTCCGAAGCCCATGCGAAGGCTTTGATTGCATTCCTTAAGACTGCGCATGTGCCGCAGGAAACTTCAGTTGATCAGTTCAAAGATTATGTGGCCAGCCTGACTGTTGATAATGGGCTAGGTTTTTCAGATTCGGACTTGACACCAAAGGGAAGGAAGCATAATGATGCTCTGCATGTCTCGATTGAATGCAGGGGCACCACTATGGCTCATGTGTTGGTAGATACTAGGTCTTCGCTGAATGTTCTGCCGAAGAAGGCGTTGGACCGGTTGGATTGCGAGGGTTTGACTCTAAAGCCTAGTAACATTGTGGTAAGGGCTTTTGACGAATCGAAGAGAATGGTGCACGGGGAGGTGGACATCCCTATCAAAGTGGGTTCTCAGACTTTTGGGTCCACCTTCTATGTGATGGATATCAGGCCGTCGTATTCTTGTTTGCTGGGTCACCCTTGGATCCACGAGGCTGGGGCAGTTACTTCCACACTATACCACATGCTGAAGTATCCGATAAAAGGGAAAATTGTCACAGTGCAGGGTGAAGAGGAGTATATGGTGAGCCACCTCAATTCCTTCCGCTACATAGAGATGGACGAGGAAATCATAGAAACTCCTTGTCAGAACTTCGAAGAGGTCCCTCAGATCTTGGCATCGACTGAAACTACTACTAGCAGAAAACATCCTCTGAAGATGGCTTCTCTCAAGGATGCCAAGGCCGTGGTTGAAGAAGGTGGGTGTACCAATTGGGGTCAGCTCCTTGATTTCACTCACAAAACTGACAAATTTGGTTTGGGCTTTACTACAGGGGCTCAAAGGGTTGTTCGACACGCTCGAGATGGAAGACCTCCTCTACACATCAGTAATTGGGGAATTAATGCCATTGAAGACAGCGAGGAAAACTCAGACATTGACAGCTGGTTCTACTCGACTACCAACGGTGGACCGAGTAACTGGACGGCTAGGGACTTTATACCAGTTTCTTTTATTCCGCAGTAATTGTCTTACTTTGTTTTGATATTTGTAATAAACAATTTAAAACTCTACGGCCTTGTACCTTACCCGAGGCACCTTGGCTTTGCTTGTGAGGGCTATTATTTGTCATTTAATATATCATTAATAAAGCATTGGGCGTTTCTTGCATACAAATTTTGCGCTCTCTGTTTTTTTCTTTTCTTTTTTGTTTTCACTTTATCAAAACAGATATTCTGTTACACCCACTCACGTATCATAATGCAGATCCATATCCACTCTGGATCCCATTGATAACAACTCTTCTATTGCCAGTTATGACTTCAAAAATCCGATCAGCCAAGCCGAAGACGAAGGTGAGGATGATTGTGAGGTTCCTGGAGAACTTGCTAGACAATTACAGCAGGAAGAAAGGGCCATACAACCTCATGAAGAGCCGCTTGAGACAATGAATTTGGGTACTAAGGAAGACAGAAAAGAGGTTAAAATAGGTGCAAATCTGGAGCTTAGTGTCAAACATAGGTTGATACAGATGTTGCATGACTATGTTGAGATCTTCGCCTGGTCATATGAATACATACCTGGTTTGGACACTGATATTGTGGGGCATCGCCTACCGACTAAAGAAGACTGTCCTCCGGTTAAATAGAAGGTATGTCGTATGCATCCCAAAATGTCAGAGAAGATCAAGGCAGAGGTCATGAAAAAGTTCGACGCAGGATTCTTAGCTGTCACTTCGTATCCACAGTGGGTTGCTAACATTGTTCCGGTACCTAAGAAGGATGGTAAGGTACAAATGTGTGTGGATTACAGAGATCTGAATAGGGCAAGCCCCAAGGATGACTTCCCACTTCCTCACATTGATGTTCTGGTCGACAACACTGCACAACATAAAATATTCTCCTTCATGGATGGTTTCTCTGGCTACAACCAGATCAAGATGGCTCCTGAACACATGGAGAAAACGACCTTCGTTACACAGTGGGGCACCTTATGCTATAAGGTGATGCCTTTTGGGTTGAAGAATGTTGGGGCAACCTATCAGCGTTCCATGGTCGCTTTGTTCCACAATATGATTCACCATGAGATCGAAGTTTATGTTGATGACATGATAGCCAAGTATCAAACTGAGGAAGGGCACCTTGATCACCTACAAAAGTTGTTCGACAGGTTGAAGATGTACACGTTGAGGTTGAATCCGAACAAGTGCACCTTCGGGGTAAGGTCTGGTAAGCTTTTGAGTTTCATTGTCAGTGACAAAGTCATCCAAGTAAATCCTTCAAAGGTAAAATCTATACAAGAAATGCCAGCTCCCTGTATAGAGAAGGAAGTTAGAGGTTTCTTGGGACGCCTAAATTATATCTCCAAATTCATTTCACATCTGACTGCTACTTGTGATCCAATCTTCAAGCTTCTGAAGAAAGATCAAGTGGTAAGGTGGAATGATGAATTCCAGACCGCTTTTGAAAGAATCAAGGAATACCTTCAAGAACCACCAATTCTAATGCCTCCAGTTGAAGGAAGACCTTTGATATTATACTTGACAGTGCTAGACAATTCAATGGGGTGTGTGTTGGGGAAGCATGACGAGTCTGGTCGAAAAGAGAATGCAATATACTACCTTAGCAAAAAATTTACCGACTGTGAGACACGGTACTCATTGCTCGAGAAAACTTGCTGCACTTTGGCATGGGCTGCTCACCGACTGAGACAGTATATGCTGACTCACACTACCTTGTTGATATCAAAGATGGATCCAATCAAGTACATTTTAGAGAAGCCTGCTCTCTCCGGAAGGATAGCAAGGTGGAAAATGATCTTAACTGAGTACGACATACAATATACAGCCCAAAAAGCAATCAAGGGAAGTGTATTGGCTGATCATTTAGCTCATCAGGCCATGGATGATTACCAGTCCATGAATTTCGAGTTCTTGGATGAGAATATTATGTTGGTGACTGAATACGAAGAACCTGGACCAGATGAAGGACCTAAGGAGGGATCCCGATGGTCTATGTATTTCGATGGAGCCTCAAACGCACTGGGTAACGGCATTGGCGCTGTAATCATATCTCCCGAGGGCTGTCATACTCTGTTCACTGCCCGGTTATGTTTCAACTGCACCAACAACATGGCGGAGTATGAAGTATGTATTATGGGTCTATGAGCTGCTATCGACTTAAGGATCAAGTTCTTGAGTGTATTCGGGGATTCCGCTTTGGTGATAAGTCAGATCAAAGGCGAGTGGGATATGAAGCACCCGAACCTTATTCCTTACAAATAGTATGTACTGACATTGCTCCCACACTTTGAGGAGGTAACCTTTGAACATTTCCCACGAGAGGAAAACCAGTTAGCGGACGCGCTAGCTACCATGTCTTTTATGTTCAAGGTTAGGTGGGACAATGAAGCTCCCCAAATTACCATTGAGAGGTTGGATGAACCAGCACACTGTTGTGAAATCGATACCGAAGAAGTGGCATCCAAACCCTGGTTTCACGAAGTCAAAAGGTATCTCGAGACTCAAGAGTATCCCGAAGGCGCACCTGTCAATGATAAGAAGTTTCTGAGAAGGTTCCTTGCAAATTTTTTCCTCAGTAATGGAATCCTCTATAAATGCAACCATGATACCACACTACTACGGTGTGTAGACAAGAGAGAATCAGAGAGGATCATGACAGATATACATGAAGGCACCTTCAGAACCCATTCTAGTGGACATACCATGGCTAAGAAGATCCTACGGGCAGGATATTATTGGTCCACTATGGAAGCCGATTGTTATCAGCACTCTCGAACTTGTCATAAGTGCCAAATCTACACTGATAAGGTGCATGTGCCTCCAGTCCCCTTAAATTTCTTGACAGCTCCGTGGCCCTTTGCAATGTGGGGCATCAACATGATCGAAGAAATCAGGCCCACCGCTTCCAATGGACATCGCTTAATCTTAGTATCCATTGATTACTTTACGAAGTGGGTTGAGGCAGTTTCCTTTACTACAGTAACAAGAACGTCGTGGCATGGTTTATCCGACACAATCTGATCTGTCGATATGGTGTGCCAGAGAGAATTATTACTGACAATGGTACGAATCTCAACAACACAATGATCACCGAGCTCTGTAAACAATTCAAGATACAACATCATAATTCTTCCCCTACCGGCCGAAGATGAATGGCACTGTTGAAGCAGCCAACAAGAATATCAAGAAGATTGTACAGAAGATGACGGTGACATACAAAGACTGGCATGAGATGTTACCATTTTCTCTTCATGGGTACCGTACCTCAGCATGGACTTCGACTGGGGCAACACCCTACTCTCTGGTATATGGCATGGAGGCAGTCCTACCCATCGAAGTCCAGATACCTTCTCTCAGAATTATGAAGGATGCGGGTTTGATCGAAGACGACTGGATCCAAACCCGGCTTGATCAGTTAAATATAATCGATGAAAAAAGACTTGCGGCTATCTTCCATGGTCAGACGTACCAAAAGCGAATGATCAAGGCAAGAAAGTCAGGCGTCAAGAATATCAAGTCGGGGATCTAGTGATCAAATGCATCATACTGCCGCAAGGTGATCCCAGAGGTAAATGGACCCTCACGTACGAAGGGCCATTTATGGTTAAGAATATTTTTTCGGGTGGAGCTATGATTCTATTCACCATGGACGGTGACGACCTTCCTCACCCTGTCAATGCAGACATAGTGAAAAGATATTACGCCTAATCAAAGACTCGCTAGATTAACCGGCCTACGAAAAAATAAGGGCTTCCCGTCGAACCAAAAGGGTTCGGGCAAAAGTAAGGGATTAAAATGAAAAATCCATACACCCGGAAAGTCGAAAACCTGAAAGGGAGGGTTGGAAAAAAAAGGGTATCCAGGTGGACTGAAAACCCGAAAGGGAAGTCCAGGCAAAAGTTAGGGATATAAAGCGTACCACTATGTCTCATTGGATCATCTTGCGACTAAACTTCGGCATCGACTATCAAGCTCGGACGGCTCCAACCAATCTGATCAACCTTCGGCCAAGTAGCAAAGTGACGAGACACTTAAAGATATAAAGGCAATAGCGGAGTTGGAACCCAATGGGGTTGTTCCACATAGTTGTTTTTCTTGCTTTTAGACAAATTGTATAAATTCTATTTTTCTGCGGCATTCTATTACTAGAGCGTCAGCCTCTTTGTACAAAAACGCCTATTACAGGCCAAATTCAAAAATCAATACAAATCATTTTCACAAGAAACTTCAATCTGTTTTTTCTTTTTCTGCTTTTTTTGCAAGAATGTCCAATGATTTATTTTTGGTATATGCATTTGAAAATGATTGTTGCTCATAAATATTTACATAAAAAACAAAATACATTTACTCGTAATTCCAGAAACAGGGGCAAAAACAAGAAGTGCCAAACCATTTAGTTACTCTGCCCAGCAGGTACCGGGATAGAGCCATCTTGGGAACATAATTATTGGTACATACACTCCCCACAGAGTAAAAGTATCCAAAAGCATTGATGTATGCTTTACCAAAACAGGACGTAACCACCCCAGCTGAGGTTCATAATCGCGGGCGAGTCAGTAAATTTCATCCCCCAAGCAGAGTTTATTTCTCCAGATACAGAGGCTCAATCCCCGACAAAGTTCATCACTTCAGGTACAAAAATACATTTTCTAAGTTCATTCCCCGCAGAGTTTATTCTCAAGCAGCATCTCCTCCTGACATAATATTTACAAATCTCCAGCAACTGTCAGGGATTTATTTTCCCAGACACGAGCATACCCCGATAGCATTTCATGAACATACATCATGACATACGCATACATATCATATACAACATAATCTCATTTATTTTGAGAACATCATCTCACCCGGCATTTCATGCATCGCATATAACTAACCCTGATATCTTTCCAAGAAAAGAGGATTAGCTTCAAAAAATTCAGCAATTATGCAAGTCACATCTGTAGACGACTAACGGAAACTCAGTTCCCAAAACCAAACGGGTCAACTAATCTACACTATCGCTTTGAAGTAACCCTACTATCCAAGTTCCTTCCCGCAAGCCCTACTATCCAAGGTTTTATTTCGAAGAAACCCTACGACCCAGGTTCCTTCTCACCACCCTATTATCCAGGCTTTCATTTAGAAGTAACCCTACTATCCAGGTTCCTTCTCACAGTGCTACTATCCAGGCTTTCATCTCTAAGTAACCCTACTATCCAGGTTCCTCCTCACATCCCTACTATCCAGGCTTTCATTTTGAAGTAACCCTACTATCCAGGTTCCTTCTCACAGCCCTACTATCTAGGCTTTCATTTCGAAGTAACCCTATTATCCAGGTTTCACAGCCCTACTATCCAGGCTTTCATTTCGAAGTAACCCTACTATCCAGGTTCCTAGTTACAACCCTACTATCCAGGCTTTCATATCGAAGAAACCCTACGACCCAGGTTCCTTCTCACAGCCCTACTATTCAGGCTTTCATTTTGAAGTAACCCTACTATCCAGGTTCCTTCTCACGGCCCTACTATCCAGACTTTCACTTCTAAGTAACCCTACTATCCAGGTTCCTTCTCACAACCCTACTATCCAGGCTTTTATTTCAAAGTAACCATACTATCCAGGTTCCTTCTCACAACCCTAATATCCAGGCTTTCATTTCAAAGTAACCTTACTATCCTAGTTCCTTCTCACAACCCTACTATCCAGGCTTTCATTTCGAAGTAACCCTATTATCCAGGTTCCTTCTGACAGCCCTACTATCCAGGCTTTCATTTCGAAGTAACCCTACTATCCAGGTTCCTTCTCAAAGCCCTACTATCCAGGCTTCCATATCGAAGAAACCCTACGACCCAGGTACCTTCTCACAACCCTACTATCCAGGATTTCATTTCGAAGTAACCCTACTATCCAGGTTCCTTCTCACAATCCTACTATCCAGACTTTCATTTCGAAGTAACCCTACTATCCAGGCTTTCATTTTGAAGTAACCCTACTATTCAGGTTCCTTCTCACAACCCTTCTATCCAGGCTTTCATTTCGAAGTAACCCTACTATCCAGGTTCCTTCTCACAGCCCTACTATCTAGGATTTCATTTCGAAGTAACCCTACTATCCAGGTTCCTTCTCACTACCCTACTATCCAGGCTTTCATTTCGAAGTAACCCTACTATCCAAGATCCTTCTCACAACCCTAATATCCAGGCTTTCATATTGAAGAAACCCTACGACCCAGGTTCCTTGTCACAACCCTACTATCCAGGCTTTCATTTCGAAGTAATCCTACTATCCAGGTTCCTTCTCACAGCCCTACTATCCAGGCTTTCATTTCGAAGTAACCCTACTATCCAGGTTCCTTCTCACAGCCCTACTATCCAAGCTTTCATTTTGAAGCAACCCTACTATCCAGGTTCCTTCTCATAGCCCTTCTATCCAGGCTTACATTTCGAAGTAACCCTACTATCCAGGTTCCTTCTCACAGCCCTACTATCCAGGCTATCATTTTGAAGTAACCCTACTATCCAGGATCCTTCTCACAGCCCTACTATCTAGGCTTTCATTTCGAAGTAACCCTACTATCCAGGTTCCTTCTCACAACCCTACTATCTAGGCTTTCATATCGAAGAAACCCTATGACCCAGGTTCCTTTTCACAACCCTACTATCCAGGCTTTCATTTTGAAGTAACCCTACTATCCAGGTTCCTTCTCACAAACATACTATCCAGGCTTTCACTTCAAAGTAACCCTACTATCCAGGTTCCTTCTCATAACCTTACCATCCAGGTTTCTTTTCTCATACCTCCAGACGATAGTTTACAACACGGTAAAATATGGACCTGACCAATTCCGGTCAATTTCACCTTTCCCCAGTAAGTCACGATGCAGCCTGTACACTGACTAGATATGCAGTTCACCTCCAGAGTTAATTCCCTAGTAAAGTAACATACAATTGAAGCTCCTAAAATTTTATTTCTCCTAAGATAGATACCAACATTCCTCAGCAGATTCCTCCTCAACGACAGGAGCAGGGACTCTCGTCAAAGGAATATCTCAGGAAATCAACATCCTCTAGATGGCATCTTTAAGCCTATCTCTGACGGTGCTCCGTCACATCTTGGATGGAATCTTTAAGCCCATCTCCGACAATTCTCTAGCAACATCCAAATGACATCTATAAGCCCATTCCCGATATCACAAATCAATTATCACTTCATGCGAGTACAAATTTCTGGGCACCCTAGTGTTCAATCATCTTCCACCTTCATATCACAAAAGACAGACGAGCCAATCTACATCCTCAGGTTTAAGAAGATTGAAAAGGGGCAGCTATTGTATCCTAAAATTTTCCCTCTCATTTTACTCAATACATACTCCTAGAGATCTTCAATTTGCTCAAGTTTGCCCAAGAGTTGACCAAACAAACTCTCTCCTAAGGCAGTGTGTCTCAAATTAGGGTTTCCATTTTCATCAAGATAGATGGACTAAAAAGACCTCATATACTCTCCATGGTCCTAATATGTTCTCAAGACCCTCCATGTCAAATTTCAAGCACTGCACAAGAAGTTTGCTCAGTCGATTGCTCAGATGCTTGAGAATCGACTATATTAGGTCAAAAGTCAACGGTGGCCCATATACAGTCCAACTTCAAGATTTTTGTTCAAAATCAACATTTTGAAGTGAATTTCATCATTTTATCAAGGGTTGATTATGATTCTTCAAGGAATGCCCTAAATTCATCAAAACCCAAAAGTTGCTAAATTAGGGTTTCTTAGGAAAAGTCAACCAAACTTTGACCAAGCATAACTTCCACATACTTTATCAGAAATTTTTCATCCAAGGCTCATTTTGAAAAGGATGAAATTACTTAAAACTCATCTTCAGCCCACAAGTTCAAAATATGCACTCATAAAAAGATATGAATTTTTACATTATAGGTCCTTTTAAAAAGTCAACAAAAAACACCTTTTGGGTCAAATCTTCTTACATGAACATGGAAGACCAAATTGAAATGAGACAAAAAGGGTTGCTTAGGGGACATACGAAGCTTTCTAAAAAGTCCAAGAATACCTCTCTAGGGTTAAAATTGGAGGAGATATGCCTTGTCAAAGTTGACCTTTTTTGCAAAATTGCCAAAAGTCAAATATGCTTAAAAATGCATTTTTTTTACCAAATGGGCCTGGCATTTCATGATTGCACATCACTTATAACATGGTCCACGACCCAATTACTTATCCACATGTTATTTGCTTCATTTTCCATTTTATTTTGATTTTTTATTAATTAAAAATTGAATTAAATCAAATAATTGGTAAATAATAGCAAAGATATGTTTTGATTTGATTTTTGGACAAGATCTCAATCAAATTATGCAGAGATATCAAGACCAAATATAATCAAGCATGATTGGTAATAAAATGGGATAATTTGGCTCAATTTGGAAAGGTTGCATATGGCTAAAGAATCAAATCAAATCTCATCAAAACATCAAGATCCAATTTGTTTTGCAACCATAATTCATTATAGCATATATAATGAACAAGTACAAAGCATAAAAGAGGGGATAGCAGACGTGAATGAGAAAGAACAAATTCCAAATTTCTTGTAAAAAGTGTGACTCGGTTTTCACTCCACATTACCTTTCAAAGCAATTTAGGGCCAGCAATCGCATCCTGGGCAGCACTGAAGCCATCCCAATCAGTTGCAAGGTATGAAGCATCAAGAAACGCAAGCTGTAACTCACACGGTTTGCATTTTTTTCAAAATCAATTACCCTAATTCCTGCATCATTAGCACGTTTAATTGAATATTTGTGTTGTTTGAGATGTTTGCAACATGACTGTATAGTTTAATTGTATTTTGAAGCCTATACGCGTATCTGCCATTGCTAGGGTTCACCTTGCATTTTAGGGTTTTTAAATACATGAATAATTAGCCTAAATGAAGGACACCATGATGATCAGAGGGCCAAATCCTGTTGATCCATGGTATTTAATCTTATTTATCCTGCGTTGTGTTGATTTTTGAAATTCAAAGACTTATAGTTACAGATACTGTCCGTAGGTATAAGTCATCTACCTAATACGACAATTCCCTAGAGAAGACGGTGGCGTGGCAATCATCTATTTTCCCATTTGAAATTCATGCGCGTTTGATTCAATTTGTTTAGTTTTCATATATTATATTTTTTTGTTATTACACTAACAAGTAAAACATGTAGCGCAGCTAGCAACGCATCAGTGGTGGCAAGCGTGAGGACTTGGGTTCGATCCTAGGGCCCAACATTTCTTTATTTTCTTTTCTTTCCATAGATCTAGTGCATCAATACTTCAAGCGACTACCATGTGCCATCAACATTCGGCCAGTGGATCTATGATCAATCAGATCCAATGCCTCATCACTGAAGGACCAGGGTGTACTCTCAAGGCATCGCCACATGGAATCTCACGTAAGCTTGGGCCATCAATTCGACGGGCCATCAATTCAGCATTGCACCCCCTCCTTTCAATTCAACACAGGCCCATTTTCAATTCTTTCTTTTTTATTTCTTTTATTTTAATTAATTTGTTTAATTACTTTTCACCAAAAATTAATTACCTTTTTTATTAATCATAAAATCAATAAATCACAAAATCACAAAATCACAAAAAGATAATTTTTTTTTCATAAAATTTTTAAATTAATTTAATTAGAAAATTATGTTGATTTAATTTCTTTTTTCATAATTAAAAACAATTAGAAATTAGGTTTTAACTTTGTCTCTAATTAATCTTATCTCAAATCAAAAGGCACAAAAATTCTTTTTCTCTCAATTAGGGTTTTGAGTTACTAATTATCATCCTCGCATTTAATTTTCCGCGCGTTTTAATTACTTTTCTCTTTATAATTTTGTAACTGCTCTGGTCTGTAATAGCTTTAAATTAGGATTTTTCATTTATCGCTTTTCCCCGGTTTTTGGTTATGTAATTAATCCCCCTCCCCGAAGCCTTGTAATAGCTAGGTTTATTTTCTCGCACTTTAAATTCCCGCAATCTTTAACTGTTAGATGCATGGTGTGATACGGTGGGAGAACTGACTTGGGATTTTGCGTTTGTGTTTGCAAATGTTTCGGTTTAGTAAGAGTCGCCACCGACTTTTTATTTTATCCTAAGGAAAGGTCAAAAAGCACAGGAAAGACCTTTGAGATGTTTTCTTAGGTTCGGGGAGTAGATTATAGAAAGGGAAGGTATTATCACCCTTTATATCCATGGTTATCCATCGGCTCTTAGTTACTTGTTTAGATCACTTTCTTTGCTTTTCAATTGTTTGAAATGGTGCTCTTCAATTGTTTGAAATGGTGCTTTGTGTGTGGTTTTGAAAGATGTTTTGAAAAGAGGCCATCGTTGTGGCAACCTTTGTAATGATTCTTGTTTGAATGTATATAAAGGTGTTTTTGTCTTTTGAAAAGTTTTCAATGTTTGAAAGTAGGGTTTTGAAATTGTGTTGTGGAGTGTGTTTTTGAAGATAGCAAGGATGTTTTTGCAAGCTTTGATCAAGTGACTAAGTGTTGTCTACCCTATTTTACTCAAAGATATTTCTTATGTTTTTAACCCTTTTAACAGTGTTGCTTCACCATTGTATTTGGTGAACAACCTTGAGTTAGGATGTTAAACGGGACAGGCGCGGGTCATCGTATAGACCATGATAGCAATGGTGTCAAGTATTTTTAGAAATTTTGTTGAGGGACTTGATCATTTTGTTTAGGCAACTCAGATAACGTCATCGAGGGACTATGATCTTTTGTTTTGTTTTTGTTTTGCCAAAGTATTTGACATGCATACCATGACCCATTTTTTAAGGCAACAAGTGGAGTGAAACCCTAGGGGTGCAAGTGTGTATTGTGTTTATTTTCATGCATTGTCATCTTGGATTAGGTCAAACTAATTGTTGATTTTATTTCGCATACAAACCCTAGGTCTAATCATGGCATAATTGAAAGCTTAAAGGTGCGAGAATATAAATTCTACACTATTACAACATGATATAGGGAGGGGGGGGGGGGGTACAAATTTGAATTGGGGATTATTTTGCTAGAAATTAAATCCTAAATTATTACAACCAAATTGAATGTATAGGGCATAATATTAAATATACAATATTTAAATAAATACAATAAATAAATATTAAATAAAATGTATTTATGCAAAAAAAGATTTTTATGTATGTAAAAGGTATTTTTAATGTGAAATGTAAACAAATAAAAAGTCAATTTCAATTATTTTGTTTTTTTAGGGCAAAACCCTAATTTCTTAAATAAATGGTATTATTTATTGTTTATATACAATAATGTATTAATTTGTACAAAAATATAAGTATATTAAAAAATGGTATTTTTAGTATAAAATATTAATAAAAATAAAAATGTATTATTTTTGTGTTTTTTGTCCTAATTAATTAATAAAATATGTATATATATGTATTAAATATATTAAATATATTAAGTGTGTATAAAAAATAAAAAATAAAAATAAATTGTTTACAAAAATGTGTATATTTCAAGAAAATGTTTTCAAATGTGAGTAAAAATAATAAATGAAAATAAACATATTTTTTTACATTATCTTTAAGTTTTAATAAAAAGAATATAAATTATTTACATTTTTATACTAGTAAAATAAAATAAATATCAAATAAATATGAAAAAATATAAAAAATAATTTTTTGGCATTTTTTATATTTGGCCATAAAATAATAAAGTCAGAATAAAAAATAAAAATATCAAAATGACAAATATACAAATAAATGGGCCAGGGGGTGTAAACTGAAAATGTATGTGTGAGAAGCAAAAGCAAACAGGCCCAGCCCAAGTAACTTCATCTTCTTCCTCAGTTCACAAAAAACACGCGCTCTGTACATCAACTGCTATCTCCTGATTCCTTGACTTTTTGACAAAACTCATAACATGAAACTTGTAGAGCATCAAGCAACGAATCCAACCATATAAAAAACTTAAGCTAAATCTCAAAGACCAGAGAGAATTTCTCTGGCCCTAAATCTTAACCTAGTTTTTTCAGAAAGTTCATGAACAAAATTCTCCTAGCACGATTAATATAAATGAAAACTAAGCACATGTATGTGTTGTACCCCAAAATTTTCCCTCCCATTTCCTCAACATTTTCTCACCACAAGACCCTTGGGGTTCAAGATTCAGTTAGGGTTTGCTCTGCTCAAGGCTCCTCCTTGCATTGTTGACCCAAATTAGGGTTTGAGTTTGCACAAAGATGTTTTAACCTAAAGTGCCTAAAGTGACTTTCATGCTTCATGTTGGACTCACAAGTTTATCCATACCAAGTTTCAAGCCTTGATTCCAATCTTTGCCCAGTCAATTGGACAGTTGACCTAGAAATCAACTATATTGGAGAAAAAGTCAACTGTGGTCAATTGACAGTCAAACCTCATGATTTTTGACCCACATCAACATTATGAACTCATATTAACCATTTGGTCAAGTTTGGATCACAAATCCACAAGAAATTTGATCAGATCACCAAAAGGGCAAAATGGTCATTTTTAGGGTTTTGACTGCACAAAGGCAATTTTTGACTGTTTGACCTAGCCAATGGCAAACCAAGCTCACATATGGACTCAAGGACCCAATGGAATTGTCTTGACATGTTCAACAAATTCAAAAGATCTCAAATGCATAAGATTGACAGATGAATTTTCCAGTCAACATTGCAAAATTTGACTGTATACTGAAAAGTCAAACTTTGACTTTTTGGTCAAAATCAAGTGTCAAGATTCATTTTTCATAAAGACATGTCAAATTATGAAACTTGTTCATCAAGAAATCAAAAATTACAAATTAGGGTTTAAAATGAAGAATTTTCATAACTTAGAAATTTTCTAAGTTATGAAAATTGCTAATTTTTTCCCAACTTTGTCCCATCTTTTCATCAGGATACATTTGGATTCAAGCAAAACTCAAAACATGAAAGTTGTAGTACTTTGCAAAATATACAACTTTCATTCAAAAAGTTTCCTCAAAAGAAGCTTGTAGCTCAAGTTATGATTTTTGGAACAAGGGTGCAAAACATTCTTAACTTAGAAAAATTTTGACCTATTCTAGGCAGGATTTTTGCCCAACTTCATGGCCACTTTTCACATGCTTCCACTTGGAATTTCAACTTGCATTAAAAAGATGGATTGTAGTACACATTACAAGATTTCAAAATTGTCTAAGAACTTCTCAAACACCCTTGTGGTTAGGGAGAATCGAATTTGGCAATATGGGCAAAAGTCACTTTGATTCATGACCAAATACATGTTCATAACTTTGCATTTTTGAAATCAGCATGGTTCAAGCTAGTTACAGGCCTCTAATCTCATTTACACTCAATAATTAAATGCCAATCCATTGTGTTCTAGCATTATTTTGTGCATTTGGTCATTACATGAAGAACTAAGCCATAAATAGAAAAAGCAAGTTATCCATTCTTGTAAAGCACAACTTTATGTCAAACACAAATCAAAGAAGTACAAAGCATATCTTCTAGGCACAAGATTATGGACTAATCCCACTGATCAAGGAGAAACTTTGCAGCATGTTTAGAGGGCCTGCATAAGCTTGTAACCCAACTTGGCATTTTGACTTAAGAGAGAAGAAACTTGCATTTTGAAACACAACATTGAGTTCCTGTCAACACAAGCCAAAACAAACTTCATGAGCATTCTTCAAACATCAAACCAAGTCTAAAACACGACCTAACCACCTTCAACACCTCCTCAAACACAGAAACACCATCCTCTTGCAAAAACAGGGCACCTGCTGCAGATTAAGGTCCACAACTCAATCCACTCGTGCGTTTTGGCTGAAACTTGTTCATACACACTCCCTACCATCCATTGAAGCTATCCCAAGCCATAGCTACAGACTGTAACACCTCTAACCAACTTCACCATTTTCATTTTTCAGTTGTGCAGGTTAACTTCCATAGCTCGTTTCAGCTAGTTCCAAAGCAAGCTAGAGGTTGGAGAAGCATCCCTGGACCTCAAGCAAGCTATACAAGTCCTCACATTGCATTGAAAGTACCTCCATTGTCATACACGATTCAAGCTGAACAGGTAAGTTTTTGAACTTCTATCTCTCTATCCAAGCATATTTAGGCTTAAGTTTGTGAAGAAAGCATGTTCTAATCATAGCCCTGAAGCCATCCATATAGTTACTTTTCATTTATATTGTGTGTGCTAAGAGTATTTTGAACCTGAACATTAGGAAAAAGTTAGGTCAGGAATTGGGGGAGAAGAAATTCTCTCTCATTTCTGAGAGTTAGATCAACTTCTTTATATGTTTAGAATCGTGACATGATGCTCTATAACTTTGATGTTGTAAGTTTTTATTGAAAATCAAGGAATCAGAAGTTAGCAGGGAAGGAAGAAAACGCGCGTTTTTTCTGTGTTCAAACTGTCTGGAGGTTGAAGACAACCCTTTTGGGTTGGGCTTGGTTGTTTTTCTGTTTACACCCCTTTATTTCACATACACCCCCTTGGCCCATTGTGCTTTATTTTTATCATTTTTGATTTTTTTTTTCTTTTTGTTTCTGACTTATTATTTTTTGTCAAAATATAAAAAATATTAAAAACATTTTTTTAACCATTTTTTCATTTTTATTTGAATTTTATTTGTTTTATTTGAGTTTATACATGTAAATAAATATAAATACCTCTTTTATTCAAAATACAAAAATAATACAAATACATTTTGTTTTCTAATTTTATTTTATTTTATCTTTTGAAAACATTTTCTAAAAAATATACTTTTTTTTGTAAATAATAAATATTTTATTTTTGTACATATTTAATATATTTAATAAATAATATAAATACTTATATATTTATTAGAATATTTAGGGAAAAAAACATAAAAATAATACATCTTTATTTTCATTAATATTTAACCTCAAAAATCATTTTTTTACAATATACTTTCTTTTTATTTATTTTTTGTATATAATTAATAAACATTGTATATATTAAATAATAAATACCTTTTATTTGCAAAATTAGGGTTTTGCCCTAAAACCATGAAAAAATCAAAAAAATTAACCTTTTTATTTTTGTTTATTTGTCACATGAAAAATACCTTTTACATACATATAAAAATCATTTTTTGCATCTTGCATATTTATTGTATTTTTATTTAATTATTGTACATCAATTATAATTTGTATATTCAATTTGGATGTAATAGCTTAGATTTTAATCTCTTGCTAAAATATCCCCATTTGAACATTTGTACCCCCCATCCCATAATTGTGTTGTAATAATTTAGGATTTTATTTTTCGCATTTAAAAGCTTTCTAAATATGCCATGATAGACTTAGGGTTTTGTATGCAAAAATCAACCAAACAAATAGCTTGACCTAATTCAAAGACAAAAAAGCATGAAAATGAACAACACCAATCACACTTGCACCCCCTAGGGTTACTCCACTTGTTGCCTTCAATAATGGGCCATGTTGCATGTTGAGTGTTCTTTGGCAAACAAAACAAATCAAATGATCATAGTCCCTCGATGACGCTTTCGAAAGTTGCCTAAAAATGATCAAGTCCCTTAAAGGAAAAATTGCCCAAAGATACTTGGCACCATTGCAATCATGGTCTAAACGATGACCCGTGCCCGCCCCGTTCACATCCTAACACAAGATTGTCCACCAAATACAATGGTGGAACAAAAATTGTCAAAAGGGTTAAAAACATAGGAAAGACCTTTGAGAAATTTAGGGGTAGACAAAACTCTTAGTTACTTGAATCAACTTGCAAAAAAACTTGCCTATTTTTCAAAACCACACATCACAACACACTTTCAAAACAACTTTCAAAAACATTGGAAACTTTTCAAAAGACATACACCTTTGTATACATCCCAACATGGATCATTACAAAGGTTGCCACCACATTGGCCTCTTTTCAAAACATTTTCAAAAGCCACACACAAAGCACCATTTCAAACAATTGAAAACACAAGGCAAGTGATCTAAGCAAGTAACTAAGAGCCCATGGATAACCATGGATAGAAAGGGTACTAATACCTTCCCTTTCTATAATCTACCCCCCGAACCCAAGAAAATATCTCAAAGGTTTTTGTTGTGCTTTTTAACCTTTCCTTAGGATAAAATAAAAAGTCGGTGGCGACTCTTGCTCAACCGAAACATTTGCAAAAACAAATGCAAAACCTCAAGTCAGTTCTCCCACCGTATCACAGAACTGGCGACTCTGCTGGGGACGACTTAAAAGTGGGGTTACCTTAGGGTTAGATCATTTACATGTTTTCAATTGATTGTTTTGTTTTGTTTTATGTTTGTGGGCTTTGCATCGGAGTTTCATAGATCCTAACCCGGATCTGGGGGATACCCTTTTAGGTAGCATAAGCTGTGAGGGACCTGTCCGGCGTAGACTGACATGGGTGAAACAGTGGCTACGTTGGTGTGACACCTTGGTCTGTACCGATATCCCTTGTGTTGCAACGAGGAGAATATGGGTCTTCTAAGGAGTCATTAAACACCAACCGACCTTAGAACCCTAAATTGACCAAACTTGGCCATAGAATGGTAGCAGTATGCTACACTCATTGAGGCTAAACTCTCGCGATGGTTCTGGCCGCAAGAAAAGATTGCGATGCTTGAGTTATGACCGATTGAGGGTAGTCAATGATATTGAGATCCTCTAGAACCCGGTTACTTTTGATAGGACAGGTCTTAACCAACAAAACTAAAAGAGGGTAACACCTAAACTTCATGATGGCCTAAACCCTAAGGGTTGTCTTGTGTGACTTGTGTGCCTTATCATGCTTGCCTTTGTGAATACTTGTGGTGTGCTTTATCATAACATCATACCATCATACCATTGCATGCATCCTACATAAGGACTGACCCATTTCAAAGACAAGAGGGTTTCATCTTTGCTCTGTTTTGTAGGACATCATGATGCCCGTGCGTAGGAATACTATCCGGCTCAACTTTGTTCAACCACCTACTTTGCTCAATGATTTGGTTGATAGGATTCCAAACACTACTTCCTTCATCAAAAGGCATGGTTCTCTCCTTGGGTTAGTCACTTCAAAGTGGGACCAACAACTGATGAGTGTCCTGACCCAGTTTTATGATCCCCTGTATCATTGCTTCACCTTTCAAGACTTCCAGCTGGTCCCTACCCTGGAAGAATTCTCTAATTTGCTTGGTATCCCTGTTTTGGAGCAGACTCCATTCACTGGTTGGGAGAAGACTCTTAGGCCCGAAGAGATTGCTGCAGTCCTTCCCTTGACCAAAGAAGAGGTAATGGCTAACTGGGAAACTAGAAGTGGAGTTAAGGGCTTTTTGGTTAAGTTTCTGGTTGGCAAAGCTAATAGTTTCTGGAATGACTTAGACTTCAAGGCGTACGAAGACATTCTGGCTCTTTTAATCTATGGTTTGGTATTGTTTCCAAATCCTGATACCTTTATTAATGTCAATTCCATAAGGATCTTCATCTCTCGGAACCCTGTACCCATCCTCTTGGGTGATATCCTGCAACAACTCTATGCTCGTACTGCCCGAAGACGGGGAACTCTGTGGTGTTGTGCTCCTTTGTTAGTGAGGTGGTTTATTTCGCACCTCCCTAAGTTTGTGCTGAAGAATGAAGAAGGAAAGGGATGGGCTCTTAGGTTAATGTCTCTCACTGACATTGACATCATTTGGACTCTCAGAGGTTTGGATGAGGTAGCTGTTATTGATCGTTGCGGAGAATATCCTAATGTTCCATTGATCGGTACCCAGGGAGGAATCTCTTATAATCCATGTTTAGCTCTCCGTCAGTTTGGAAGAGCCATAAGAGCAGGGCCTCATGAGATGTTGGTGTCTCACATCAGTTTTGAGTTTCAGGTAGACAGTGACGAGCTGCACCGTAGATTCATCAAGGCTTGGGACAGAATTCACAAAGCTAACCCACATGAGTTGGGATCGAAGACTTCTCTACCAATGGAACCCTACTGCAGATGGGTCCGCATCCGTGCTCAGAAGTTAGGTATGCCATACGAAGCTGTCAGGCCTATCATTCTTGAATTTCCTGATGAAGATGGGGTTCCTCCAACTGTCCTCCCTCCTCAGATACCCATTGATGTTGATACACTAAAGAGATCTTGGGCGCAGCTACAAGAAGAACGGGATTTTTATCGGGAAAAGTTCAACGAACAGGAACAAAAGATCCAGAAGCTGACTAAGCAATTGGAGGAGGAGCGGATCCTGAACGACTATATCTGTACTGAGAAGAGGAGGCCATGGGAGCACTAATGAGCTTTGGATGTTTCTTTTACAACTTTTATTTCCTTTTCAGTATTTTCATTCTTGTAATGCCTAAGGGCAAGTTGTTGAACAATTTAAAGTTTGAATCTAATGAAGTGTGTTTCCTTTTTGTCTACAAAATTGAATCCCGATTGTCTTTGAAAACATAAAACATAAGCATCTCATTGCATCATATGCATAACAAGTACCCTTCTTCTACAGGTTGCTTAATCTTCTGCGCTGTTTATTTCAGCACTCAATCATCATGTCTTCCGAGCCTACTACCGAACAAGCTATCAAGACCCTCCAGGCCCAGAATGCCCAGTTTCAAGAGCTGGTCATGAGCTTAGCCCAGGGTCAACAGGAGTTGAAGACTCTGCTCTTGAAGAAGAAGAAGAAGAAGAAGAGGACTGCGCTGTTTAACACTGGACGGAGGTTTGGGAATACACTACATAATGAGGATGATCAGGCTACTTCCTCTGCAGAGAAAGACAGTCCCCAAGGGGGAAGGGCTCCTAGTCCTGTGGTCTCCGACAACGAGACGGATTACAATGATGAATAGTACCCTCCTGCTGAAGACAGGTACAAGCAACTAGAGGACCGTTTAAGTGCCATGGAAATTCAGAATGTGCCGGGGCTGGATTTTGGAGATCTAGGTTTATCTTCTGGGGTGGTGATCCCACACAAGTTCAAGGCACCCGCCTTTGAGAAGTACGATGGGGCTTCCTGTCCTAAGCTGCATCTTAGATCGTATGTAAGGAAGATCCAACCTTACACTGCAGACAAGAACCTATGGATCCATTTTTTTCAGGATAGCCTTTCGGGGTCTCAACTCGAATGGTTCTATCAGCTGGATGGAACCAGTATTCGAAATTGGGAGGACTTGGCTACTGTATTTTATAAACAGTATCAGTATAATTCTGACCTCGCTCCCACGCATACCCAACTCCAGGGTATGTCACTGGGGACGGGCGAAGGATTTAAGGAGTATGCGCAAAAGTGGAGAGACCTGGATGGCAGGGTGCAGCCTCCTTTGACTGACCGTGAACTTGTCGACATGTTCCTGGGGACCCTGTCCGGTCCATTCTTCAATCATCTGATTGGGAATTCTTCTGCTGGGTTCACAGATTTGATCTTGACTAGTGAGAGAATAGAAGCTGGTATCAAGTCAGGGAACGTACAGAAAGGTGCCTCCTCGAGTACTGAAAAGAAGCCCTTCAAGAAGGAAGCTAGTGCTGTGTATGGTCCCAGAATACAAATTAAGCCAGAACGCCGCCAAGCTTTCAATGCATTGGTGATTTCAAAGCCTGCTGCTGCTCCTCAGCAGTACAACCAACCAAGGGGTGAGAGACCCAAAAGGAAATACACTCGGCTCAGCATGACCCTGTCTCAGATATTGCCGCAACTACTGTCAACCAATCTGGTAACTGTCAAGGAAGCTCCGAAGGTAGTGAACACCGCTTCTCCAAAGTACAACCCCAACGCCCGTTGCGCTTATCACTCTGATAGCCCGGGGCATACCACGGATGATTGTTGGGCTATGAGGAATAAGGTTTAGGACCTTATTGATGCCAAGGAAATACAGTTTGAGGCGCCCGAAAGGCCCAATGTTGTGACTGCTCCCATGCCCCAGCATGGAGTGAATGCTGTGGAAAAAGACTTGTATGTAGCCTCTGTGGAAGATATTGTTACTCTGTTGCTTACTGTCAAAAGGAACCTGTTGCTAGCCGGTTTATTTCCGGGATATGGTAAAGGTTGCCTTCTATGTGCTGTTTCCCCCGCTGGTTGTCCCTTGCTGAAGTCAGGCGTCCAAAACCTGATGGATAGCAAAGAAATCTTGTTCGAGAAGATTGTTATTCCTGCCGAAGAAGTTTCTATTGTCACCATTTTCAACAACCCTCCTACGGCTCTCTCAAAGAAGCCTGTCAAAATCAGGTCTGCTCAGAAGATTGCTCCTATCATCATCACTGTTCCAGGGCCTCTCCCTTATACATCTGACAAAGATGTCCCATGGCACTATGGGGCAGATGTTTATGTGCTTGGAGTTAAACAAGAGTTCGATACGAGTACCGGCGTCAGCAACATCACCGGGCCTGCCAAAGTTACTCGCAGTGGTAGGCTGTTCTCACCAGATATTGCGCCACCAGCTATTCAGAAACCTCTTATCATCACACTTGTTAATGTGCCTGCTCCCCTTCCTGATAAAGTTCCTGTTTCTACCCCTGCTGCCGAGTCATCTGACGCTCGGGGCAAAGGGATTGCTACTGATATGCCTGCCCGAACAGAGGCACCAAAGACAACCACTGTTGAGGCTTCCCAGCAAGAGATGGAAGAGATTCTCAAGATTATCAAGAAAAGTGATTTCAACGTAGTTGAGCAGCTGGGGCACACCCCATCAAAGATTTCTATGCTATCACTGTTGTTGTGTTCAGAGGCCCATGCCAAGGCCCTGATTTCCTTCCTGAAGACGGCCCATGTGCCACAAGAGACGTCTGCTGATCAATTTACCGATTGTGTGGCAAACTTGACTGCCGATAATGGGTTGGGTTTCTCTGACACCGATCTGACTGCCAAAGGAAAGAACCATAACGACGCCCTGCATGTCTCCATTGAATGCAGGGGCACTACTCTTGCCCATGTGTTGGTAGATACCGGTTCTTCATTGAACGTCTTGCCCAAGAAGGCCCTAGACAGGTTAGATTGTGAGGGTTTGGAGCTCAAGCCTAGTAACATTGTTGTCCGAGCCTTTGACGGTTCGAAAAGGATGGTACATGGGGAAGTTGACATTCCAATCAGGGTTGGTTCTTAGGTCTTTGATTCTACTTTCTATGTGATGGATATCCGACCATCCTATTCTTGTTTGCTGGGTCGTCCATGGATCCACAAGGCTGGAGCTGTGACCTCCACACTACATCAGAAGCTTAAGTACCCGGTCAGAGGGAAAATTATGACAGTTCAGGGGGAGGAAGAATATATGGTCAGCCACCTCAACTCGTTCCGGTACATAGAAATGGATGGGGAATTCATTGAGAACCCCTTTCAACACTTTGAAGAGGTGCCTCAGACACTGGCATCAGCTGAAACTGTGATTGAAGACCCTCCTTTGAAGATGGCTTCCTTAAAGGATGCTCGGGCTGTGATTGAGAAGGGTGAGTGCGCAAACTGGGGCCGACTTCCTGACTTTACTCCAAAGACTGACAAGTTTGGTCTAGGTTTCACTGCAGAAGCTCAGAGGGTTGTTCGTAAGGCAAGAATTGGAAGACCTCTTGTGTTCATCACCAACCCGGGAGTGAATGCTATTGAAGACGACGTGGAGGAATCTGAATTCGACAGCTGGATCTACCCAACAACCGACGGTGGACCAAGCAACTGGAATGCCAAGGACTTCACACCTATTACTTTTGTCACTCAGTAATGAACTCTTTTGTTTTGAATTTGTAACAAACAATATGTTGAAACTTTTATGGCTCGGTGTCCTACCCGGGGCACCGTGGCTTCATTTGTGAGGGCTTTTGTGTGTCATTTTCATATATCATCAATAAAAACATTGGACGTTTGATGCATTTCAAAATCTTGTGCTCCTTGTCTTTCTTTATTATATATTGCAAAACAGCTATATTTACACACACTCACCCATACAGGTTCCAATCCACTCTGGATCTCACTGGTAACGACTCTGCTACTGCCAGTTATGACTTCGAAAATCCGATCAACTTAGCCGAAGACGAAGGTGAAGATGATTGCGAAGTGCCTGGTGAACTTGCAAGACTGCTACTCCAGGAAGAGAGGGTCATTCAGCCACATGAATAGCCAGTGGAAACGGTAAATCTGGGTACTGAGACAGACAGAAAGGAAGTCAAGATTGGTGCTAATCTGGAGTCTAGTGTGAAACAACGGTTGATTCAGATGCTGCATGACTATGTGGAAATCTTTGCCTGGTCTTACGAAGACATGCCTGGGTTGGATACCGACATTGTGGTTCATCACCTTCCTACCAAGGAAGACTGCCCTCCGGTAAAACAGAAGGTCCGCCGTATGCGTCCAGAAATGTCCGAGAAAATCAAAGCTGAGGTTATGAAACAATTTGATGTCGGGTTCCTAGAAGTGACTTCTTACCCTCAGTGGGTTGCCAACGTGGTTCCAGTGCCGAAGAAAGATGGTAAGGTCCGAATGTGTGTTGATTACAGGGATTTGAACAGGGCCAGCCCTAAGGATGATTTCCCTCTGCCTCATATCGACGTTCTGGTTGACAACACTGCTCAGCATAAAGTATTCTCCTTCATGGACGGCTTTTCCGGTTATAATCAGATCAAGATGGCTCCTGAAGACATGGAGAAGACCAATTTTGTTACTCAGTGGGGCACCTTTTGCTACAAGGTCATGCCTTTCAGGTTGAAAAATGCTGGGGTAACCTACCAACGTGCCATGGTTGCTTTATTTCATGATATGATCCACTATGAGATCGAAGTGTATGTCGATGATATGATTGCAAGGTCCCAAACTGAGGAGGAACACCTTGACCATCTACGGAAGCTGTTTGACCGTCTGAAGTTGTACAAGCTGAGGTTGAACCCGAACAAGTGCACCTTCAGAGTAAGATCTGGAAAATTGCTAGGCTTCAGCGACAAAGGTATTCAAGTGGACCCTGCGAAAGTGAAAGCCATACAAGAGATGCCAACTCCCAAGACAGAGAAAGAATTCAAAGTCTTTCTAGGACAGCTGAACTACATTGCGCGATTAATCTCGCATCTAAGTGCTACCTGTGAACCAATCTTCAAGCTGCTGAAGAAAGATCAAGTAGTATGTTGGAACGATGAATGTCAGGCTGCTTTCGAAAAGATCAAAGAGTATCTCCAAGAACCACCCATTCTTATGCCACCGGTTGAAGGGAGACCTCTAATCTTATACTTGACAGTACTTGACAGTTCAATGGGGTGTGTGCTGGGGCAGCATGACGAGTCTGGCCGAAAAGAACACGTCATTTATTACCTTAGAAATAAGTTTACCGACTGTGAGACCCGGTACTCACTGCTCGAGAAAACTTGATGCGCTTTGGTATGGGCTGCTTGCCGGCTGAGACAGTATATGTTGACTCACACTACTCTGTTGATTTCAAAAATGGATCCAATCAAGTACATATTCGAAAAGCCTGCCTTGTCCGGAAGAATAGCAAGATGGCAGATGATCTTGACGGAATATGACATCCAGTACACGACTCAAAAAGCAATCAAGGGAAGTGTATTGGCAGACCATTTGGCACACTAGGCGATGGACGATTACCAGTCAATGAACTTTGAATTTCCAGACGAGGATATCATGATAGTGACTGATTGTGAAGTACCTGGACCGGATGAAGGACCTGAGGAAGGATCCCGATGGTCTATGCATTTTGACGGAGCCTCGAACGCTTTGGGTAATGGTATCGGCGCTGTGATCATATCCCCTAAAGGCACTCATACTCCACTCACCTCCCGGCTATGTTTCAACTGCACCAACAACATGGCGGAGTATGAGGCGTGCATCATGGGTCTTCAAGCTGCAATTGACTTAAGGATCAAGTTTCTGAGTGTCTTCAGAGATTCCGCTCTCGTGATCAATCAGATCAAAGGCGAGTGGGATATGAAACACCCAAATCTTATTCCTTACAAGGAGTATGTGTTGACGTTGCTTCCCCACTTCGAGGAGATAACTTTTGAACACTTCCCAAGAGAGGAGAATCATTTAGCGGACGCGTTGGCTATAATGTATTCTATGTTCAAAGTCAAATGGGACAACGAGGCGCCCCAGATCATTATCTGGAAGTTGGATGAACCTGCACATTGCTGCGATCTCGAGACCGAAAAGGTAACAGAAAAACCCTGGTATCATGAAGTGAAGAGGTACCTTGAAGCTCAAGAATACCCCGAAGGCGCATCTGTTAATGACAAGAAGTTTTTGAGAAGGTTTGCGGCAAAGTTCTTCCTCAGCAACGGCATTCTCTACAAGCGAAACCATGATTCAACCTTACTGCGTTGTGTGGATAAGATTGAAGCAGAAAGGATCATGGCAGAGCTACATGAAGGTACCTTCGGAACACATTCCAGTGGACATACCATGGCAAAGAAAATCCTTCGGGCAGGATATTTCTGGTCCACAATGGAAGTCGGCTGTTATCAGCATTCTCGAACTTGTCATAAATGCCAGATCTATGCTGATAAGGTGCACATTCCTCCGGTTCCTCTGAACGTCTTGACAGCACCTTGGCCTTTTGCAATGTGGGGCATTGATATGATTGGCAAAATCAGACCTACTGCAACTAACGGGCATCGTTTCATCCTGGTGGCAATTGATTACTTCACAAAGTGGGTTGAAGCAGCTTCCTACGCTACCGTAACCAAGAATGTCGTAGCACGGTTCATTCGGCACAACCTGATCTGTCGATACGGCGTCCCTGAGAGGATCATTACGGACAATGGTACCAATCTTAACAACAAGATGATCACTGAGCTCTGAGAGCAATTCAAGATACAGCACCACAACTCTTCTCCTTACCGGCCGAAGATGAATGGGGCTGTAGAAGCAGCGAATAAGAACATCAAGAAGATTGTGCAGAAGATGACAGTGACCTATAAAGATTGGCACGAAATGTTACCGTTTGCTCTTCATGGGTACCGTACCTCAGCACGGACGTCAACAGGGGAAACTCCTTTTTCCTTGGTCTATGGCATGGAGGCAGTCTTGCCTATTAAAGTCCAGATACCCTCTCTCCGGATAATGAAGGATGCAGGTTTGAGCGAAGATGACTGGATCCAGACTCGGCTTGATCAATTAAACCTAATTGACGAAAAGAGACTCACTTCTATCTATCATGGTCAGACGTACCAAAAACGGATGATCAGGGCATTTAACAAAAAGGTCAGACGACAAGAGTATCAAGTTGGGGACCTGGTAATCAAGAGCATCATTCTACCTCAAGGTGATCCCAGGGGCAAATGGACCCCTACGTACGAAGGGCCATTTATGGTTAAACATATCTTTTCGGGAGGAGCTATGATCCTAACCACCATGGATGGTGACGACCTTCCTCATCCCGCCAATGCAGACATAGTAAAAAGATACTACGCATGAACTAAAAACCCGCTAGGTTGACATACCTAGGAAAAAATAAGGGCTTCCCGGCGAACCGAAAGGGATCAGGCAAAAATAAGGGACGAAATAAAAAAATCTGTGCACCCGGCAAGTCGAAAACCTGAAAAGGCGGCTTGGGCAAAAATGGGTATCTCGGTGGACTGAAAACCCGAAAGGGAGGTCCAGGCAAAAGTTAGGGATAAAGCGTAATACTATGTCTCATTGGATCACCTTGCATCCAGAATTCAGCATCAACCATCAGACTTCGACTTCAATCAATTAGCTTCATCTTCAACTAAGCAGCAAAGTGATGAGACGCTTGAAGACATAAAGGCGATAGCAGAGTTGGAACCCAGTGGGATCATTTTTCACATAGCTGTTTTGTTTCCTTTTCACAAATTTATATAAACTCTATTTTGCTCGGCGGCATTCTCTTACTAGGACGTCAGCCTCTTGTACAAAACGCCTATTTACAGGCAAACTTCAAAATCAATACAAGTTTCATTTTTCAGACAAATTGCCAATTGTTTTTCCTTTATCTGTTGTTTTGTAAAGAATGTCCAATGTTCATTTTTGATATATGCATTTGACATTAATTGCTAATCATAAATATTCGCATGCAAAACAAAGGACTAATTACATATGACATCAGAAACAGGGGCAATTTAGAATGGTCTAAGCGATCTAGTTGCTCTGTCCACCAAGGTACTAAGATAGGTTCGGCTGAAGAATGTAACCAAGTTACCTCAACTCCCCACAGAGTAAGACCAGATTTCAGCAATACTCTCCTCAAGCAGAGTTGGTTTCCCATCATCCCTGAAAAGGCACATTGTTCCCCTAGCAAGTCTGCGATACTCTCCCCAAGCAGAGTTAATCTACTGTCAGCCTTAAGGAAATTGGGTATCCCTAGAAGGTCTCAACATTCCCCAGCGGAGTATAGACATTCCTCAGCAAGCATCCCCGGCAGTCTTAATATAAGATTGTTCCCCGGAGGAATACAGACACCACAGTGGGACCATTCCCCAGCGCAATCCAAAGTTTCCCCAGGAGATTGGAATCCATATCCCCAGTAGATTCTGGAAGCTTATCACCTGCGGAGTACATACGCATCTCCCCGGCTTTATTCAAAGGTTATTTTCCCACCAGGGTATAATTGGGTTATCCTTAGCTAATTACCACGGAAAGATCGTCCTCGGAGAAGTTCTTCCATTCCCCAGCGGAGTTCATCAAATTCCCCAACATAACTTATCAACGGAATCCCCAACGGAGCTCTCATCAAAATCTCAGCGAAGTATCACTTCCCACAGAGTAATTCCCCGCAGAGTAATCTCTCCAACAAGTTTATTCCCCAACGGAGTCATCTCCTCCTACCGGTTTATTCTTGCAACCATCATCCCCAGCGGAAACGAAGAACTCTACTCTTCGACATCAGCCCAGGATTCCACAAACTCCCGGCACTCGTCAAGGATTTATTTTCCTAAGACGAAAATACATTCATAGACATTTCACACTTCATACATCCTGCTTACATACATGATAAAGTGCATACGACACTATCTCATTTTGAGCATCATGACATCATGCATTTCATACATCATGACATTGCATACAACTGATGTCTTGCCTTTTCAGGAAAAGTTCAATCCTAAGATGATTACTATCAACTATTGCAATTCTAGATTCGATTCCTGTATCTAGCCAGGGCATATCTGTGAGCGATTGATTGTAGATTCGATACCTGTATATAGCCAGGGCATATCTACATGAAGAGTTTGAAGATCAACCCCTGTAACAGGCCAGGAAATTATCTTTCATTCTCAGGTCAGAGGTTTACACATGTATCCAGCCAGGAAAGCTATCTCTACCAACCTTTTGAAGTTCCAGATTCGATACCTGTATCCAGCCAGGGCATTTCTGTAGACGACCATTTCCAGATTCGATTCCTGTATCCAGCCAGGGCATATCTGTGAGTATTTGATTGTGGATTCAACACCTGTATCTAGCCAGGTCATATCTGCATGAATAGTTTAGAGATTCGATACCTGTATCCAGCCAGGGCACGTCTGTAAACAACCTTTTGAAGTTCCGGATTCGATTCCTGTATCTAGCCAAGGCACATCTGTGAGCAACTGATTTTAGATTCGATACCTGTACCTAGCCAGGGAATATCTACATGAAGAAGTCTGAAGATCAACACCTATAGCAAGCCAGGAAACCATCTTCCTTTCTTAAAGTACGTAAGTTCTCGCTAAGGAATCTCTTACGCGATCAACATTTCCAAATGGCATCTATAAGCCCATTCCCGACAAGGTTCTGTCACACCTCCAGATGGCATCTACAAGCCCATCCTCCTATCCACCATCTCTCCAAATGGCATCTATAAGCCCATTGCCGACATCACATTGCTGATACTCCACTATGCGAGTGCAAATTTCCGGGCACTCTAGTGTCCAATCTCCTTTTACCCTCGAGTCGCGAAAGGCAAACTTGCCAATCTAACTCTTCAGGTTTAAGAAGATTGAACAGGGGCAACTGTTGTACCCCAAAATTTGCCCTCCCATTTTCTCAACATTTTCTCACCACAAGACCCTTGGGGTTCAAGATTCAGTTAGGGTTTGCTCTGCTCAAGGCTCCTCCTTGCACTGTTAACCCAAATTAGGGTTTGAGTTTGCACAAAGATGTTTTGACCTAAAGTGCCTAAAGTGACTTTCATGCTTCATTTTGGACTCACAAGTTTATCCATACCAAGTTTCAAGCCTTGATTCCAATCTTTGCCCAGTCAATTGGACAGTTGACCTAGAAATCAGCTGTATTGGAGAAAAAGTCAACTGTGGTCAATTGACAGTCAAACCTCATGATTTTTTACCCACATCAACATTATAAACTCATATGAACCATTTGGTCAAGTTTGGATCACAAATCCACAAGAAATTTGATCAGATCACCAAAAGGGCAAAATGGTCATTTTTAGGGTTTTGACTGCACAAAGGCAATTTTTGACTGTTTGACCTAGCCAATGGAAAACCAAGCTCACATATGGACTCAAGGACCAAATGGCATTGTCTTGACATGTTCAACAAATTCAAAAGATCCCAAATGCATAAGATTGACAGATGAATTTTCCAGTCAACATAGCAAAATTTGACTGTATACTGAAAAGTCAAACTTTGACTTTTTGGTCAAAATCAAGTGCCAAGATTCATTTTTCATCAAGACATGTCAAATTATGAAACTTGTTCATCAAGAAATCAAAAATTACAAATTAGGGTTTAAAATGAAGAATTTTCATAACTTAGAAATTTTCTAAGTTATGAAAATTCCTAATTTTTTCCCAACTTTGTCCCATATTTTCATCAGGATACATTTGGATTCAAGCAAAACTCAAAACATGAAAGTTGTAGTACTTTTCAAAATCTACAACTTTTATTCACAAAGTTTCCTCAAAAGAAGCTTGTTGCTCAAGTTATGATTTTTGGAACAATGGTGCAAAACATTCTTAACTTAGAAAAATTTTGACCTATTCTAGGCAGGATTTTTGCCCAACTTCATGGCCACTTTTCACATGCTTCCACTTGGAATTTCAACTTTAATTACAAAGATGGATTGTATTACACATTCCAAGCTTTCCAAATTGTCCAAGAACTTCTCAAACACGCTTGTGGTTAGGGAGAATCGAATTTGGCAATATGGGCAAAAGTCACTTTGATTCATGGCCAAATACATGTTCATAACTTTGCATTTTTGAAATCAGCATGGTTCAAGCTAGTTACAGGCCTCTAATCTCATTTACACTCAATAATTAAATGCCAATCCATTGTGTTCTAGCATTATTTTGTGCATTTGGTCATTACATGAAGAACTAAGCCATAAATAGAAAAAGCAAGTTATCCATTCTTGTAAAGCACAACTCTATGTCAAACACAAATCAAAGAAGTACAAAGCATATCTTCTAGGCACAAGATTATGGACTAATCCCACTGATCAAGGAGAAACTTTGCAGCATGTTTAGGGGGCCTGCATAAGCTTGTAATCCAACTTGGCATTTTGACTTAAGAGAGAAGAAACTTGCATTTTGAAACACAACATTGAGTTCCTGTCAACACAAGCCAAAACAAAATTCATGAGTATTCTTCAAACATCAAACCAAGTCTAAAACATGACCTAACCACCTTCAATACCTCCTCAAACACAGAAACACCATCCTCTTGCAAAAACAGGGCACCTGCTGCAGATTGAGGTCCACAACTCAATCCACTCGTGCGTTTTGGCTGAAACTTGTTCATACACACTCCCTACCATCCATTGAAGCTATCCCAAGCCCTAGATACAGACTGTAACACCTCTAACCAACTTCACCATTTTCATTTTTTCAGTTGTGCAGGTTAACTTCCATAGCTCGTTTCAGCTAGTTCCAAAGCAAGCTAGAGGTTGGAGAAGCATCCCTGGACCTCAAGCAAGCTATACAAGTCCTCACATTGCATTGAAAGTACCTCCATTGTCATACACGATTCAAGCTGAACAGGTAAGTTTTTGAACTTCTATCTCTCTATCCAAGCATATTTAGGCTTAAGTTTGTGAAGAAAGCATGTTCTAATCATAGCCCTGAAGCCATCCATATAGTTACTTTTCATTTATATTGTGTGTGCTAAGAGTATTTTGAACCTGAACATTAGGAAAAAGTTAGGTCAGGAATTGGGGGAGAAGAAATTCTCTCTCATTTCTGAGAGTTAGATCAACTTCTTTATATGTTTAGAATCGTGACATGATGCTCTAGAACTTTGATGTTGTAAGTTTTTATTGAAAATCAAGGAATCAGAAGTTAGCAGGGAAGGAAGAAAACGCGCGTTTTTTCTGTGTTCAAACAGTCTGGAGGTTGAAAACAACCCTTTTGGGCTGGGCTTGGTTGTTTTTCTGTTTACACCCCTTTATTTCACATACACCCCCTTGGCCCATTGTGCTTTATTTTTATCATTTTTGATTTTTTTTCTTTTTGTTTCTGACTTATTATTTTTTGTCAAAATATAAAAAATATTAAAAACATTTTTTAACCATTTTTGCATTTTTATTTGAATTTTATATGTTTTATTTGAGTTTATACATGTAAATAAATATAAATACCTCTTTTATTCAAAATACAAAAATAATACAAATACATTTTGTTTTCTAATTTTATTTTATTTTATCTTTTGAAAACATTTTCTAAAAAATATACTTTTTTTTTGTAAATAATAAATATTTTATTTTTGTACATATTTAATATATTTAATAAATAATATAAATACTTATATATTTATTAGAATATTTAGGGAAAAAACATAAAAATAATACATCTTTATTTTCATTAATATTTAACCTCAAAAATCATTTTTTTACAATATACTTTATTTTTATTTATTTTTTGTATATAATTAATAAACATTGTATATATTAAATAATAAATACCTTTTATTTGCAAAATTAGGGTTTTGCCCTAAAACCATGAAAAAATCAAAAAAATTAACCTTTTTATTTTTGTTTATTTGTCACATAAAAAATACCTTTTACATACATATAAAAATCATTTTTTGCATCTTGCATATTTATTTTATTTTTATTTAATTATTGTACATCAATTATAATTTGTATATTCAATTTGGATGTAATAGCTTAGATTTTAATCTCTTGCTAAAATATACCCATTTGAACATTTGTACCCCCCATCCCATAATTGTGTTGTAATAATTTAGGATTTTATTTTTCGCATTTAAAAGCTTTCTAAATATGCCATGATAGACTTAGGGTTTTGTATGCAAAAATCAACCAAACAAATAGCTTGACCTAATTCAAAGACAAAAAAGCATGAAAATGAACAACACCAATCACACTTGCACCCCCTAGGGTTACTCCACTTGTTGCCTTCAATAATGGGCCATGTTGCATGTTGAGTGTTCTTTGGCAAACAAAACAAATCAAATGATCATAGTCCCTCGATGACGCTTTCGAAAGTTGCCTAAAAATGATCAAGTCCCTTAAAGGAAAAATTGCCCAAAGATACTTGGCACCATTGCAGTCATGGTCTAAACGATGACTCGTGCCCGCCCCGTTCACATCCTAACACAAGATTGTCCACCAAATACAATGGTGGAACAAAAATTGTCAAAAGGGTTAAAAACATAGGAAAGACCTTTGAGAAATTTAGGGGTAGACAAAACTCTTAGTTACTTGAATCAACTTGCAAAAACACTTGCCTATTTTTCAAAACCACACATCACAACACACTTTCAAAACAACTTTCAAAAACATTGGAAACTTTTCAAAAGACATACACCTTTGTATACATCCCAACATGGATCATTACAAAGGTTGCCACCACATTGGCCTCTTTTCAAAACATTTTCGAAAGCCACACATAAAGCACCATTTCAAACAATTGAAAATACAAGGCAAGTGATCTAAGCAAGTAACTAAGATCCCATGGATAACCATGGATAGAAAGGGTGCTAATACCTTCCCTTTCTATAATATACCCCCCGAACCCAAGAAAATATCTCAAAGGTTTTTGCTGTGCTTTTTAACCTTTCCTTAGGATAAAATAAAAATTCGGTGGCGACTCTTGCTCAACCGAAACATTTGCGAAAACAAACGCAAAACCTCAAGTCAGTTCTCCCACCGTATCACAGTATGGCTTCAGTGCTATGAGTACAACATCTTTCATTCACAAACCTAAGTCTAACTATTCCTAAATAGAGAGATAGAAGTTCATGAAATACCTGTTTCAGTTGACTTCGAGCTGGACAATGCAGCAACTTCCAAGAGTGCTTGAGGTTCTTTTGAGCTTGCCTGATGTCTAATGAAGCTTTCCCAATGCTTGGCTTGTTTTGAAGTAGCCTGAATCGTGCTACAGAACTCAACCTGCAAAGCTTTGAAACAAAAATGGCAATGTGTGTTAATGGTGTTACAACTAGCAATGAAGGTCTGGGATAGTTCAGGTGAGTTGAGTGGAAGGTATTGGAACAAGTTTGAGGCAAAACGCACGAGGGAAAGTGGAGATGGGGGTGGTTCTGCAGGGCTTGCCCTGTTTTGCGGAAAAATGGTGATTTTGGGTATGAGGGTGCTTTAGGGGTGAAAGGCTCGTGCTTATGACTCAAAGGGTTGTGTGAAATGTAATTGTGATCTTTGTTTTAGCTAACAATGTCTGGTTTTCAAGTTGGGAGGATTTTGGACAATTTCTTCTTTGTGAAGCAAGAATGTCTAACTTGTCAATGCAGGCCTGTAATGCCTATATTGTAAGCTGCATATTTTGCCCTTGATACTTGCAATCTGTGGATTTAATCTTTCCTCAGAGATATGGCCCCATACCTCAAAGATCTTGGTTTGACATAAAGTGTAACTTTACAAAAATGGCATTATACCTTTTTCCAAATAGGGATTAGTTTTGCATGCAATGTCCAAATGACAAAGATAATGCCTTAGATCAGTGGATTTGCATTAAATTAAGGAGTGTAAAATGGTTTAGAGGTCTGCAAGCTAGTACATAGCATGCTGATTTGAAAATGCAAGTTGTATGAACATGTATTGGCCATGGATCAAAGTGAGTTTTTGCCAACTTCAAGCATTCGGTTCTCCCTAACCACAAAGGTGTTTGAGGAGTTATTGGACAATTTCGAAAGCTTGCAACATGTACTATAATACATCTTTGAAATGCAACTTGAAATTACAAGTGGAACTATGTGAAAAATGGCCAAGAAGATGGGTCAAAATCCTGCCTAAACTAGGGCAAAATTTCTCTAAGTTAAAAGTTTTAGGTACCCTTGTTCCAAAAATCATAACTTGAGATAAAAGCCTCTTTTGAGAAAACTTTGTGAATAAAAGTTGTAGACTTTGTGATGGAATACAACTTTCATGTTGCAAGTTTTGTTTGAATCAATTTTCATCTTGGTGAAAAATGGGACAAAGTTAGGAAAAAATAATAAAATTTCATAACTTAGAAAATTTCTAAGTTATGAAAATTTTCCATTTTAAACCCTAATTTGCATTTATTGGTTTCTTGATGAAAAAGTTTCATAATTTGGCATGTCTTGATGAAAAATGACCCTTGGCACTTGATTTTGACCAAAAAGTCAAAGTTTGACTTTTCAGTGTACAGTCAAATTTTGATCAGTTGACTGAAAAATTCATTTGTCAATCCTATGCACTTGAGATCTTTTGAACTTGTTGAATGGATCAAGACAATGTAAATGAGTCCTTCAGTCCATGGTTGAGCTTGATTTGCCATTGGTTAGGTCAAACAGTCAAAAATTGCCTTTGTACAGTCAAAACCCTAGAAATGACCATTTTGCCCTTTTTGTTGATCTGATCAAATTTCTTGTGGAATTGTGATCCAAACTTGATCAAATGGTTCCTATGAGTTCTTAATGTTGATGTGAATCAAATTTCATGAGGTTTTACTATCAATTGGCCACAATTGACTTTTTCCCCAATACAACTGATTTCTAGGTCAACTATCCAATTGACTGGGCAACAATTTAAATCAAGGCTTGAAACTTGGTATGGACAAACTTGTGAGTCCAATATGAAGTATGAAAGTCACTTTGGGCATTGTAGGTCAAAACATCACTGTGCAAACTCAAACCCTAATTTAGGTCAACAGTGCAAGGAGGTGTCTTGAGCAGAGCAAACCCTAGCTTGATCTTGAGTTCCAAAAGTCTTGTGATGAAAAACGTTGATGAAATGAGAGGGAAAATTTTGGGGTACAACAGTTACCCCTGTTCAATCTTCTTGAACCTGAAGAGTTAGATTGGCAAGTTTGCCTTTCGCGACTCGAAGGTAAAAGAGGATTGGACACTAGAGTGCCCGTAAATTTGCACTCATCAGAATATAGCTGAGGAAATGGGCTTAAAGATGCCATTTAGAGATGGTAGGATCTTGCTGGAGACGGGCTTAAAGATTCCATCCAAGAATGTTTGTTGAATTGCAATGTGGCAGGTCAGAAGAATGAGCATTAAAATGGTATCCGTGTCTGGAATGCATTTGAACTATATCTAGAGACTGAGTATGTATAAGCGAAAGAATGGCATCCGTGTATGGAGCATATCTGAGCTGTATCTGTATTTGAATTTTGAATGAATATCAGAATGACTTCCGTGTTTGGAGTGTATCTGCATTGTATCTGAATTCTGAAGGGGCGACAGAGAAACATCCGTGTATGGAGCATCTCTGGGCTGGGGATATATTCCGAATGAGTGACATAATGGCAACCGTATCTGGAGTGTATCTGGACTGTATCTGAAGTTGAGATCTGTTATGAGTAGCAGAATGACTTCCGTGTCTGGAGTGTATCTGAGACTATAACTGAGATCTGAATAAATGACATAATGATTTCCATGGCGACTGGACTGGGGATAATCAAAGTGCTGGTGTAAAGGTCAGAATGGCATCCGTGTTTGGAGCATATCTGAACTTGAAGTTGATAGTTGAATATGAATGAGAAATAGAATGGCCGCCGTGTCTGGAGCGTATCTAGTTTGTATCGGATTGCTGAAGTCTGAATGAGTAGTAGAATGACTGCCGTGTCTGGGGTGTATCCATACTGTATTTTGACTTGAAATTGTGAATGAGTAATAGAATGACTGCCGTGTCTGGGGTGTATCCATACTGTATCTGAATAATTGTTATCCACAGCCTTTTAATCTTATCCTGAAAAGGGTAAAATGTTAGCTAAAACACAAAGTTATGTTGCATGATATGTATGATGCAATGAATTGTGTTTCATCAATTTTTATGATATATGAATGTAATGGATATGCATGTAAACTGAGCAGCTGTCTTGCTGAGGAAAATAAATCCTTGATAACTTGAGATAATGAAATCCTTGATTATTGTCGAGGAAAATAAATCTTTGATCGTTGCTGGGGATTCCAAAAAATCTTTGAATGCTGAAGATGAGAAATCCTTGCTGACTGCTTGGGGATCAAAGATCTCTGATTGTTGAGAAGGATAAATCCTGGGACCACTGCTGGAGAATTAAACTCCTCGGTGATTTGTGGGGATTAACAAGGCCTTTAACAATTTCTGCAGGGAATGAGAATCCCTCATGACTTTCCTGGGATGTAGGGAAAACTCTAAAAATCTCTATTGGGGAGTTAAAACCTAGGAGGCTTCTGCTTGGAGAAACGAGACCGAGAATCTTCGATCTTGCTGGGTGATAACTCTGTGGGGGGAAATGTTCACTATTCCGGTTCTGCTGGGGATCTTGAAGTTTAACTCTGATGGGAATTTTGAAACTTAACTCAGGTGGGGAATCAAGTTTTTTAGAATGCACTGGCTCCGCTGAGGATCTTGAAGCTTAACTCCGCTAGGGAAATATACTCCAGATTTTGGCTTTGTTGAGGATCCGAATGATGTACCGTAGGGGATTTCTTCTGAAATGGCATAAATATATCTTCCTACACCTTCAATCTATCCGTAATTATCCTTTTTCAATTTCGTTCTATTTGTATGCCGTGATTATATTCAAATGCATATGCCTATTTAACAAAACATTGGACGTTTTCAAATAAAAACATAAGCGTAAAAAGAAAAGAGAGATAAGCAAATTTCTGCACTTTGAAGCATCTTTGTATTTAACTTTCGTGAGTATCTTTGTACAAAGGAGACAGACATCCTAGTAAGAGAATTTTGTCGTAAAAATTGAAAAATTTTATACAAAAGAAAGATGGCTATGTGTAACAATTCCATGGGATTCCCATTCTGCTATAGCTTTCACAACTCTGAATATCTTGTCCATTCGCTACTTCGTCCGCCGATGACTGGATTGATCAGAAGCTTGGAGCTTGTTGGTGAAGAGATTGTTCTTTAAAGTGATCCGACGAAACATAGTCTTACGCTTTAATTCCCTAACTTTTGCCTGGACCTCCCTTTCGGGTTTTCGATCCACCGGGAAACCCTTTTTTGCCCAAGTCACCCTTTCGGGTTTTAAACTTTCCGGGTGTACAAATTTTTTTTGTTTTACCCCTAATTTTTGCCTGAATCGCCCTTTCGGGTTTTTGATTCACCGAGATGCCCATTTTTGCCCAAGTCGCCCTTTCGGGTTTTCAACTTGCCGGGTCGTTTTTATGTGTAGTATCTTTTGACTATGTCTGCGTTCGCAGGGTGTGGCAGGTCGTCACCGTCCATGGTGGTCAGAATCATTTCCCCACCAGAGAAGATGCTCTTGATCATAAATGGTCCTTCATAAGTAGGAGTCCACTTGCCCCTGGTATCACTTTGCGGTAAGATGATTCGCTTTATTACAAGATATTCGTCTTGGTATATACTTGACATCTAACTTTCTTGTTGAAATCCTTGATCATCCGTTTTTGATACGTCTGATCATGACAAACAACAGTAAGTCGCTTCTCGTCGATCAAATTAAGTTGGTCAAGCCGGGTCTGAATCCAATCGTCTTCACTCAAATCGACATCCTTCATAATCCTCAAGGAAGGGATCTGAACTTCCATGGATAGAACAACTTCCATGCCATACACCAAAGAAAATGGGGTTGCCCCTGTTGAAGTACATGCCGTGGTACGATATCCATGCAGAGCAAACGGTAACATCTCATGCCAGTCCTTGTAGGTGACTGTCATCTTTTGAATGATCTTTTTGATATTTTTGTTTGCGGCTTCAACAGCATTGTTCATCTTCGGCCGATAGGGACATGAATTGTGATGATAAATCTTGAATTGTTCACATAGAGCGGTGATCATAGTGTTGTTCAAATTCGTACCGTTGTCTGTGATGATCCTGTCGGGGACACCATACCGGCATATGAGGTTATGCTTGATGAAGCGGGCAACCACATTCTTTGTAACTGAGGCAAAGGAAGCTGCTTCGACCCACTTGGTGAAATAATCAATAGCGACCAAGATGAAGCGATGTCCATTGGATTCCGTGGGCTTGATCTCTCCAATCATATCAATGCCCCACATTGCGAATGGCCAAGGAGCTGTCAGAACGTTGAGAGGAGCAGGAGGAATATGTACCTTGTCGGCATAGACTTGGTATTTGTGACAAGTATGGGAATGTTGATGACAATCAGCTTCCATGGTAGACCAGTAGTAGCCTGCCCTTAGAATCTTCTTAACCATCATATGTTCGCTCAAGTGGGTGCCAAATGTGCCACTGTGTATCTCAGTCATGATCAATTCTGCTTCATCTTTGTCCACACAACGAAGTAGAACACAATCATGGTTGCGCTTATAAAGGATGCCATTGCTTAGTAAGAACTTGGCAGCAAATCTTCTTAAGAACTTTTTGTCATTGACGGAAGCTCCTTCAGGGTATTCTCTAGTCTGGAGATACCTTTTAGTTTCATGAAACCAGGGTTGTTCCATTATTTCTTCGGTATTAATCTCATGACAGTGCGCAGGTTCGTCCATTCGCTCGATGGTAATTTGGGGAGCCTCGTCATCCCAGTTGAGTTTAACATGGAAGACATTGTAGCCAGAGCATCTGCTAGCTGATTTTCTTCTCACGGGAAATGATCGAAGGTAATCTTCTTGAAATGAGGCAACAATGTTAAGACATGTTCTTTGTATGGGATAAGATTAGGATGTTTAGTGTCCCACTCTCCTTTTACTTGACTGATAACCAAAGCCGAGTCCCCAAATACGACCAAAGATTTGATTCCCAAGTCTATAGCAGACTTGAGACCAAAGATGCAAGCTTCATATTCAGCCATGTTGTTGGTACAGATGAAGCAAAGTCAGGCAGTGAAGGGTGTATGGCAACCTTCCGGAGAAATGAGTACCGCACCGATACCGTTGCCAAGTGCATTTGAAGCACCATCAAAGTACAGGGTCCATTGGGATCCTTGTTCAGGTCCGTCATACGGTCTGTTACCCTCAATGTTGTCCAAAGTCATGATGTCCTCGTCCGGGAAGTCGAATCTCATAGATTGGTAATCTTCGACGGCTTGATGAGATAGATGGTCAGCTAGTACACTCCCCTTTATAGCTTTTTGGGTAGTATACTGGATATCATACTCAGTCAGGATCATTTGCCATCTAGCGATTCTTCCAGATAAAGCAGGCTTCTCGAAGATATACTTGACTGGATCCATTTTGGAAATCATCAAAATGGTATGAGTCAACATATACTGTCTCAGCCGGCGAGCAGCCCATACCAAAGCGCAACAAGTTTTCTCGAGCAGTGAGTAGCGAGTCTCACAATCGGTAAACTTTTTGCTAAGGTAATAAATGGCATGCTCTTTTCGGCCAGACTCGTCATGTTGGCCCAGTACGCACCCCATTGAGTTATCCAACACAGTCAGATACATGATTAACGGTCTTCCTTCGACGGGTGGCATCAAAATAGGAGGTTCTAGTAAATACTCCTTGATCTTATCAAAAGCAACTTGACAATCATTATTCCATTCAACTACCTGATCTTTCTTCAACAGCTTGAAGATTGGCTCACAGGTAGATGTCAGGTGAGAGATGAACCTGGCGATATAGTTTAAGCGTCCCAAGAATCCTCTAACCTCCTTTTCAGTACGGGGAGCAGAAATTTCTTGTATAGCCTTTAATTTAGCTGGATCAACCTTAATGCCTTTGATGATGACAATAAATCCCAAAAGTTTACCATACCTAACCCCAAAAGTGCACTTGCTTGGGTTCAGTCTGAGCTTATACTCCTTCAACCTAGCAAACAGCTTTTGCAAATGATCAAGGTGTTCTTCTTCTGTCTCTGATCGAGCTATCATATCGTCTACGTGAACTTCGATCTCATGATGTATCATATCATGAAACAAAGCTACCATGGCACGTTGATAGGTTGCCCCTGCATTATTCAGTCCGAATGGCATCACTTTGTAGCAGAAGGTACCCCATTGCGTGACAAAGGTAGTTTTCTCCATGTCCTCGGGGGCCATTTTGATCTGGTTGTATCCCGAGAATCCATCCATGAAGGAAAAAACCTTGTGTTGAGCTGTGTTGTCAACCAAGATGTCGATATGTGGTAGCGGAAAATCATCTTTAGAGCTAGCCCTGTTCAAATCCCGATAGTCCACACACATTCTGACTTTGCCATCCTTCTTAGGCACGAGCACAATGTTAGCAACCCATTGTGGATAGGAAGTAACAGCCAGAAATCCAGCATTGAATTGCTTCATTACCTCAGCTTTAATCTTCTCAGACATGTCAGGCCTCATTCAGCGAACCTTTTGCTTGATCGGTGGACAATCCTCTCTTGTAGGGAGACGGTGAACCACGATATCTGTGTCTAGTCCTGGCATGTCTTCGTAAGACCAGGCGAAGATTTCAACATATTCGTTCAACAACTGCATTAAGCGCTCCTTGACACTTGGTTCCAGGTTGGCACCCACTTTTACTTCTTTCCTGTCTTCCTTTGTCCCCAAGTTGATGGTTTCTAGCAACTCTTCATGAGGCAGAATAGCCCTTTCCTCTTGTTGTAGAAGTCTGGCTAGCTCTTTTGGCACTTCACAGTCTTTGTCAACTTCGTACTCAGCAAGATTGACCAAATCTTCAGAGTTGTCAAAGGCTAAAGCAGAATAGTCACCCATGGAATCTGGAGTGGATGGGTACCTGCATTTGTGAGTGTGGGTGTGTGTAAGGGATAACCATCCTTAAACAAACAAAAATTCAAAAGGAAAGAAAATGATCACAACAGTTTATAGATGAAAAACGTCCAACGATTCATTAAAACATGGCATATAATTATGAAGAAAATCAAGCCCTTACAAATGGACCTACATGCCCCGGGCAAGGCATGAGGTGAAAATAGTGTGTGAATTGTTTTAATTATTACAGACCATAAATGGGAAATTGTTCAAAGATAAAATTACTGGTTAATAAAGGTGATGGGAACAAAATCCTTTGCTTCCTAGTAGCTCAAACCCCCTTCGACGGTCGGAAAGATCCAATCTTCAAAGTGGCTCTCTTCATCTTCATCTTCTACTACATTTATTCCATGGTGTGAGATCTTGACGGGTGGTCTTCCAACCTTGGAGCGACGCATAGCCTTTTGTCCTGCAACAGTAAACCCTAAACCAAACTTATCTATCTTATGGGGAAAGTCAGGCAATTGTCCCCATACTGTACTCTTCCCTTCTTTGATCACCACCTCCGCGTCCTTGAGAGATGCCATCCTAGATACATGCTTGGGAACGATAGGTATCTCGACCATTGTCTTTGCAACTGCTACCTCAGGAGACACTTCCTCGAAATGTTGGAAAGGAGTTTCGATGAACTCGCCATCCAACTCCATGTAGCGGAAGGAATTGAGATGACTTATCATGTACTCTTCCTCGCCGTGCACTGTTATAATTTTACCCTTAACAGGATATTTCAGCATTTGGTGCAAAGAGGAGGTAACTGCCTCGGCATAATGGATCCACGGTCTCCCTAACAAACAAGAATATGACAGACGGATATCCATCACATAAAAGGTGGAGTTGAAGACTTCCGTGCCTACTTTGATAGGAATATCAACCTCCCCATGAACCATTCTTTTGGAACCATCAAAAGCCCTAACAACGATGTTGCTAGGTTTGAGGGTCAATCCTTCGCAGTCCAAACGGTCTAAGGCTTTCTTCGGCAGCACATTCAAAGAAGAACCAGTATCGACTAAGACATGGGTGAGGGTGGTTCCCCTGCATTCAACTGAGATATGTAACGCGTCGTTGTGTTTCCTTCCTTTGGGAGTCAAGTCAGCGTCGGAAAAGCCAAGGCCATTATCAGCAGTAAGACTGGCCACACATTCCTGAAACTGGTCAGCCGAAGTCTCTTGGGGAACATGTTCCGCCTTCAAGAATTTGATTAGGGCCTTAGCATGGGCCTCAGAACAGAGCAGAAGAGCCAACATTGAAATTTTAGAAGGGGTCTGCCCTAATTGTTCCACAACGTCGTAGTCAGTTTTTCTGATTATTTTCAAGATTTCATCCATTTCTTTCTGAGTGGTTTCGGGGATAACCACAGCATGAGCCTTCGTCCTGACAGGAACTTCTAGTATCCCCTTACCTTTGTCGGTAGTATCAGCAGATGGTCTTACTTCAGGAGTATCCAATTCTTTAATCATTGGGCCTTGCACAGACGGTCCAACAGGTACAGAAGCTTTCAAGGGTCCAAAAACTGCTCGAGGGGGAGCAATCTCCGGAGAAAAGATCCGGCCACTGCGGGTTATCTTGCTTGCACCCGCAATGTTCCCTATATTAGGGTTTTCTTCTTCAGAAATCTCTTGGACTACCTCAATTTTTTTGATACCATGATAGAAGATTTCTCCTCCATAGTTCCATGGTATCGTTTTGCTTGATTGGTACGGGACAAGTCCCGGCATGGTGATCTTTAAAGGTACACATTCAGAGTTGGGTGTAATCCTGACAGGCCTTTTGCAAGCCTTGGGAGGATTGTCGGAAATGGTTATGATTGCGATATCGTTGGTTGAAGTAGCAAAAGTATCAGGAGTAACAGGATTGAAGGTATCAACAGGGGTTTTCTGGAAAAGTATCTCTTAGGTATCCATCAGGCGTTGGACACCTGACTTCAACATTGGGCAATCACCTCGTATGTTCAAACAAAAATAGCAGTCTTTACCACAACCAGGAAAGATCCCGGCTCTCATCAAATTTTATTTAATCACAAGTAACAGCGTCAACAGGTCAACAACATCAGTAACATGAAGGTCCTCCATAACAGCATGAACATTATTACCGTGCTTGGGCATCGGAGCAGAAATCACATTGGGCTTCTCAGGCGCATCGAATTCTACTTCTTTGGCATCAATCAGGTCCTAGATTTTGTTCTTAAGCGCCCAACAATTATTGGTATCGTGCCCAACACTGTCGGAATGGTAAGCACATTTGGCATTGGAGTGGTAGTATGGAGAGGAGGTGTTATGATTCTTTGGCACTTCCTTTAAACTGGTAAGATTCAACTTCAACAAGTGAGGGAGTACCTGAGCTGGAGTCATGTTGATGCTGGTGAACTGCCGTTGTGGCCTTTCTACCCGTTGTTGATTAGGTCTCGACTGATTGTTACGAGGTTGATCATTTGAAGAATTTTGAATCATCACCGCCCCTACAGTTGGCCGGCGCTCGGTTCTTCCCTGACCCTTCTGAGAATACACAACAGAGGCTTCCTTCTTAGTCAGGAAAGGTTTCTTAACAGTTGTGGATGCAGAAGCATCCTTTTGAATCTTTCCACTTTTAATACCGGCCTCGACCCTTTCGCCAGTCAAAATCAGTTCAGTAAATCCCGCGGAAGAACTCTCGATTAGATGGTTGAAGAAGGGGCCAGATAGGGTCCCCAGAAACATGTCAACTAACTCCCTATCTGATAACGGCGGCTGCACCCTTCCAGCCAGATCACGCCACTTCTGAGCGTACTCTTTAAACCCTTCATTGGAAGCCATCCCCATACTTTGTAACTGAGTACGAGTGGGCGCCAAATCAACATTGTATTGATACTGACGGTAAAAAGCAGCTACTAAGTCTTCCCAATTGTGAACCTCTGATCTCTCGAGCTGATAGAACCAATCCAACTGTGTGCCAGACAAACTGTCTTGGAAAAAGTGTACCCAGAGGTCTTTATCAGATGAGTGGGGTTGGATTTTTCTGACATACGATCTCAGGTGCATCTTTGGGCAAGACAGACCGTCGTACTCGGAAAATGTTGGCACGTTGAACTTGGGAGGGATAACAATCCCAGATACCAGTCCTACTTCTTCAAAATCTAAACCGGGTACCCTCTGCAACTCCATGGCTGCCAGTCTATCCTCAAGATTCTTATATTTATCATCCGCTGGTGGATATTGTTGTTCGGAGTAATCTTCGTCTTCTTCCTCCTCCTCCTCTTCAACCTCAGATTCAGAAGGTACAACAGTCCCTTTCCCTTTACCGGCCCCTTCGTCAGACGTTGAGGGGAACTCGAGAACTCTCCTAGCCTGATGCTCAAATCTCCTTCCCAAAGTGGCTACTTCAGGTCTCTTTTTCTTTTTCTCTTTATTCTTCTCCAATAGAGCTTTGAGGTCCTCTTGACCCTTTGCCAAGGTCATGAGGAGTTGCTGGAATTGTGAATTTTGTGCCTGCAGATCCTTTACCGTCTGCTCCAAATCCATCTTGCTGAAATAAACAGCAGAAAGATAAGGAAACCTGGTGTGAAGACCTGTTTATGCATATTATGAATGGTATGTTATTCATGTAATGCATTCAAGGATTCAGAAATTCAAATTTTTTGCAAACAAAAAGGAACACACGTCATATTAAGAAGAAATTGTTAGTACATAAGTGCCCTATGGGCAAAATATTACAAAATTCTTAATGTAAAAAGACATTGCACATCCTCTTTGGTGCGATGTAAGTGTTGAGAGTTTCCTCCTCATGCAGTCGGCGGGTATGCTCCAAAACCTTCTTCTCGCTGGCATAGAAGCTGGCTTCAAAAGTATCTCGTTCTTCCTTGAGTTGGATCCAACTCTTTTGCATTTCTTCCCATGATGTTGGCATGTCAGGATGGAGGATAGTATATGGAACCTCTCCTTCCATAACAGGCTCTTTGATCAAGGGGAGAATGTGAGGGTATGGAATCATAAGAATTTGGGTGCGGGTTCGTACCCACTTGAGATAAGGCTCAAGGCGGATGGAATTCTTGTGCCCCAGTGTCTTAATATCTACCTTGTTTAGCATCCTCCAAGCTCTGATGAATCTTTGTCGAAGTCCTTGCGCATGGTTGTCGAAGTCAAAAACTAGGTCAGGAATCAGCATGTCATGAGGGCCATCCCTCTGAGTATATCCAAACTATCTCAAAGATAGATAGAGGTTGTAGGTAATGCCTCCCCTTATTCCAAGTAATGGGACATTAGGAAATTCCCCACAACGATCAATGATGATGACATTTTCTCTGGACCGAGAACACCAATGTACATCAGAATGTGTGAGGGTCATCAACAATTATGACCACCTTAAACCCTTCTCATTCTTCAAAACGGATTGTGGAAGGTGAGAAATAAACCACCTTGCTAGGAGAGGAGTACAGCACATGAGAACACCTCTTTTCCTCATTGCTCGTGTGTAAAATGAGTGTAGGATGTCCCCAAGCAATGTAGGTATAGGATTCCTGGATATGAAAATCTTGACAGTATTCATATCTATAAGTTGGTCAGGGTTTGGGAACAAGACCAACCCATAGATAAGGAGTGCCACAATTTCTTCAAAGGCTTGTAGATCAAGAGAATTCCAGCAGTCTTGTGCCTTCTCAAACAGAAACTTTGCCAAGAAACCCTTGACACCATTTCTGGTTTCCCAATGTCCCTTGATGTCAGATGGTTGCAAGTGTAATGCTTGAGCAACATCTTTAGGCTTTGGTTCTTTTTCCGTACCATTGTAGGTTAGTTGATGAAGAATAGGAATTCTCAGGAGTTGAGAAAATTCCTCCAAAGTGGATACTAGTTGGTAATCATGAATGTGAACCAGTGGTGTAGGGGGTCAAAGAACTGGAAAATAACTTTCACCATGTCTTCTTCAATGTTGGTGTTGATCAAATTGAGGAGTCTACCATGTCTTTCACTGAAGAGAGAATTCTCTGGAATCTTAGAAGTAAGCTCTTTGAGTTGAGGAGGGATTCTTACAAGGTTGACTTGAATTGTTTTCCTGCGAAGAGATTACATGACCTACAAAACAAGAACAAATATGAAGATCCAAACCCTTGATATGGTTAGTGGATGCATATTGTTGTACCCCAAAATTTTCCCTCCCTTTTTCACAAAAAATCATAACTTCGGGGTTTGCCCTGATTTTTTAGAATGGCCCAAGAATCAGTCAAACAGACTTTTCTTCATCAGTCAGTCCAAAATTAGGGTTTCCATTGATTTTTGAATCAGTCAAACCGATTTTTTTCTTATCAGTCCATCCAGAATTAGGGTTTCTATTGATTTGGTTGAGTTTGGCTCAAGAATCAGTCAAACAAACTTTTCTTCATCAGTCCATCTAGAATTAGGGTTTCTATTGATTTGGTTGAGTTTGGCTCAGGAATTGATCAAGCAGACTTTTCTTTGACGACAAATCTGGAATTAGGGTTTTTCACTCGTATTTCTCAGAAGAATTTGAATCCACGGTATTTCAATTGACTGTTAATTGTTTTACACTTGTTTAAGATTGTTGTTTGTTTCTCAAAACTTAAACATCTGGGATAGGAGCTGAGGATTTTGATTGAAAGTTTGAAGCATTGGTTTGATCAGTGAAGCGAAAGGTGTATGGATGTTTGTTTAACTGTACAAAGCATATGATTAACTGGAATGCCAGGCGTATTGTGGTTAATGCAAGGTTGAGAGTTTGCAAAGTTTGTTGATTATTTAGTTTATCTGAGTTAAAATTATTAGGATACATTTCCAATTATTTTAATTCAAGAGATTTAAATAATTAAATAGACAGTGCAGAAGAGATAAGGAATTATCTGACAAAGACTTTTTATTTATTTTAATTGTTGTTACAAATGTTATTTGAATACTGTAAATTTATTTACAATGTTTACAATAATTACAATAGTTGAAAAGAAAATCTAAAATCTAAAGTATCTTGAAGTCTTCTATCTTCTACTGCTTCTTCCATTATCTAACTGGTATTTACCTGCAAAGACAGAGAAAAGAAATTAGTACAGTTAAATTGAAAAGCAGTTTTAAGTAGATAAATAAAAGCTCATCATTAAAGATTGTTGGCCGGAATCAGATCGTTTTGGTTTCATCATGTTTTACTCGTCCTCTTTGCAAATCACAAGAAGATTTCTTTTCTTGGTTCACAAAGAGGAAAGTAAAATTAATTTTGCAAGCATATAATCAATTAAATATAAGGCACAAGGCTGCATACAAAGTACACAAGCTGGACGAGGTCAAACTTAACAAACAAATTGCACTAGTCAACCAAAAGCAAACCAAGTTGCACAAACTGTCAACTAAGTACACAAGCTGTCCAAACCAAGTTGCACAAAACTGTCAACCAAGTACACAAGCTGTCAAGAAACTGTCAATGCAAAAAATATGGAAAACACAGAGATAAACCAAGATACAAGCAAGCAAGCTAGTCAAAGAAAACTTTTCATCATTTTCAAGCCAACAATCTTTTCAGAAAAAGTACATTAAGCAATTAAATATGCTTTTTATGGAGAGAGAAAGAGAGAGTGAAGTAGGTTTTGCAGTTTGGCAGGCTATACAGAGCAGGGATAAAACAAATAAATATAACAGCTAACAGTTCAGAGAGGAGCTGAAAAACACTGAGGCTTGTTTTCAAAAACTAGAAGCAAACCCCCACAAAACATCCAGCCTGCATAAAAGCTCCAACCCATAAAACTGCAAGTTATCAAAAAAACCTGCCTCAGAACCATAAAAACTTGCAAAACAAAAGCACAATAACTACAGAGAGCTATCAAACTGCTTGTAAAGACAAGCAAAACTCAGTAGCCCGCCTGAACAAACAACCCTTCAAACTTGTTCAAACACAAACCTACAGAAGCATAAACCTGTGACCAAACAACTGCAAGTTATCAACTTGCAAAACCTGTAGAAAACCACAAACAAAAACAGCCTGCCTGTAACAAACAAGCAAGTCTCAAACCTGCCTGTGACCAAACAACTGCAAGTTATCAACTTGCAAAACCTGTAGAAAACCAAAACATCCAGCCTGCTTCAAAAAAAGCACAAGCATAGCAAGTCTCAAACCTGCCTTACCAAACAAACAAACTCAGACCTGCATCAAAACTATCAAGCATAACCTGCCTTCAAACAAGCCTTCAAGCCTTCCTAAAGCCAGTTCAACCTGCATAAACTGCAAACACCAAGAGCCATTAAACTGCAACTAAAAAAGCCTGTCAAAAATTTCCTCACAAACCATTCAAGTCGGCCAACTCACAAAGCAAACTCAGATATCAAACATCCAAATCAAGCCAACAAAAAACACATCAAATAAGCAACAAGTTCATCATTGGCAAAACCATCATCTTAAATCAGAAGCAAATCAACAAGTATCCTCAGAACGAATCCATCATCGAGAGGCAACATTCAAGGAAGAGGAAGAAATCAGAAGGGAAGTCAATAATAAGCAAAGTTCAGAACGAGCTCATCATCATTAAGCAATATTTCCGAAATGCAAAATCATCATCAAAAGCCAACGTTTAGATAAGAAGAAGAGAAAATCAGAAACAAGCATTCTAGGGTTTTCAGAATATCTCATCACAAAATGATTCAAGAAAAGCTAAAAATACAAAGTACCAAACAACGTTCTTGTCATCACGTTCCTCCCTCCTCCGGCCACCTGAGAGTACCACCGTTCCACCGTCCGCTCTCCAAGAAACGAAACCCCAAAGGTATCATTATCCTTTCCCTCAATCTATCGCTGTACCTCACACAAACATAAGCAATCCATGATTAAAACACTGAAACAATAAAACATGCAAAAATTAAACATGCACGAACCTAAACCCTAAAACGCGTTTAGAATAAAAGCAATACCCTTTTAATCGCAGCCTTGTACAATCACAGGGAGGAGAGGGTGGAGGTGGTATTCTAGCAACTGGAAGCGAGGAGGACATCAGTGGCTCCGTTTGAGAACGGTGAAGAGGACGAAGACGAGAGAAGGAGCGGCGCAGTTCACAAACTACAACCCTAATTCTGAAAGCATGAAGCGCCAAACCCTGAAAACATTGTGTGTTTCAAGTGGGCCTTCGCCCTATAAACTAAACTAAAGCCCAACACTTTCAGCGCCACACCCCCCTTTCTTTCCTATCTCTGACTTTCTTCTTGGGCTTTTGCCCCAACAGCGTTTCTAAGGCCCATTTTTCTCTTTAAATTCCATTTGTTTTGCTTTAAAACTAATATATTCTTTTTTTCACTTTTATAATCTAATTCTTTTCTTTTCTTTTGTTAAATAAAAGAATATACTTTTTTTTATATATAAAATTTTCTTAATAATTTTCATTACCTTTAAAACCAAAAATACATAAATAATAGATTATTTTATTTAAATAATTCTTTCTTTTTTCTTTAAAACCCTTTGTTTATATAAAAACTAACAAAAACACAAAAATAATAATAAACACTTAATTTTCATTAGGTTAATATTTTATTTAATCATTTGTAAATAGCCACATACATCTCACAATACTTTTGTTTCTCTTTGATTCTTATACCTTGTTATATTTTTACCTTGAGAATGCGACGATTCGATTTGGTTGTAACATAATATTTGGACATTACTATTCTGATAAGACTCATCGCCATTTGTATACATTTGTACCCCCATCCCCGGATACTTATTTGTAATAACTTAGACTTTAAATTCCCGTAATTTATCGCTTTCCATATACTGTATAGTAATTAGGGGTTGTATGCGAAGATTCAAAATCAACCGCTAGATAACTTAATACAAGATAAATGCATGAAAATCAATACACCATTCACACTTGCACCTCTAGGGTAACCTCGCTTGTTGCCTCGGAAAATCCAATCACGTCACTCGAGTATGAGACACTCTAGCAAATCTCCCTTCGATAAACAAAGATCGTAGTCCCTCGATGACCCTCGACATTGCCTTAGATAAAACGATCTCGTCCCTTACAAAATTGCTAGAGCGTCTCACAAGTTGCCTTCAATGATTGTATACGATGACCCGCGCCTGCCCCGTTTAACATCCTAACGCAAGGTTGTTCATCAAACACAATGGTGAAATAACACTGTTAAAAGGGTTAAAAACATAAGAAAAATCTTTGAGTAAAATAGGGTAGACAACTCTTAGTTACTTGATCAAAAATCTTGCAAAACATCCTTTCCATTTTTTAAACACACTTCACAACACAACTTCAAAAACAATTTCAAAACAACTTTCAAAACATTGAATTATCTTTTCAAAAAGACACACACTTTTGTATATATTCAAACAAGAATCATTACAAAGTTTGCCTAGACAAGGCATCTTTTTCAAAACATTTTCATAACCACACACACAAAGCACCATTTCAAACAATTGAAAAGAAAAGGAAAGTGATCTAAAACAAGTAACTAAGAGCCCATGGATAACCATGGATGAAAAGGGTGCTAGCACCTTCCCTTTTCATAATCTACCCCCCGAACCCACGAAAACATCTCAAAGGTCTTTCCTGTGCTTTTTGACCTTTCCTTAGGATAAAATAAAAAGTCGGTGGCGACTCTTGCTAAACCGAACAAGTGTGAAAACAAACACAAAATCCCAAGTCAGTTCTCCCACCGTATCACAAAACTGGCGACTCTGCTGGGGATATTCTAAAAGTGGGGTTACCTTAGGGTTTTAGATCACCTTTACATGCTTACTTTGATTGCTTTGATTGCTTTACTTTTTGGGTTCCTTGTTTGGGTTTGTTTTAAATCCTACACCCGGATTTGGGGGCACCTTTTTAGGTAAGTAGAAATAAACTGTGAGGGAACTGTGCGGGGTATACCGACATGGTTGAAAAAGTAGCTACATTGATGTGGCACTTTGGTTGGTACCAATAACCCTTGAGTTGAATCAAGGAGAGTACGAGGCCGCCGCGTGGTGTCATGAAGCATCAATGGACTTTAGAACCTTACTTAACCATCTTGGCCTTTTTAGGGGTAGTGAGGTGACCGACTTTGGTGCAGTCCGAAGTTGGTAGATACTCGATACTACACTCATTGAGGATTGTTTTCTTGGAATATTTTGGTCGCCAGTTAAGTGGCTAAACCAAAACAATGAACATAGAAAATAATCCAGTGATATTGAGCTCCTTAGAACCCGGTTTCTATTTTAGGACAGGTTGAGCCAACTAATTTCAAGAGGGTACTTACCTACAAACCCCATACAAGCCTAAACCTAAGGACCTGTCTGCTTTGTGTGAATATGACTGCCTATATATACGCTTGCTTACTTTTGCATACATGTACATAACATCATAACATCATACCATAGCATTTTCAATAACCATTTCAAGGATCTCGACGGTCTTTTGATGCAGGGTCACGTTGAACCAGACGTCTACCAAAGGGAAAGAGGCTTCATTTTCCTCTAAACAAACACCGTCAAAGATCAAGTGTAACAACTTGAATCGGGGGCTGTGACCCACTTGACATGGTGAGCTTGATTCTCGTGGAAAGACATCCACCATTACAAAGTTCTCCAATCAAAGATGTTGATCAAAGTTCAACCTCTAACATTTTCTTGTGTTTACCCCGAGAGATCCTCGAAAACATGCATCCACATATCATGCATTGTATCATAACAAGTTTTCCTTTTCAGGTTTCCTTATTCTCCTACTGTTTATTTCAGTAGAGATGGCTCTAGAAAGGACTGTCAAAGATATCCAGGATCAAAATGCTCAACTTCAAGAAATGTTCTTGAGCCTGTCTCAAGGGCAAGAAGAAGTGAAAGCTCTCCTCACAAGGGGCATGGTCCTAGGGAATTCAAGCAGTGTCAGGAATGATCAGTTGGAAGAACTTAAGATTGAGCTGGAAACAATGAAGATCCAGATGATGGGACAAATGGTGGGCCAGATGGCTCTCATTCAAGATCTGGCTCAAAGACAAGAAGAGCTCAGGGTTCTCGTCAACAAACTGCTTCGAGACAACCAAGTGGGGCAAACAACTAGGGTTGAAGATCAAGTCATCATTCAACCTCCTTTGAGACAAGAAGACAAGGGAAAGGCTCCCCAACTTGCTTCAGGGTCACAAACCCAGCCACAACCTCGCCAGCATCAGCGGGGTAATTGGCGTAAGAAAAATACGTCTGGAAGACATTTCTATGAGACTGACATACCATCATCCCTAATACTAAAACTCTTGTTGGAGGTCAACCAGCTTTCTTTAAAGGATCCTATTAGGAAACCCAATACCTATACTCCTAGCTATCACCCCAACGCATTTTGTGTATACCACTCCCATAGTCCTGAACATGACACCGATGACTGTTGGGATTTGAAAAATAAGATCCAAGACTTGATTGACGAAGGAGTGCTGGAATTCATGCCGGATGGCGAGATGAAAATCTTCCGCTAGGGGTTCTCCACCTGAAATGACAAAATTCGAACCAAGAGACTTTTGATCCATTTGAATCTTCAAGTTGTAATTTCTTTTGTTATTCAAACAATTATCTGTTGATGTCAAACTCTGTTTCATTAATGCATTGCATATGTTTGTCTTGAATTCATCCATTCGTTTTCACTATTCTTAAACTATGCTTTCTAATTTCTTTATGATATTTAACTCTTGATAAAAATCTACAAGCCTTTAGAGGGAGGATGACGAAACTATGCCATAATCTCATACATTATGCTTTTGAATAGACCTTGCTGACGATGTACAGCCGTTTCTTTCAAATCCTAAACACTGGAGTTATAAGGAAGATAATCCCTAGTCAACCCCTTCGAGCTAAAGAAGTAGGAGTTTTCTGTTTTAAACATAGATTGAAACCTTTGATTAAAACCTGGGGCAGGGTAGTCTCTCAGTTAATTCAAAAGATGCGCATTGAAATCGCAAACTCTCAGTTTGTAATATAACGAATAATATCAAAGACATTCCTTTGGAACCAAAAGACAATGATGGTTCCTTATCTCATAGGCAGTCATTATCTCTCAAAAGAGAAAAGTCCACTAAGCCAAAACCTACAAAGGAGGCTTAAGAAAGCTGGGGCATCCCGCTGATTGTAATCTCGAAAACAGGAACAATCAGGCAAAAGTTAGGGATAATAAACCGAAAGAAAAAGGTCATTATAAATCCTCAAAAACATGAAAAATGCTGCAAAAAAGATGACTTCCTACCAATAAATTCAACTGGTGTGGACCATCACCAAAATGTCGTTTCAAACTCGATTAAAGTTCGACGCACAATTAACTAAGTCTGGGATTGAAGAACATCACGAAGAGCGGGTGGGTACAAATATACTTTGAGCCTTTATCCTTTGTTTCTTAAACCGTGAACCAAGCCACGTTACATCCCTTCGAAAGTCCTAATTGAAGCATGGGTTAGTTTGAAAGCATACTGTTACAAAAGGTATCCTGACTCCTGTAAGGCTTTGCCCTAAATCTTGGGTTGAATTTGTCTTATAAAAAGTTTTCTGCTAAAAAACATATTTTTCAAAACTTCAAGACAAGCATAAACTTTGCATTATTTGAATATCATTGTTTTCACATGTTTATTTGTTTGACAGCGAAGAAATTCACAACAGTGAATGTTCGGAGAAACGAAAACTCTCTCGTTGAATAAAATCACTTCAAGTGGGATGACACTTCCATTACAAAAATCTCCCATCAACAAAAGGGGATTTGATATAGTATTGTCCAGTGAACCTGGGGCAGTCCAGTCAAGATTTCAACAAATATTTCAAAGTTCAGTGAACCTGGGGCAGTCCAGTCAAGATTTCAAGAAATTTCTCAATTACAGGTTAACCTGGGGCAAGTCTCCCTCACCATCACTTGGGGCATTTAAACGTCAATCTCTTCAAAGGGTTACGAACAGTCCAAGTTTCCTGGCAGTGCCACAAGCATCTGATACTAGGGGCAGTGACGAACCTCTCCGAAATCTTTCTAAAAAGAAGTTCAAGTGTCCTCGAGAAGTTTATCACCTCTCTGAGCAGACCAGCAGTCATGGGTTTATTTCCCCAACATTTATCAAGGATTTATTCTCCACAACAAAATTACATTTCAAATTCACGGTTGTTAAAAATTTCCTTCATCACCTGTTGGAAGTTACGGTCATCAAAGAGTCCTTCTCACCTGTTGGAAGTTACGATCGTCAAAAATCAAATTCTCACAAATTCAAGTTATTGTGAAGCCTGGGTTACGACCAGATAGCAATATAAGTTTCTGTGAAGCCTGGATTACGACCAGATAGCAGCCAAGAATACTACGAAGCCTGGAGTCGACCAGATAGTGGTATATCTTTAACACAAGCCGTGAAGCCCAGATTCAACTGGATAACAGCTTAACAAGTTATTGTGAAGCCTGGATTACGACCAGATAGCAATACAAGTTTCTGTGAAGCCTGGATTACGACCAGATAGCAGCCAAGAATACTACGAAGCCTGGAGTCGACCAGATAGTGGTATATCTTTAACACAAGCCGTGAAGCCCGGATTCGACCGGATAACAGCTTAACAAGTTATTATGAAGCCTGGATTACGACCAGATAGCAATACAAGTTTCTGTGAAGCCTGGATTACGACCAGATAGCAGCCAAGAATACTACGAAGCCTGAAGTCGACCAGATAGTGGTATATCTTTAACACAAGCCGTGAGGCCCGGATTCGACTGGATAATAGTTCAACAAGTTATTGTGAAGCCTGAATTACGACCAGATAGCAATACAAGTTTCTGTGAAGCCTGGATTATGACCAGATAGCAGCCAAGAATACTACGAAGCCTGGAGTCGACCAGATAGTGGTATATCTTTAACACAAGCCGTGAAGCCCGGATTCGACTGGATAACAGCTCAACAAGTTATTGTGAAGCCTGGATTACGACCAGATAGAAATACAAGTTTCTGTTAAGCCTGGATTACGACCAGATAGCGTCCAAGAATACTACGAAGCCTGGAGTCGACCAGATAGTGGTATATCTTTAACACAAGCCGTGAAGCCCGGATTCGACCGGATAACAACTCAACAAGTTATTGTGAAGCCTGGATTACGACCAGATAGCAATACAGTTTTCTGTGAAGCCTGGATTACGACCAGATAGCAGCCAAGAATACTACGAAGCCTGGAGTCGACCAAATAGTGGTATATCTTTAACACAAGCCGTGAAGCCCAGATTCGACCGGATAACAGCTCAACAAGTTATTGTGAAGCCTGGATTATGACCAGATAGCAATACAAGCTTCTGTGAAGCCTGGATTACGACCACATAGCAGCCAAGAATACTAGGAAGACTGGAGTCGACCAGATAATGGTATGATACATCTTGAAGCCTGGAGATCAACCAGATAACAGTTAACCGTTAACAGAATGAAGATTCTCATCCTTAAAACCCCAAGAGATTGCATACACCCAATCTTATGACCCAAGACTTGAATGAAGATTCTCATTTTGGCTTCCCCAGTAGATTGGAATACAACCCAAACTCCTTATTCCCCATGCAGTCAGCAGTCAACAAGGATTTCTCATCTTCAGTAATCAAAGATTTTTGGAATCCCCAGCTTCGGTCATGGATTTATTTTCTCCGGCAGCAGTCAAAGATTTCGTTATCTCCAGCTATCCAGATTTTATTTTCCTCAACAAGACGACTACTCAGCTTACATGCATAACCATTATATTCATATATCATAAACATTGATGAATTACAATTCACTGCATCATACATGTCATGCAACATGACTTTATGTTTTAGCTAACACTTTACCCTTTTCAAGATAAGATTAAAAGGCTATCGTTAACAATTATTCAGATACAGTCCAGATACGCTCCAGACACGGTCGCCATTCTGTCACTTATTCAGATCCCAGTTACAGTTTCAGATACACTCCAGACACGAAAATTATTCTGCTACTCATACAGATCTCAACTTCAGATACATTCCAGATACGCTCCAGACACGGTTGCCATTCTGTCACTTATTCAGATCCCAGTTACAGTTTCAGATACACTCCAGACACGGAAGTCATTCTGCTACTCATACAGATCTCGAATTCAGATACAATACAGATACACTCCAGACAGGGCAGTCATTCTGATATTTATTCAGAATTCCAAATACAGTTACAGTACGGATACACCCCAGACACGGTGGTCATTCTACTACTCATATAGATCTCAACTTCAGATACAGTCCAGATACGCTCCAGACACGATTGCCATTCTGTCACTTATTCAGATCCCAGTTACAGTTTTAGATACACTCCAGACACGGAAGTCATTCTGCTACTCATACAGATCTCAACTTCAGATACAGTCCAGATACGCTCCAGACACGGTTGCCATTCTGTCACTTATTCAGATCCCAGTTACAGTTTCAGATACACTCCAGACACGGAAGTCATTCTGCTACTCATACAAATCTCAACTTCAGATACATTCCAGATACGCTCCAAACACGGTTGCCATTTTGTCACTTATTCAGATCCCAGTTGCATTTCAGATACACTCCAGACACGAAAGTCATTCTGCTACTCATACAGATCTCGAATTCAGATACAATACAGATACACTCCAGACACGACAGTCATTCTGATATTTATTCAGAATTCCAAATACAGTTACAGTACGGATACACCCCAGACACGGTGGTCATTCTACTACTCATACAGATCAAGACTTCTGAAAACAGTTTACGGATGCTTCCTAACACGGATGTTGATCTATTGCTTATTCAACTTCAGGACTTCTGAAAACAGTTTACGGATTCTCCAAACACAGATGTTAATCTATCGCTTGTTCAGATTCAACTTTTGAAAACAATTTACGGATGCTTCCAAACACGGATGCTGATCTATTGCTTATTCAACTCCAAGACTTCTGAAAATAGTTTACGGATTCTCCAAACATGGATGTCAATCTATTGCTTATTCAGACCCCCAGTTCAGAGATGTTCCAAACATGGATACCTTTCTGATACTCACTTACAACAAACATTCTCCAGATGGCATCTTTAAGCCCATCTCCGACAAGATTCTGTCACATCTCCAGATGGCATCTTTAAGCCCATCTCCGACAATTTTCTGTCATATCTCCAAAATGGCATCTTTTAAGCCCATTCCCTCAACTATGCTTTGACGAGTGCAAATTTTTTGGGCACTCTAGTGTCCAATCATTCTTTTACCTTCGAGTTGCGAACGGCAAAATTTCCAATCTAACTCTTCAGGTTTAAGAAGATTGAACAGGGGCAACTGTTGTACCCCAAAATTTGCCCTCCCTTTTTCACAAGAAATCATAACTTCGGGGTTTGCCCTGATTTTTCAGATTGGCCCAAGAATCAGTCAAACAGACTTTTCTTTATCAGTCAGTCCAAAATTAGGGTTTCCATCGATTTTTGAATCAGTCAAACATATTTTTTCTTATCAGTCCATCCAGAATTAGGGTTTCTATTGATTTAGTTGAGTTTGGCTCAAGAATCAGTCAAACAGCCTTTTCTTCATCAGTCTATCCAGAATTAGGGTTTCTATTGATTTGGTTGAGTTTGGCTCAGGAATTGATCAAGCATACTTTTCTTTGACGGCAAATCTGGAATTAGGGTTTTTCACTCGTATTTCTAAGAAGAATTTGAATCCATAGTATTTCAATTGACTGTTACATTGTTTTACACTTGTTCAAGATTGCTGTTTGTTTCTCAAAACCTAAACATCTGGGATAGGAGCTGAGGCTTTTGATTGAAAGTTTGAAGCATTGGTTTGATCAGTGAAGCGAAAGGTGTATGGATGTTTGTTTAACTGTACAAAGCATATGATTAACTGGAATTCCGGGCGTATTGTGGTTAATGCAAGGTTGCGAGTTTGCAAAGTTTGTTGATTATTTATTTTATCTGAGTTAAAATTATTAGGATACATTTCTAATTATTTTAATTCAAGAGATTTAAATAATTAAATAGACAGTGCATAAGAGATAAGGAATTATCTGACAAAGACTTTTTATTTATTTTAATTGTTGTTACAAATGTTATTTGAATACTGTAAATTTATTTACAATGTTTACAATAATATTTATTACAATAGTTGAAAAGAAAATCTAAAATCTAAAGTCTCTTGAAGTCTTCTATCTTCTACTGCTTCTTCCATTATCTAACTTGTATTTACCTGCAAAGACAAAGAAAAGAAATTAGTACAGTTAAATTGAAAAGCAGTTTTAAGCAGATAAATAAAAGCTCACCATTAAAGATTGTTGGCCGGAATCAGATCATTTTGGTTTCATCATGTTGTACTCGTCCTCTTTGCAAATCACAAGAAGATTTCTCTTCTTGGTTCACAAAGAGGAAAGTAAAATTAATTTTGCAAGCATATAATCAATTAAATACAAGGCACAAGGCTGCATACAAAGTACACAAGCTGCACAAGGTCAAACTGAACAAACAAATTGCACTAGTCAACCAAAAGCAAACCAAGTTGCATAAACTGTCAACTAAGTACACAAGCTATCCAAACCAAGTTGCACAAAACTGTCAACCAAGTACACAAGCTGTCAAGAAACTGTCAATGCAGAAAATATGGAAAACACAGAGATAAACCAAGATACAAGCAAGCAAGCTTGTCAAAGAAAACTTTTCATCATTTTCAAGCCAACAATCTTTTCAGAAAAAGTACATTAAGCAATTAAATATGCTTTTTATGGAGAGAGAAAGAGAGAGTGAAGTAGGTTTTGCAGTTTGGCAGGCTATACAGAGCAGGGATAAAACAAATAAATATAACAACTAACAGTTTAGAGAGGAGGTGAAAAAAACTGAGGCTTGTTTTCAAAAACCAGAAGTAAACCCCCACAAAACATCCAGACTGCATAAAAGCTCCAACCCATAAAACTGCAAGTTATCAAAAAAACCTGCCTCAGAACCATAAAAACTTGCACAATAAAAGCACAATAACTACAGAGAGCTATCAAACTGCTTGTAAAGACAAACAAAACTCAGTAGCACGCCTGACCAAACAAGCCTTCAAACTTGTTCAAACACAAACCTACAGAAGCATAAACATGTGACCAAACAACTGCAAGTTATCAACTTGCAAAACCTATAGAAAACCACAAACAAAAACAGCCTGCCTGTAACAAACAAGCAAGTCTCAAACCTGCCTGTGACCAAACAACTGCAAGTTATCAACTTGCAAAACCTGTAGAAAACCAAAGCATCCAGCCTGCTTCAAAAAAAAGCACAAGCATATCAAGTCTCAAACCTGCCTTACCAAACAAACAAACTCAGACCTGCATCAAAACTATCAAGCATAACCTGCCTTCAAGCCTGCCTAAAGCCAGTTCAACCTGTATAAACTGCAAACACCAAGAGCCATGAAACTGCAACTAAAAAAGCCTGTCAAAACTTACCACACAAACCATTCAAGTCTGCTAACTCACAAAGAAAACTCAGATATCAAACATCCAAATCAAGCCAACAAAAAACACATCAAATAAGAAACAAGTTCATCATTGGCAAAACCATCAGCTTAAATCAGAAGCAAAACAACAAGTATCCTCAGAACGAATCCATCATCGAAAGGCAACATTCAAGGAAGAGGAAGAAATCAGAAGGGAAGTCAACAATAAGCAAAGTTCAGAACGAGCTCATCATCATTAAGCAATATTTCAGAAATGCAAAATCATCATCAAAAGCCAACATTCAGATAAGAAGAAGAGAAAATCATAAACAAGCATTCTAGGGTTTTCAGAATATCTCATCACAAAACGATTCAAGAAAAGCTAAAAATACAAAGTACCAAACAATGCTCTTGTCATCACGTTCCTCCCTCCTCCGGCCACCTGAGAGTACCACCGTTCCACCGTCCCCTCTCCAAGAAATGAAACCCCAAAGGTATCATTAACCTTTCCCTCAATCTATCGATGTACCTCACACAAACACAAGCAATCCATGATTAAAACACTGTGAAACAATAAAACATTCAAAAATTAAACATGCACGAACCTAAACCCTAAAACACGTTTAGAATAAAATCAATACCCTTTTAATCGCCGCCTTGTACAATCACAGGGAGGATAGGGTGGGGGTGGTATTCTGGCAACTGGAAGCGAGGAGGACATCAGTGGCTCCGTTTGAGAACGATGAAGAGGACGAAGACGAGAGAAGGAGCGGCGCCGTTCACAAACTACAACCCTAATTCTGAAAGCATGAAGCGCCAAACCCTGAAAACATTGTGTGTTTCAAGTGGGCCTTCGCCCCATAAACTAAACTAAAGCCCAACACTTTCAGCGCCACACCCCCCTTTCTTTCCCATCTCTGACTTTCTTCTTGGGCTTTTGCCCCAACAACGTTTATAAGGCCCATTTTTCTCTTTAAATTCCATTTGTTTTGCTTTAAAACTAATATATTCTTTTTTTCACTTTTATAATCTAATTCTTTTCTTTTCTTTTGTTAAATAAAAGAATATACTTTTTTTTATATATAAAATTTTCTTAATAATTTTCATTACCTTTAAAACCAAAAATACATAAATAATAGATTATTTTATTTAAATAATTCTTTCTTTTTTCTTTAAAACCCTTTGTTTATATAAAAACTAACAAAAACACAAAAATAATAATAAACACTTAATTTTCATTAGGTTAATATTTTATTTAATCATTTGTAAATAGCCACATACATCTCACAATACTTTTGTTTCTCTTTGATTCTTATACCTTGTTATATTTTTACATTGAGAATGCGACGATTCAATTTGGTTGTATCATAATATTTGGGCATTACTATTCTGATAAGACTCATCCCCATTTGTAAACATTTGTACCCCCATCCCCGGATACTTATTTGTAATAACTTAGACTTTAAATTCCCGCAATTTATCGCTTTCCATATACTGTATAGTAATTAGGGTTTGTATGCGAAGATTCAAAATCAACCGCTAGATAACTTAATACAAGATAAATGCATGAAAATCAATACAACATTCACACTTGCATCTCTAGGGTAACCTCGCTGGTTGCCTCGGAAAATGCAATCATGTCCCTCGAGTATGAGACACTCTAGCAAATGTCCCTTCGATAAACAAAGATCGTAGTCCCTCGATGACCCTCGACATTGCCTTCGATAAAACGATCGCGTCCCTTACAAAATTGCTAGAGCGTCTCACAAGCTGCCTTCAATGATTGTATACGATGACCCGCGTCTGTCCCGTTTAACATCCTAACGCAAGGTTGTTCATCAAACACAATGGTGAAATAACACTGTTAAAATGGTTAAAAACATAAGAAAAATCTTTGAGTAAAATAGGGTGGACAACTCTTAGTTACTTGATCAAAAATCTTGCAAAACATCCTTGCCATTTTTCAAACACACTTCACAACACAACTTCAAAAACAATTTCAAAACAACTTTCAAAACATTGAATTATCTTTTCAAAAAGAAACACACCTTTGTATATATTCATACAAGAATCATTACAAAGGTTGCCTAGACAAGGCATCTGTTTCAAAACATTTTCAAAACCACACACACAAAGCACCATTTCAAACAATTGAAAAGCAAAGGCAAGTGATCTAAAACAAGTAACTAAGAGCCCATGGATAACCATGGATGAAAAGGGTGCTAGCACCTTCCCTTTTCATAATCTACCCCCCGAACCCACGAAAACATCTCAAAGGTCTTTCCTGTGCTTTTTGACCTTTCCTTAGGATAAAATAAAAAGTCGGTGGTGACTCTTGCTAAACCTAACAAGTGAGAAAGAAAACGCAAAATCCCAAGTCAGTTCTCCCACCGTATCACGCATATGATGCTTTATGATGTTCATGATGTATGCACAAGCGCATGTACAAGCAAGTCACACAAAACCTAGTTTCAGGCTTGCATGAGGTCTCATAGGTAAATACCCTTTTGAGTTTAGTTGGCTCAAAACCTGTCCTATAAATAATAACTGGGTTCTAAGGAGCTCAATATCATTGGATTATTTTCTATGTTCATTGTTTTGGTTTAGCCACTTAACTAGCGACCAAAATATTCCAAGAAAACAACCCTCAATGAGTGTAGTATCGAGTATCTACCAACTTCGGACTGCACCAAAGCCGGTCATCTCACTACCCCTAATAAAAGGCCAAGATGGTCAAGTAAGGTTCTAAGAGTTCATTAGTGCTTCATGACATCACTCAGTAGCCTCGTATTCTCTTTGATTGACTCAAAGGCTACCGGTACTCACAAATATGTCGCACTAATATAGCTATTGCTTCAACCGTGTCGGTATACCCTGCATAGTTTCCACAACATATTGCTATTTACCTATGAATTTTTCCCAAATCCGGGTAGAGGATTTCAAGCCCAAATAAGAGAACCAAAATATAAAGCAATCAAAGTAAACAATAATCATGCCAAGGGTGATATAAGCCCTAAGGTTACTCCACTTTTAAAGTATTCCCCAGCAGAGTCTCCAGTTCTGTGATACGGTGGGAGAACTGACTTGGGATTTTGCGTTTGTGTTCGCAAATGTTTCGGTTTAGCAAGAGTCGCCACCGACTTTTTATTTTATCCTAAGGAAAGGTAAAAAAGCACAGGAAAGACCTTTGAGATGTTTTCTTAGGTTCAGGGAGTAGATTATAGAAAGGGAAGGTATTAGCAACCTTTCTATCCATGGTTATCCATGGGCTCTTATTTACTTGTTTAGATCACTTGCTTTGCTTTTCAATTGTTTGAAATGGTGCTCTTCAATTGTTTGAAATGGTGCTTTGTGTGTGGTTTTGAAAGATGTTTTGAAAAGAGGCCATCGTTGTGGCAACCTTTGTAATGATTCTTGTTTGAATGTGTACAAAGGTGTTTTTGTCTTTTGAAAAGTTTTCAATGTTTGAAAGTAGGTGTTGTACCCCAAAATTTGCCCTCATCTTTTTCCACAAGAAATCACAACTTCGGGCTTTTCCTGATTTTTCAGATTGGCTCAAGAATCAGTCAAACAGAATTTTTCTTGTCAGTCTAGCCAAATTAGGGTTTTCATGGACTCTGGAACAGTTCAAGAAAATTGTTAGGGTTTGGTTGAGTTTGGCTCAAGGTTTGATCAGACAAGCGTTTCTTTGGTGTTAAGTCAAGAATTAGGGTTTTGTGCGCGCATTCTCAGAAAGAATTAATTCTACAGTGCTTTTCAATTTACTCTAGGATATGAGCTGAGGCATTTGGATTGAGAACTGGCAGGGTTTGATTTAATCAGTAAAGAGATAGGCATATGGATGTTTGTTTGATTGACTGTGCATTGCTCATGTTTAATTGGGACGCCGAGTTTATTATTGATTGCAAGACCATTGTTTATTAATTATTTATTTGTTCTAAGTCAGAATAATTGGATTTACTTCCAGTTATTTTAATTTAAGAAACTCAAATAATTAAATGGACAGTGAATTGAAAAAAAGAATTAACTGACAAAAAGGGATTTTTATTCATCTTTAATTGTTTGTTACAAATTATTATTTGAACAACTGTAAATTTATTTACATTTTGTTTACAATAATAATATTACAAATGGTTAAAGTAAAATAAAATTGCATCCTAATTTTTCTAAATCTTCATCCTCTATTACTGCTCATTGCTCAATTGATTTTCATCTGCAAAAACAAAGAAAGGGAAAAAGTCAAATGCATATGAATTAAGAAAAAAAGCAGACCGTTAATCAAAAAACTCATCATTAAAAGTGACTGGCCAGAATCAGTTTATTCACCCTCTCTGCAAATCACAACAAATTTCTTGGTTCACAAAGAGGGATAAAAATATGCTTGCAAAAAAAAATATGAAATGCACAAAGCTACAATTGCACAAATTCAAAATATCAAACAGGCTGCATAATTCCAAAAATCCAAACCCAAGTCCAAAAGGCAAACTGAATTGAACAACCAAGTGAATAAACAAAACAAGTTGCCCAAGTCACACTGTCAAAGAAACTAAGCCAAAGTTACAATTTCAAACTAAGCAAACCGAATGTCAAAACCAAGCTGCCAAAAGATATCAAAGGATATAAAGTTGTCAAGAGATATGCAGAAAATCTTGAAAGTACACAGAGGAAAGAGACAATGCAAGCTTATTTCAAATTATCCATCACTTTCCAGCCAATCACCTTTTCAAAAAAGCAGTTTTAAGCAATATAAAATTTCTCTTTAATCTGTAGAGAGAGAGAAGAGAGAGAGAAGAGGCTTACAGGTTTTAGGCTTAGAAAGATATAAAACAAGTTATCAGAAGACAGTAAAAAGGGAGGCAGAATACACATAGAAATACATAGCCAAAGCTTTCCTTCAACTGATTTTTCTTGTCAAAAACACATAACAGAACAAACTTCAAGCCGATAACCTGCTTCAAAGCATCAAGCCATACAAGCCTTAATCCTTGCCAAGCATCAAAAGCCTCTAAAAAGCCAAACAAGGTTACAAACTGTTCAATGGCCACAAACCTGCATAAATCTCAAACACAAGCCTAAAATTTCAAGGCCTGTAACCAGAAGCCCTTTCAAAACAAGCCTTTAACCTGCTTCAACAGAGCCCCTTTCAAAATAAACCTGTTCAAAGCCAATAATCCTCCTGAACCTCAAAGCCAAAAACACAAGCCTCATCCTGCTAAACTACCTGAAGCTTGTACAAACTACACAAGCCTCATCCTGCTAAAACTACCTAAAAGCCAAGTCTGTCTCAAGCCTTTCAGAGCCAAAGACACCCTCAGAGCAACCTCATCATAGGGCCAATAACCATCTAAACATACTCAGAAGCTATCATTATTGATAATAAGGAAGAGGAAAAAGTCAATAGCAACTCAGAAATCTCAGGGCCAATATCATCATTGACAGAAGCTCAATCAAACTCAGAAGAGTCAAACAAATAAGCATACCAAAGGCAACAAACAAATAATCATACCAAAGGAAACAAACAAATAAGCATACCAAAGGCAACCCTCAGAGTAACCTCATCACAGGGTCCAACATCAAAATAAAAAGTCCACCAACATCAACAATATCAAATATCTCAACAAAAAGTATTCAGAGGCAAGCGTCCAAAGAAGCAGAAGAGGAAAAGAAGCGGTTAAGGCTAGGGTTTTCAGAGACAGTCATCATAAAACCCTAAAAAGCAAAGATAAGAATACCAGATTTCCACAGAGCAAGCATAGCATCACGTATTCCTCCGCCCTTGGCTGCCTGAGACGCCACCCTATCCATTTCTCCTCCTCCATTTCCAAAGGCCAGCAAAGGTTAATTTCTTCTTCCCTTTTTTCCTTTTTAAACACCTCACAAGAAATAACAACAATCAAAGATCAGAATACATAGAACTAATAATATATAAAACTTGAAACCCTAAAATTACAAGAGCAGAAATCGCTACCTTTGTGCCATCAATGCTTGAGTAACCTTGGAGAGAGAGAGAGATGGAGGCAGCGCCTAGCAGCTTGAGGCGAGGAGGCGAGTGTTCAGTGGCTCCATTTTGAGAAAGTGAAGAGGACGAAGAGGGAAGGTGGAAACGGCGCCGCTCTGTAACTCAACAAACCCTAAATGAAACAAAATGTTGAAAACCCTTACAAACTTTGTTCCAAACTGTCTGGGCCTTGCCCCACAAATGCCTAAGCCCATCATGCTTCCAGCGTGCATACCCCCTCCTTTTTCCTAAACCTGCCTATTTTTGTTTGGGCCAGAATAAAACCCCCTAAAGCCCATTCCATTCTTTTTTTTAACTAATACTCTTTTCTCTTTTATCACATTGCATCTTTCTTTGTTAAATAAATATACTAATTTTTTTACATTAAATCTTATTAACAATACCTTTTTATTACATTCTAAATATGTGGATATTAGATTTCATTAGGTTTAAACATTTTTGTTTTATTAAAACCTTTTTTGTTGTTTACATAAAAAAATATTAACTAATGCATAAATATTAATTTTCTTAAATTTAAAACATTTTTTCTTAATTTAAACTTTGTATATAAAACATTAACAAAATACAGAAAAAAAATAGTTTTTTTAAGTTAAATACTTTTCTATAACTAAAACATTTGTTTGTACATAATCAACAAAAATCCAAAAAGAATAAAATACTTAATTTTGCATTAAGTTAATATGCTTTTCTCATTTGTAAAATAATCATATACACTTACACAAATACTTTTGATACATTATTCTTATACATTGATACATGATATTGAGAATGCGATTCGATTTGGTTGTAAATATATTTGGACACTACTCTCCTAATAAGTCTCATCCCAATTTGTAAATATTTGTACCCCCATCCCCGAATACTTATTTGTAATAGCTTAGACTTTAAATTCCCGCAATTTATCGCTTTCTATATACTGTATAGTAATTAGGGTTTGTATGCGAAGATTCAAAATCAACCGCTAGATAACCTAATACAAAGATAAATGCATGACAATCAATACACCATTCACACTTGCACCCCTAGGGTAATCCCGCTTGTTGCCTTCCAAAATGGGCCATGCTTGCATGTTGAGTATCTTTGGCAAAACAAAACAATTCAAATGATCATAGTCCCTCGATGACGCTTTCTAAAGTTGCCTAAAAAATGATCATAGTCCCTTCAAGCAAAATTGCCAAAGACACTTGGCACCATTGCATTCATGGTCCATACAATGACCCGCGCCCATCCCGTTAACATCCTAACACAAGATTGTCCACCAAATATAATGGTGGAACAAAACTGTTAAAAGGGTTAAAACATGAGAAAAATCTTTGAGTAAATTTAGGGGTAGACAACTCTTAGTTACTTGATCAACTTGCAAAACACACTTTCCTACTTTTCAAAACCCACTCCACAACACAACTTTCAAAACAACTTTCAAAAACATTGAAATATCTTTTCTAAAAGACAAACACCTTTGTAAAACATTCGAGTAAAGAATTGTTACAACGGTTGCCTAGACAAGGCATCTTTTTCACAGCATTTTCAAAACACACACATACACACCACCATTTCAAGCAATTTAAAATAAAAGGCAAGTGATCTAAAACAAGTAACTAAGAGCCCATGGATAACCATGGATGAAAAGGGTGCTAATACCTTCCCTTTTCATAATCTACCCCCCGAACCCACGAAACATCTCAAAAGGTTTTTCCTGTGCTTTTTAACCTTTCCTTTAGGATAAAATGAAAAGTCGGTGGCGACTCTTGCTAAACCGAACAAGTGCGAATACAAACGCAAAACCTCAAGTTAGTTCTCCCACTGTATCACAAAACTGGCGACTCTGCTGGGGAATAAACTTAAAAGTGGGGTTACCTTAGTGTTTAGATCACCTTTACATTCTTGCTTTGATTTCCTTGATTGCTTTACTTTTTGGGTCCTTGTTTGGGTTTGTTGTAAATCCTACACCCAGATATGGGGGCACCTTTTTAGGTAAATAGCAATAAAACTGTGAGGGAACTGTGCGGGGTATACCGACATGGTTGAAGCAGTAAGCTATGTTAGTGAGACATATTTGTGAGTACCGGTAACCCTTGAGTTCAATCAAGGAGAGTACGGGGCCGCTGAGTGATGTCATGAAGCACTAACGAACTCTTAGAACCTTAATTGACCATCTTAGCCTTTTTAGGAGTAGTGAGATGACCGACTTTGGTGCAGTCCGAAGTTGGTAGATACTCGATACTACACTCATTGAGGGTTGTTTTCTTGGAATATTTTGGTCTCCAGTTAAGTGGCTAAACCAAAACAATGAACATAGAAAATAATCCAATGATATTGAGCTCCTTAGAACCCAGTTTCTATTTTAGGACAGGATGAGCCAACTAACTTCAAGAGGGTACTTACCTACAAACCCCATGCAAGCCTAAAACTAAGGAATTGTGTGCTTTGTGTGAATATGATTACCTGTATATACACTTACTTGCTTTTGCATACATGTACATAACATCATAACATCATACCATAGCATTTTCAATAACCATTTCAAGAATCTCGAGGGTTCTTTTGATGCAGGGTTACGTTGAACCAGACGTCTACCAAGGGGAAAGAGGTTTCTCCTCTAAATAAATGCCATCAAAGATCAAGTGCAACAACTTGAATCATGGGCTATGACCCACTTGACATGGTGAGCTTGATTCTCGTGGGAAGACATCCACCGGTGCAAAGTTCTCCAATCAAAGATCGAAGTTCAACCTCTAACATTCTCTTGTGTTTACCCCAAGAGATCCTTGAAAACATTGCATACATATATCATACATATCATTGCATAATAGGTTTCTCCCATACAGGTCTCCTTATCTTCCTACTGTTTATTTCAGTAAGATGGATATGGAACAAACGGTGAAAGATCTCCAAGCTCAAAACGCTTAATTCCAACAAATGCTTCTGGCTATGGGTAAAGGGCAAGAGGATCTGAAAGCTCTCCTTCTCAAAGACAAGGGGGCCAGTCTTGAAGAAGACCACAATTTGGAGATTGCTGAAGCTGACTACTCCGAAGAAAAATATCCTCCCGCTGATGACAAGTACAAACAGTTAGAGGATCGCCTCAATGCCATGGAGGTCCAACAAATACCTGGCTTGGATTTAGGAGACATGGGTTTAGTTCTTGTATTGGTCATCCCGCCAAAGTTCAAGGTCCCTACCTTTGCCATGTACGATGGAGTCTCTTGCCCTAAGATGCATCTAAAATCTTATGCCCGCAAGATTCAACCATACACAACTGATCCAAAGCTTTGGATCCATTTCTTCCAAGAAAGTCTGGTAGGGGCTCAACTCGAGTGGTTCTATCAATTGGAGAGTTCTCGCATCCATACCTGGGAATATTTAGCTATGGCTTTTTACAAACAATATCAATACAATGCTGATCTTGCACCTACTCGTGTCCAATTGTAGAACATGACCATGGATTCTGACGAGAGCTTTAAAGGATATGCCCAAAAGTGGAGAGATCTGGCTGGTAGGGTGCAACCCCCTTTAACTGACTGAGAATTGATTGACATCTTCATGGGAACTCTGACAGGGCCTTTCTTCAATCACTTAATTGGAAGCTTCTCAGCCGGGTTCACCGAGCTAATACTAACCGGTGAAAGGGTCGAAGTTGGCATCAAAAGTGGGAAGATCCAAGGAGCTACTCCCTCAGATGCTCAAAAAATCCCCTACAACGGGAAGAAAGAGTCCAACGCAGTGACTGGTCAAAAGAGTCGTCATGTTCAACATGTAGGGGCAATCCTGATCTCTGATCCCATGACTGTTCAACAAAAACGGGGCAAGAGGCGTAGGGTGAGATATCAAGAAAGGCAGTATACAGACATCAACATGCCTTTGTCTCAAGCATTACAACATTTTATGAAGTTGAAGTTAATCACGCTAAAGGATCCTCCTCAAAATCCTGATACTTCCTCTTCCAAGTATAACCTGAGTGTGAGATGTGCCTACCATTTTGACAGTCCTGGGCATGACACTGACAGCTGTTGGACTTTGAAGAACCAGATTCAAGACTTGATTGATGCCGAGGAGATCAAGTTTTGACCCTCCGAAGACTCCAAATGTGATCACTGCTCCTATGCCAAATCATTGAGAGCGTCTTTGTTTCTTTGAATTTTCAAGTTGTAATCTCTTTGTCATTCAAACAATTATCTATTAATGTCAAACTTTGTTTCATTAATACATTGCATATGTTTGTCTTGATTTGATCCACTCATTTTCATTACACTTGAACTATGCTTTCTACTTTCTTTATGACATTTAACTCTTGATAAAAAGCTGCAAGCCTTTAGAGGGAGGATGACGAAACAATACCATATTCTCATAGAGTATGCTTTTGAACAGACCTTGCTGATGATGTACAAGCATTTCTTTCAATTCCCAAACACTGGAGTTATAAGGAAGATAATCCCTAGTCAACCCCTTCGAGCCAAAGAAGTAGGAGTTTTCTGTTCTAAAACAATTGAAACCTTTGATTTAAACCTGGGGCAGGGTAGTATCTCAGTTAATTCAAAAAAAAAAGATGTGCATTGAAGTCACAAACTATCAGTTCGTAATACAACGAACGACACCAACAAAAAAAAACATTCCTCTGGAATCAAAAGACAGTGACAGTTTCTTATCTCATAGGCAGTCATTATCTCTCAAAAAAAAAGAAAAGCCCACCAAGCCAAAACCTGTAAAGGAGGCTTAAGAAAGCTGGGGCATCCCGTTGACTGTAATCTCGAAAACAAGAACAGTCAGGCAAAAGTTAGGGATAACAAATCAAAAGAAAGAGGTCATTACAAATCCTCAACAACATGAAAAATGTTGCAAAAGAAAAAGGAGATGATGACTGTCTTCTAAAATTCAACTGGTGAACCATCACCCAAAAGGTCGTTCCAAACTCAAATAGAGTGCGACGCACAATTAACTGAGTCTAGGATTGAAGGACATCACGAAAAGCGGGTGGGTACAAATATACTTTGAGCCTTTATCCTTTGTTTCTTAAACCATAAACCAAGCCACGTTACAACCCTTCAAGAGTCCTAATTGAAGCATGAGTTAGTTCGAAGGCATACTGTTACAAAAGGTATCCTGACTCCTGTAAGGCTTTGCTCTAAATCTTGTGTTGATTTTGTCTTATGAAAAGTTTTCTGCTGAAAAACGCATTTTTCAAAACTTCGAGACAAACGTAAACTTTGCATTGCTTGAATATCCTTGTTTGCATGTGGCTATTTGTTTGACAGCGGAGAAGTTCACACAATGAATATCCGATGAACGAAAGCTCTCTCAGTGAATAAAATCAATTCAAAAAGGATGACACTTCCATTGACAAATCTCCTATCAACAAGGGGCATGACATGTCACTATCCAGCACACCTGGGGCAGTCCAGTCAAGGTTTCAACAGATCTTTCAAAGTTCAGTTAACCTGGGGCAGTCCAGTCAAGATTTCAACAAAATATCTCAATTGCAGATTAACCTGGGGCAAGTCTCCGTCACCATCACTTGGGGCATTCGAATGTCAATCTCGATGGTTACGAACAATCCAAGTTTCCTGGCAATATCACATGCATCTGATACTGGGGGCAGTGATGAAACATCTCTAGAAGACCTGCAGTCATGGGTTTATTTCCCCAACATTTGTCAAGGATTTATTCTCCAAAACAAATTACATTTCAACAGCATTCTTAACATATGCAGATTGATCGACAGATAAGGTTCCTTCATCTTTTGAAGTAGTAATCATCAAGGTTCCTTCATCTTTTGAAGTAGTAATCATCAAGGTTCCTTCATATTTTGAAGTAGTAATCGTCAAGGTTCCTTCATCTTTTGAAGTAGTAATCATCAAGGTTCCTTCATCTTTTGAAGTAGTAATCATCAAGGTTCCTTCATCTTTTGATGTAGTAATCATCAAGGTTCCTTCATCTTATGAAGTAGTAATCATCAAGGTTCCTTCATCTTTTGAAGTAGTAATCGTCAAGGTTCCTTCATCTTTTGAAGTAGTAATAATCAATGTTCCTTCATCTTTTGAAGTAGTAATCATCAAGGTTCCTTCATCTTTTGAAGTAGTAATCAAAAATTTTCTTCATCACCTGCTGAAAATTACAACCACCAACAAGATAACAGACAACTGAAAAATCTGTTTCTCTCAAGAATGAAGACTCTCATCCTTAAAACCTTAGAAGATTGGTATACTCCCAGTTTCTGACCGTTAACAGCATGAAGATTCTCATCACCTCAGAAGATTGGTACACTCCCAATTTCTGACCCCCAACAGAATGAAGATTCTCATTCTCAAAGTGGCATATAACCTGAGTTCTCAATTCCCCAAACAGAGTTCAACTTCAGGATCCTCAGCAGAACAAGAGCTTTCTCAAAGCTGATTTCCCCAGCCAGAGAGCCTTCCAGAACCTAATTTCCCTCAGAGTCAAGTTTCAAAATCCCCAGTGGAGCCAGAACTGTCAATCCCCAGCGGAGCTAAAACTTCCAACTATCAATCCCCAAACAGAATGAAGACTCTCATTCTCAGTTCCTCACAGAATATTCGAATATTCTCCAGTGAAGATCCCCTCAAGACAGGAATCCCCAGTATATTGGCATACAACCCAAGCTACGGATTCCCCAACAGCGGTCCCAGGACTTCTCACTTTTAACAATCAAGAGATTCTTGCAATCCCCTGCAGCAGTCAAGGAATTACTTTCCCCGGCGGCAGTCAAGATTCTTTTATCTCCTTCCATCCAGGATTCATCTATCCTCAGCAAGACAGCTCATCAGCTTACATGCGCATTCATCACATTCATATCATAAACATTGATATAACATACATTGCATCATGCATCATGACATTGCATACAACTAACTCTTTACCTTTTCAGGAAAGATCGGCCGACAGATAAAGATCATCATCTTCTGAGATTCTTTTTAGAAATAGTTCAGATGTGACCCAGACATGGCGACATTCTGATACTTATTCCAGATTCACCCAAAGATAGTTCATATGTGACCCAGACATGGCGACATTCTGATACTTATTCCAGATTCATTCAGATGCAGTTTTACACGGACTCATCATCAGGAAACCCTACACCGGTTCCTTCTCAGATTCCAAGACTTTTGAAAACAGTTCACGGGTTCTCCAGTAATGGATGTTAACCTATCGCTTGTTCAGATTCTTCTCAACTTTTGAAAACAGTTTACGGATGCTTCCCAACAACGGATGCTGCTCTATTGCTTATTCAACTTCAAGACTTCTGAAAACAGTTCACAGGTTCTCCAGTAACGGATGTTAACCTATCGCTTGTTCAGATTCTTCAACCTCTGAAAACAGTTTACGGATTCTCCAAACACGGATGTTAATCTATCGCTTGTTCAGATGCAACTTTTGAAAACAGTTTACGGATGCTTCCCAACAACGGATGCTACTCTATTGCTTATTCAACTTCAAAACTTCTTAAAACAGTTCACGGGTTCTCCAGTAACGGATGTTAACCTATCGCTTGTTCAGATTCTTCAACCTCTGAAAACAGTTTACAGACACTTCCCAACAACAGATGCTGCTCTATTGCTTATTCAACTTCAACTCCTGAAAAAAGTTTACGGATTCTCCAAACATGGATTTCAATCTATCGCTTGTTCAGACCCCCAGTTCAGAGATGTTCCAAAACATGGACACTTTTCTGATACTCACCCACTCACCAATAGCAATACAGTTCAACAAACATTTCCAGATGGCATCTTTAAGCCCATCCTCCTACCAGCAATTTCCAGATGGCATCTCTAAGCCCATCCCCCGACAAGATTCTGTCACATCCCTAGATGGCATCTCTAAGCCCATCACCAAATGGCATCTTTAAGCCCATTCCCTCTACCATCACATCACCGAGTGCAAATTTTTTGGGCACTCTAGTGTCCAATCTCCTTTTACCCTCGAGTCACGAAAGGCAAGCTTGCCAATCTAACTCTTCAGGTTCAAGAAGATTGAACAGGGGCAACTGTTGTACCCCAAAATTTACCCTCCTCTTTTTCCACAAGAAATCACAGCTTCAGGATTTTCCTGATTTTTCAGATTGGCTCAAGAATCAGTCAAATAGAATTTTTCTTGCCAGTCTAGCCAAATTAGGGTTTTCATGGACTCTGGAACAGTTCAAGCAAATTGTTAGGGTTTGGTTGAGTTTGGCTCAAGGTTTGATCAGACAGGCGTTTCTTTGGTGTTAAGTCAAGAATTAGGGTTTTGTGCGCGCATTCTCAAAAAGAATTAATTCTACAGTGCTTTTCAATTTACTCTGGGATATGAGCTAAGGCATTTGGATTGAGAACTGGCAGGGTTTGATTTAATCAGTAAAGAGATAGGCATATGGATGTTTGTTTGATTGGCTGTGCATTGCTCATGTTTAATTGGGACGTCGGGTTTATTATTGATTGCAAGACCAATGTTTATTAATTATTTATTTGTTCTAAGTCAGAATAATTGGATTTACTTCCAATTATTTTAATTTAAGAAACTCAAATAATTAAATGGACAGTGAATTGAAAAAAAGAATTAACTGACAAAAAGGGATTTTTATTTATCTTTAATTGTTTGTTACAAATTATTATTTGAACAACTGTAAATTTATTTACATTTTGTTTACAATAATAATATTACAAATGGTTAAAGTAAAATAAAATTGCATCCTAATTTTTCTAAATCTTCATCCTCTATTGCTGCTCATTGCTCAATTGATTTTCATCTGCAAAAACAAAGAAAGGGAAAAAGTCAAATGCAGATGAATTAAGAAAAAAAGCAGACAGTTAATCAAAAAACTCATCATTAAAAGTGACTGGCCGAAATCAGTTTATTCACCCTCTCTGCAAATCACAAGAAATTTCTTGGTTCACAAAGAGGGATAGAAATATGCTTGCAAAAAAAAAAATGAAATGCACAAAGCTACAATTGCACAAATTCAAAATATCAAACAGGCTGCATAATTCCAAAAATCCAAACCCAAGTCCAAAAGGCAAACTGAATTGAACAACCAAGTGAATAAACAAAACAAGTTGCCCAAGTCACACTGTCAAAGAAACTAAGCCAAAGTTACAATTTCAAACTAAGCAAACCGAATGTCAAAACCAAGCTGCCAAAAGATATCAAAGGATATAAAGCTGTCAAGAGATATGCAGAAAATCTTGAAAGTACACAGAGGAAAGAGACAATGCAAGCTTATTTCAAATTATCCATCACTTTCCAGCCAGTCACCTTTTCAGAAAAGCAGTTTTAAGCAATATAAAATTGCTCTTTAATCTGTAGAGAGAGAGAAGAGAGAGAGAGAGAAGAGGCTTACAGGTTTTAGGCTTAGAAAGATATAAAACAAGTTATCAGAAGACAGTAAAAAGGGAGGCAGAATACACATAGAAATACATAGCCAAAGCTTGCCTTCAACTTATTTTTCCTGTCAAAAACACATAACAGAACAAACTTCAAGCTGATAACCTGCTTCAAAGCATCAAGCCATACAAGCCTTAATCCGTGCCAAGCATCAAAAGCCTCTAAAAAGCCAAAATAGCTTACAAACTGTTCAATGACCACAAACCTGCATAAATCTCAAACACAAGCCTAAAATTTCAAGGCCTGTAACCAGAAGCCCTTTCAAAACAAGCCTTTAACCTGCTTCAACAGAGCACCTTTCAAAATAAACCTGTTCAAAGCCAATAAACCTCCTGAACCTCAAAGCCAAAAATACAAGCCTCATCCTGCTAAACTACCTGAAGCTTGTACAAACTACACAAGCCTCATCCATCTAAAACTACCTAAAAGCCAAGCCTGTCTCAAGCCTTTCAGAGCCAAAGACACCCTCAGATCAACCTCATCATTGGGCCAATAACCATCTAAACATACTCAGAAGCTATCATTATATATAAGAAGGAAGAGGAAAAAGTCAATAGCAACTCAGAAATCTCAGGGCCAATATCATCATTGATAGAAGCTCAATCAAACTCAGAAGAGTCAAACAAATAAGCATACCAAAGGCAACAAACAAATAAGCATACCAAAGGCAACAAACAAATAAGCATACCAAAGGCAACCCTCAGAGCAACCTCATCACAGGGTCCAACATCAGAATAAAAAGTCCACCAACATCAACAATATCAAATATCTCAACAACAAGTATTCAGAGGCAAGCGTCCAAAGAAGCAGAAGAGGAAAAGAAGCGATTAAGGCTAGGGTTTTTAGAGACAGTCATCATAAAACCCTAAAAAGAAAAGATAAGAATACCAGATTTCCACAGAGCAAGCATAGCATCACGTATTCTTCCGCCCTTGGCTGCTTGAGACGCCACCCTATCCATTTCTCCTCCTCCATTTCCAAAGGCCAGCAAAGGTTAATTTCTTCTTCCCTTTTTTCCTTTTTAAACACCTCACAGGAAATAACAACAATCAAAGATCAGAATACATAGAACTAATAATATATAAAACTTGAAACCCTAAAATTACAAGAGCAGAAATCGCTACCTTTGTGCCATCAATGCTTGAGTAACCTTGGAGAGAGAGAGAGATGGAGGCAGCGCCTAGCAGCTTGAGGCGAGGAGGCGAGTGTTCAGTGGCTCCATTTTGAGAAAGTGAAGAGGACGAAGAGGGAAGGTGGAAACGGCGCCGCTATGTAACTCAACAAACCCTAAATGAAACAAAACGTTGAAAACCCTTACAAACTTTGTTCCAAACTGTCTGGGCCTTGCCCCACAAATGCCTAAGCCCATCATGCTTCCAGCGTGCATACCCCCTCCTTTTTCCTAAACCTGCCTATTTTTGTTTGGGCCAGAATAAAACCCCCTAAAGCCCATTCCATTCTTTTTTTTAACTAATACTCTTTTCTCTTTTATCACATTGCATCTTTCTTTGTTAAATAAATATACTAATTTTTTTACATTAAATCTTATTAACAATACCTTTTTTATTACATTCAAAATATGTGGATATTAGATTTCATTAGGTTTAAACATTTTTGTTTTATTAAAACCTTTTTTGTTGTTTACATAAAAAAATATTAACTAAATGCATAAATATTATTTTTCTTAAATTTAAAACATTTTTGCTTAATTTAAACTTTGTATATAAAACATTAACAAAATACATAAAAAAAATAGTTTTTTTAAGTTAAATACTTTTCTATAACTAAAACATTTGTTTGTACATAATCAACAAAAATCCAAAAAGAATAAAATACTTAATTTTGCATTAAGTTAATATGCTTTTCTCATTTGTAAAATAATCATATACACTTACACAAATACTTTTGATACATTATTCTTATACATTGATACATGATATTGAGAATGCGATTCGATTTGGTTGTAAATATATTTGGACACTACTCTCCTAATAAGTCTCATCCCAATTTGTAAATATTTGTACCCCCATCCCCGGATACTTATTTATAATAGCTTAGACTTTAAATTCCCGCAATTTATCGCTTTCTATATACTTATAGTAATTAGGGTTTGTATGCGAAGATTCAAAATCAACCGCTAGATAACCTAATACAAAGATAAATGCATGACAATCAATACACCATTCACACTTGCACCCCTAGGGTAATCCCGCTTGTTGCCTTCCAAAATGGGCCATGCTTGCATGTTGAGTATCTTTGGCAAAACAAAACAATTCAAATGATCATAGTCCCTCGATGACGCTTTCGAAAGTTGCCTAAAAAATGATCATAGTCCCTTCAAGAAAAATTGCCAAAGACACTTGGCACCATTGCATTCATGGTCTATACGATGACCCGCGCCCGTCCAGTTAACATCCTAACACAAGATTGTCCATCAAATACAATGGTGGAACAAAACTGTTAAAAGGGTTAAAACATGAGAAAAATCTTTGAGTAAATTTAGGGGTAGACAACTCTTAGTTACTTGATCAACTTGCAAAACACACTTGCCTACTTTTCAAAACCCACTCCACAACACAACTTTCAAAACAACTTTCAAAAACATTGAAATATCTTTTCGAAAAGACAAACACCTTTCTAAAACATTCTAGTAAAGAATTGTTACAACGGTTGCCTAGACAAGGCATCTTTTTCAAAACATTTTCGAAACACACACACACCACCATTTCAAGCAATTGAAAATCAAAGGCAAGTGATCTAAAACAAGTAACTAAGAGCCCATGGATAACCATGGATGAAAAGGGTGCTAATACCTTCCCTTTTCATAATCTACCCCCCGAACCCATGAAACATCTCAAAAGGTTTTTCCTGTGCTTTTTAACCTTTCCTTTAGGATAAAATGAAAAGTCGGTGGCGACTCTTGCTAAACCGAACAAGTGCGAATACAAACGCAAAACCTCAAGTCAGTTCTCCCATCGTATCACAGTAGGGTTTTGAAATTGTGTTGTGGAGTGTGTTTTGGAAAATAGCAAGGATGTTTTTGAAAGCTTTGATCAAGTGACTAAGAGTTGTCTACCCTATTTTACTCAAAGATCTTTCTTATGTTTTTAACCCTTTTAAAAGTGTTGCTTAACCATTGTATTTGGTGAACAACCTTGTGTTAGGATGTTAAACGGGACATGTGCGGGTCATCATATAGACCATGATAGCAATGGTGTCAAGTATTTTTGGCAATTTTCTTGAGGGACTTGATCATTTTGTTTAGGCAACTCAGATAGCGTCATCGAGGGACTATGATCTTTTGTTTTGTTTTTGTTTTGCCAAAGTATTTGACATGCATACCATGGCCCATTTTTGAAGGCAACAAGTGGAGTGAAACCCTAGGGGTGCAAGTGTGTATTGTGTTTATTTTCATGCATTGTCATCTTGGATTAGGTCAAACTAATTGTTAATTTTATTTCGCATACAAACCCTAGGTCTAATCATGGCATAATTGAAAGCTTAAAGGTGCGAGAATTTAAATTCTACACTATTACAACATGATATAGGGAGGGGGGTACAAATTTTAATTGGGGATTATTTTGCAAGAAATTAAATCCTAAATTATTACAACCAAATTGAATGTATATGGCATAATATTAAATATACAATATTTAAATAAATACAATAAATAAATATTAAATAAAATGTATTTATGCAAAAAAAAAGATTTTTATGTATTTAAAAGGTATTTTTAATGTGAAATGTAAACAAATAAAAAGTCAATTTCAATTATTTTGTTTTTTTAGGGCAAAACCCCAATTTCTTAAATAAATGGTATTATTTATTGTTTATATACAATAATGTATTAATTTGTACAAAAATATAAGTATATTAAAAAAATGGTATTTTTAGTATAAAATATTAATAAAAATAAAAATATATTATTTTTGTGTTTTTTGTCCTAATTAATTAATAAAATATGTATATATATGTATTAAATATATTATATATTAAGTGTTTATAAAAAATAAAAAATAAAAATAAATTATTTACAAAAATGTGTATATTTCAAGAAAATATTTTCAAATGTGAGTAAAAATAATAAATGAAAATAAACATATTTTTTTACATTATCTTTAAGTTTTAATAAAAAGAATATAAATTATTTACATTTTTATACTAGTAAAATAAAATAAATATCAAATAAATATGAAAAAATATAAAAAATAATTTTTTGGCATTTTTTATATTTGGCCATAAAATAATAAAGTCAGAATAAAAAATAAAAATATCAAAATGACAAATATACAAATAAATGGGCCAGGGGGGTGTAAACTGAAAATGTATGTGTGAGAAGCAAAAGCAAACAGGCCCAGCCCAAGTAACTTCATCTTCTTCCTCAGTTCACAAAAAACGCGCGTTCTGTACATCAACTGCTATCTCCTGATTCCTTGACTTTTTGACAAAACTCATAACATGAAACTTGTAGAGCATCAAGCAACGAATCTAACCATATAAAAAACTTAAGCTAACTCTCAAAGACCAGAGAGAATTTCTCTGGCCCTAAATCTTAACCTAGTTTTTTCAGAAAGTTCATGAACAAAATTATCCTAGCACGATTAATATAAATGAAAACTAAGCACATGTATGGCTTCAGGGCTATGAGTACAACATCTTTCATTCACAAACCTAAGTCTAACTATTCCTAAATAGAGAGATAGAAGTTCATGAAATACCTGTTTCAGTTGACTTCGAGCTGGACAATGCAGCAACTTCCAAGAGTGCTTGAGGTTCTTTTAAGCTTGCCTGATGTCCAATGAAGCTTTCCCAATGCTTGGCTTGTTTTGAAGTAGCCTGAATCGTGCTACAGAACTCAACCTGCAAAGCTTTGAAACAAAAATGGCAATGTGTGTTAATGGTGTTACAGCTAGCAATGGAGGTCTGGGATAGTTCAGGTGAGTTGAGTGGAAGGTATTAGAACAAGTTTGAGGCAAAATGCATGAGGGAAAGTGGAGATGGGGGTGGTTCTGCAGGGCTTGCCCTGTTTTGCAGAAAAATGGCGATTTTGGGTATGAGGGTGCTTCAGGGGTGAAAGGCTCGTGCTTCTGACTCAAAGGGTTGTGTGAAATGTGTTTGTGATCTTTGTTTTAGCTAACAATGACTAGTTTTCAAGTTGGGAGGATTTTGGATAATTTCTTCTTTGTGAAGCAAGAATGTCTAACTTGTCAATGCAGGCCTGTAATGCCTATCTTGTATGCTGCATCTTTTTCCCTTGATACTTGCAATTTGTGGATTTGATCTTGCCTCAGAGATATGGCCCCATACCTCAAAGATCTTGGTTTGACATAAAGTGTAACTTTACAAAAATGACATTATACCTTTTTCCAAATAGGGATTAGTTTTGCATGCAATGTCCAAATGACCAAGATAATGCCTTAGCTCAGTGTATTTGCATTCAATTAAGGAGTGTAAAATGGTTTAGAGGCCTTCAAGCTAGTACAAAGAATGCTGATTTGAAAATGCAAGTTGTATGAACATGTATTGGCCATGGATCAAAGTGAGTTTTTGCCAACTTCAAGAATTCGATTCTCCCTAACCATAAAGGTGTTTGAGGAGTTCTTGGATAATTTGGAAAGCTTGCAACATTTACTATAATCCATCTTTGAAATTCAACTTGAAATTCCAAGTGGAACTATGTGAAAAATGGCCAAGAAGATGGGTTAAAATCCTGCCTAAACTAGGGCAAAATTTCTCTAAGTTAAAAGTTTTAGGTACCCTTGTTCCAAAAATCATAACTTGAGATACAAGCCTATTTTGAGAAAACTTTGTGTATAAAAGTTGTAGAATATGTGATGTACTACAACTTTCATGTTGCAAGTTTTATTTGAATCCATTTGCATCTTGGTGAAAAAATGGGACAAAGTTAGGAAAAAATAAGAAAATTTCATAACTTAGAAAATTTCTAAGTTATGAAAAGTTTCCATTTTAAACCCTAATTTGCATTTTTGGGTTTCTTGATGAACAAGTTTCATAATTTGGCATGTCTTGATGAAAAATGACCCTTGGCACTTGATTTTGACCAAAAAGTCAAAGTTTGACTTTTCAGTGTACAGTTAAATTTTGATCAGTTGACTGAAAAATTCATTTGTCAATCCTATGCACTTGAGATCTTTTGAACTTGTTGAATGGGTCAAGACAATGTAATTGAGTCCTTGAGTCCATGATTGAGCTTGATTTGCCATTGGTTAGGTCAAACAGTAAAAAATTGCCTTTGTATAGTTAAAACCCTAGAAATGACCATTTTGCCCTTTTGGTGATCTGATCAAATTTCTTGTGGAATTGTGATCCAAACTTGATCAAATGGTTCGTATGAGTTCATAATGTTGATGTGAATCAAATTTCATGAGGTTTGACTGTCAATTGGCCACAATTGACTTTTTCCCCAATACAGCTGATTTCTAGGTCAACTGTCCAATTGACTGGGCAAAAATTTGAATCAAGGCTTGAAACTTGGTATGGACAAACTTGTGAGTCCAATTATGAAGTATGAAAGTCACTTTGGGCATTGTAGGTTAAAACATCACTGTGCAAACTCAAACCCTAATTTAGGTCAACAGTGCAAGGAGGTGTCTTGAGCAGAGCAAACCCTAGCTTGATCTTGAGTTCCAAAAGTCTTGTGATGAAAAATGTTGATGAAATGAGAGAGAAAATTCTTGGGTACAACACATGGATAATAGGATTGTATGGAAAGATTCTTGAAAATTTAAACGGTAGATCACCTAATGTGCAAAGACTAAATAACTGAAAAATTTCCATGCACATATTCACTCCTAGGGTTTGCCTCACTTCGGTTGCCTTCGGTAAACAGTCCTTAAGCATAGCAGATTTTAGTGGTTTCCCTCCTGCCTAAAAGATCAAATGTCCCATTCTAATGTTTCCTCAGAAATGTTGCCTCGGAAAGATCTTTAGGACTCTAGGGTTACTACTAAAGTTTCCAACCCATCGCTTAGGTGACCGTACTTGTCCCTTTTGAATGTCCCTTACAAACTCCAACGACGATGCTACTTACTCCTTAATAGTAGGATAGCGATGTATAAAGGAAACAAGAACGAAAAATCTTTTTTTGAGTAGGTAGAATCTTAAGTACTTTCTCAACAAAACTTTTCACACAAACACCTTTCAAAACTATTTTTAAAACAAACTTCATCACACCCTTGAGGACTGATACAAGGGTTATCACAAAGTATAAACTTTTTCAAAAAAACACATACACAAGCAATTTTAAAAAAGATGAGCAAGTACCTAAGAGCCCATGGAAAATCATGGATAGAAAGGGTGCTAACACCTTCCCTTTCTATAATCTACCCCCCATACTCAAAAAACTCGAAAAAAGGTTTTTTCTATTCTTTTTCCTTTTCCATGATTGGATGAAATAAAAGTCGGTGGAGACTCTTGCTTACCGCGAAATTTTGCAAACAAAAAACGCAAAACACAAACCAGTATAACAGTCGGTTCTACCACCATATCACAACCGCCCTTTCGGGTTTTTAGTCCACCAGGATACCCATTTTTTCCCAAGCCGCCCTTTCAGGTTTTTGATTTTCCGGGTGTACAATATTTTATATATATCCCTAACTTTTTCCCATAACCTCTTTGGTTCACATGTATGCCCTTATTTTTACTTATTTTCGCGTTCACAGGATGCAGAAAATCTTCGTTGTCCATAGTAGTCAGTCAGCATCATGGCAACACCAGAGAATACTTTCTTAACAATAAATGACCCTTCATAAGTGGGGGTCCATTTGCCCCTGGGATCGCCTTGAGGAAGAATGATGCGCTTTATTACCAAATCACCAGTCTGATACACTCGAGGTTTGATCTTTTTGTTGAAAGCTTTGATCATACACTTTTGATACATTTGACCATGAAAAACAGCAGCCAGTCTCTTCTCATCAATTAAGTTCAACTAATCTAACATAGTCTGAATCCATGCATCTTCACCTAAGTCTTCTTCTTTCATAATCCTTAAGGAAGGAATATGAACTTCCACAGGTAGGACAACTTCCATACCATATAATAAAGAGAAAGGAGTTGCCTTGGTTGATGTTCGAGCCAAAGTGCGGTAACCATGAAGAGCAAATGATAACATATCGTGCCAGTCTTTGTAGGTCACCACCATCTTTTGCACAATCTTCTTTATGTTTTTATTAGCAGCTTCCACTGCACCATTCATTTTAGGTCTGTAAGGAGAAGAATTGTGATGCTTGATTTTAAACTGAGTGCAAAGTTCCATAATCATAACATTGTTGAGATTAGTTCCATTGTCGGTGATGATTCTTTCAGGGATACCGTAACGGTAGATGAGGTTATGTTTGATAAATCTAGCTACAACATTCTTTGTGACTGTGTCATACGAGGTAACTTCGACCCATTTGGTGAAGTAGTCAATGGCAACAAGGATGAAAAGATGTCCATTAGAAGTTGTGGGCTTGATCTCCCTAATCATGTCAATGTCCCATATTGCAAATGGCCACGGAGAAGTCATGACATTTAGAGGTATTGGAGGCACATGAACTTTGTCGGCATAGATCTGACACTTATGGAAAGTTCTTGAATGATGGTGACAATCAATTTCCATTGTTGACCAATAATAACCAGCCCTCAATATTCAAGGCCATAGTGTGTCCACTAGAATGAGTTCCAAAGATACCATCATGCATGTCCTCCATGATTTTCTCTGCCTCCTTCTTGTCCATACAGCGGAGCAGAGTTGAATTGTGGTTGTGCTTGTACAAGATTCCATTGCTTAGGAAAAATTTGGCTAAAAAACTTCACATGAATTTCTTATCATTGATGGAAGCTCCTTCAGGATACTCTTGTGCTTCCAGATATCTCCTCACTTCATGATACCGAGGCTTCTCTTCATCGGTGTCAATCTCATAACAATGTGCCGGTTCGTAAAATCTTTCAATTGTAATTCTAGGAGCCTCGTTGCCCCACTTGACCTTGAACACGGATGACATTGTTGCTAAGGCATCTGCCAGCTAATTTTCTTCTCTTAGAAAGTGTTCAAACGTAACCTCCTCAAAGTATGAGATCTGGGTTAACACAAGCTCTTTGTAGGGGATCAGATTAGGATATTTGGTATCCCACTCTCCTTTAACTTGACTGGTTACTTATGCCGAATCTCCATATACGCTCAAGGATTTGATTCTTAGATCAATGGCAGCCTTAAGACCCAAGATGCATGCCCCATACTCAGCCATGTTGTTTGTATAGTCGAAGCATAGTCTGGAAGTGAAAGGTGTATGGAAAACTTCGGGAGAAATAATCACAGCACCAACTCCATTACCCAAAGCATTGGAAGCCTCATAAAAAACCATAGTCCATCAGGATCCTTTTTCAAGTCCGTCAAATGGTCCAGGCTTTTCGCAGTAAGTTATCAGCATGATATTCTCGTCCGGGAATTCAAAGTTCATGGACTGGTAATCATCAACAGCTTGATGAGCCAAATGATTCGCCAATATACTTCCTTTGATGGCCTTTTGTGTTGTATATTGGATGTCATATTCATTTAGAATCATTTGCCATCTAGCTATTCATCCAGAGAGAGCTGGCTTTTCGAAGATGTACTTAATAGGGTCCATCTTAGAAATCAATAGAGTAGTGTGAGTCAACATATATTGTCTTAGCCGGTGAGCAGCCCATGCCAGAGTGCAGAAAGTTTTCTCTAGTAGTGAATATCTGGTTTCATAGTCGGTAAACTTTTTGCTCAGGTAGTATATTGCATGCTCTTTTCAACCAGACTCGTCATATTGTCCCAACACACACTTCATTGAATTCTCTAATACAGTCAAGTACATGATCAGGGGTCTTCCTTCAACTGGAGGCATTAGGATGGGATATGAAGGCAGCTTGACATTCGTCGTTCCACCTGACTACTTGATCTTTCTTCAAGAGTTTGAAGATTGGCTCACAAGTAGCAGTTAAGTGAGATATGAAGCGAGTAATGTGGTTAAGTCGACCCAAGAAACCTCTAACTTCCTTTTAAGAATAGGGAGCTGGCATTTCTTGGATGGCTTTAACCTTCGTAGCTTCAAATTCGATATCTTTGCCACTAACGACAAAACCTAAAAGCTTTCCAGACCTTACTCCGAATGTGCACTTGTTAGGATTCGGCCTCAATTTGTACTTCTTCAACCTTTCAAACAACTTGTGTAAGTGATCAAGGTGCTCCTCCTCAGTCTGTGACCTTGCAATCATATCATCCACATAGACTTCTATCTCATGATGGATCATGTCATGAAATAGAGCTTCCATAGATCGTTGATATGTTGCCCCTGCATTCTTCAAACCGAAAGGCATAACCTTGTAACAAAAAGTGCCCCACTGTGTAACAAAAGTGGTTTTCTCCATGTCATCGGGAGCCATTTTTATTTGATTATAGCTAGAGAAACCATCCATGAAGGAGAAGACTTTATGTTGAGCTGTATTGTCGACCAAAACATCAATATACGGTAGAGGGAAATCATCTTTGGGGCTTGCCCTATTTAGATCCCAATAGTATACACACATATGAACCTTCCCATCTTTATTTGGCACGGGTACCACATTCGCCACCCATTGGGGACATGATGTCACTGCTAGAAAAACTGTATTGAGTTGCTTCATTACCTCAGCTTTTATCTTTTCATACATGTCTGGCCACATACGACAACATTTTTTCCTGAATAGGGGGCAATCTTCCTTTGTTGGTAGACGATGAACCACATTATCCAGCCCTGGCATATCTTCATACGACCAAGAAAACACTTCAACATAGTCATGTAGCATCTAGACCAATCTGCCTTTGATACCATCTTCCAAGTTGGCGCTGATCTTGACCTCTTTCTTGTCTGCCTCAATACCTAGGTTGATCACCTCAACTGGCTATTCATGAGGTTGAATGGCTTTCTCCTCTTGCATCAAAAGTCTGGCTAATTCCCCTTGTATTTCACAGTCTTCTTCGCTTTCGTCTTCGGCTTGGTTGATTGGATGTTCAAAGTCATAGCTGGCAATAGCGGAGTCGTTGGCAATGAGATCCAGAGTGGATGAGGATCTGCAAGTATGTGTGTGTGTGTGCATGTAAGATACATGGCTATTTTGAAAATGCAATAAAGTTAGAGAAAGATAATGAGCATAAAATTTTAATGCAAAAGAGTCCAATGCTTTTTCATTAAATGATTATATGGCGTATGAAAATGAACAAACCCTTAACAAATGGAATATGGTGCCCCAAGTATGGCACATGGCTTAAAGTCATTGTTTCAATAAAATTACAGACAAATTTCTTAAATTGATAAAATAGTAAATGGTAATTACTCCTTGTTGAAGGAGACGGGAATGAAATCCTTGGCACGCCAGTTGTTGAACTCTTCTCTGGAAGTCGGGTAGATCCATTCATCAAAGTTACAGTCATCCTCAGAGTCTTCAATAACATTCACTCCATGATTACTAATGCGAAGAGGTGATTTTCCTATGCGAGCATGTCTGACCTCCTTTTGATATTTGGAAGTGAAACTCATCCCAAACCTGTCTTCTTTGAATGGAATGTTAGGGAGTTGTCCCCAAATAGTACAGATTCCATCTTCGATCACAACGTGAGCGTCTTTGAGTGAAACCATCCTTGGCATAACTTCATCAGCTTTTGTAACATCAGGAGTAGCTTTGGCAGCAGCGACCATGGGAGAGCACTTCGAAGGCTTGGCAAGGAGTTTGTATGAACTCACTGTCCATCTCAATATACTTGAATGAATTCAGGTGGTTAACCATAAAATCTTCTTCGCCACAGACAATAACAATTTTTCCTTTGACTGGATATTTCAATTTTTGATGAAGAGTGGACGTCACCACTCCTGCCCCATGTATCCAAGGGCGTCCAAGCAAATAAGAGTAGGCAGGATGGATGTCCATCATATATAAAGTTGAGTTGAAAGTTTGAGAACCAACTTTGATGGGGAGATCGACCTCTCCCTGTACCATCCTCTTTGATCCATCGAAAGCTCTTACCACTATGTCGCTTGGCTTCAACACCAAACCTTCGCAATCCAACCTATCTAGGGCACCCTTGGGTAAGACATTTAGAGAGGACCCTGTATCCACCAAGACATGGGTCAGAGTAGTTCCTTTGCATTCAATAGAGACATGTAAAGCCTTGTTATGATTTCTTCCAACTGGTGTCAAGTCAGCATCAGTGAACCCCAACCCATTGTCGGCAGTCAAACTCACCATACAATTTTCAAATTTATCGGCTGTGGTCTCTTGAGGAACATGCGCTTTCTTTAAAAATTTGATCAATGCTTGGGCGTGAGCATCAGAGAAAATTAACAAAGATAACATAGAGATCTTGGAGGGGGTTTTCCCCAGCTTCTCTACTATCTTAAAATCACTCTTCTTTATGATCTTCAAAATCTCCTCCATTTCTTGGGTGGAGGGTTCCTCAATAACAATGTCTTTGGCAGGATCCTCTATCCTAGAAGGCCCAACCATCTTTTCTTTGCCCCTAGTGTCAGTACTAGGTTTGTACATGGTAATGCGAATCGGTGTAGTTGTAGTAGTTGTAGGTGAAATGTCAGGAGAAAATATTCTCCCTATCCTTGTCACCTTGCTAGAACCAGCAATATTGGTAATGTCATCAGTTTTGGATTTATTAATCCAGGAGTCTTGCTTAATCCCATGGTAGTATACTTCAGCACCATAATTCCAAGGGGCCAATCTTCGGTTCATAGGAAATCCTAATTGGACCTTTTGAAGAGATCCTAATAGGTTTGTTGGAAATGGTTATGGTGGATATGTCTTTAGCTTTTTCAGTCAAACTTTTTATGGATGGATTTCTTTCGAATAGGATCTCATGACTATTTATCAAGCGTTGAACGCCTTTTTTTAGCCATTCGCATCCATTCTTTTGTAGAGCACAACAATTACAATCTTTGAAACAACCAGGGAAAACCCCAGCTCTCAGTAAATTTTCTTTAACAATGGTCAGTGGAGTAGTCAAATATTCAATGTAGGAAACAAAATCATTCTCTTCAATTGCATTGACACCTTTGCCATGATTTGGCATTGGTTCAGTTATAACATTCAGAGTTGTAGGTGGATCAAACTCAATAGTCTTGTTGTCGATGAGGTCTTGAATCTTGCCATTTCAGAGCCCAACATTAATCAGTATCATGTACGGGGCTGTTGGAGTGATAGGCACATTTGGCGTTAGGATTGTATTTCAGAGATGAAACATTGTGATTTGATGGTGGATCACATAATGTTACCAAGTTAGCCTTTAACAGGTGTTGCAAGGCTTGGGATAGTGACATGTTAATCTTTGTGAATTGTCTTATTGGAACATCAGGTCTTTGATGGTTGGCTTGTTGTTGTCTTTGAGTAGAGGGTGGATTGGAGATTAAAACAACATTAATAGATTGACGGTGGTCTTTCTTGATATGGCCCCTTGACCCATACATTACATTAGTTTCTTTTTTTACCGGTAAAAGGCTTCTTCACAGTATTTGATGTAGAGGCAGAGTCCATGGGAATCTTTCCACTTTTAATATCGCTCTCAACCCTTTCGCCAGTCAATATTAATTCAGTGAAACCAAATGATGAGCACCCAATTAACAAATTGAAAAATGTCCAGTCAATGTTCCCATGAACATATCTACCAACTCCCTATCAGTCAATGGTGGCTGCACCCTTCCTGTCAGGTCTCTCCATTTTTGCGTGTATTCTTTGAAACCTTCATTGGAACCCATGGTCATTCCTTATATTTGTACTCTAGTTGGCGCCAGATCAGAATTATACTGATATTGACGATAGAAGGAAGTGGCCAAATCCTCCCGGGTATGAATGTTGGAACCCTCTAACTGGTAAAACCACTCCAATTGAGTCCCAGACAGACTCTCTTGAAAGAAATGCAACCACAACTTCTTATCAGCGGTATGCAGTTGAATTTTTTGGATGTAATATCTCAAGTGAAGCTTTGGGCACGAGACACCGTCGTACTTGGAAAAAACTAGAATCTTGAATTTGTGGGGGATCACTACCCCAGGCACCAAACCCATGTCACCAAAATCTAACCCAGACACAGCTTGAATTTCCACAACCTTCAACCTATTTTCCAGTTGCTTGTACATGTCTTTTGCGAGTGGATATTGTTCGTCAAAATAGTCCTCATCCTCAGAGTTTGGATTGTTACCACCCCCAGCACGGGTGCTCCTTGCGTCTTCATCCTGATTCTCATCCTCCTCGGATGACTCTTCTACCACTTGAACTTGTTGTACGGGGCCATTGAACCTCTTCCCCATGTTTATCAAAGCCTTATTCTTGGTCTTCTTCTTTGCAACCAGAAGTGACATCAGTTCTTGCTGCCCTTTGGCCAAGGTGAGCAAGGTTTCTTAAAATTGAGAATTTTGTGTCTGCAAGTCCTTTACAGTCTACTCGAGATCCATCTTACTGAAATAAAAAGTAAAAAGATGAGGAAACCCGTATCGTAAAACCTGCTTATGTTATGATGCATGTAATGTGAATGCAAATGTTTTCAAGGATCTTTAAGATTTAAATTTTTTTAAACAAAGAAGGAACAAACATTAATTGTGTTAATAAGTTCAAACGATTTACAAAAATGCCTCTTGGGCTTACAAAGGAAGAAATAAAAATAATAAAAAATAGACTCCTAAAACAAAAAGAACTAAAGTCTCCCATGAGCGCATCCTCTTTGGTGCAATGTAGGCATTCAAACTTCGTTCTTCGTGAAGTTGTCTCGTGAGCTCCAAAACCTTCTTCTCGCTTGTGTAGAATTGGGCTTCAAAGGTGTCTCGCTCCCCCTTTAGTTGAATCCACGATCTTTGCAATTTCTCGAGAGTAGTAGGTATGTCAGGATGAAGAATTGAGTGGGGAACATCTTCTTTGGTAATAGCCTCCATGATGATAGGTAGGATGGCCTCAACCTGTCCTAGAAAGTAATCGGGTTCTAGGGAACCTCAATATCACTGATCTTTCTCCATCGAGCATTGTTTCAGCGTAAGCCTCTTTATTGGCAACCGAAATATCCTGAAATTCCAATCTCAATAAGCGTAGTATCGAGTATCAACCAACTTCAGACTGCACCAAAGCCGGCTATATCACTACTTCCTAATGGCCAAGTTTTTTAATTAAAGGTTTTATGGCCAGCTAGTGTTCATGACACTACACAGTGGCCCACGTATTCTTCTTGACTGGACTCAAGGGATATTGGTACCAACAAATGTGTCACACTAATGTAGCTATCGCTTCAACCATGTCGGTATACACCGCATGGTCTCCATCATATATTGCTACTTACCTAATAATGTTCCCCAATCTAGGTAGAGGACCAATACAAAACCTAAACAAGGTTCCAAAACATAAAGCAAACAAGTCAAACAATGAAAGCATTTAAAGGTGATCTAGTCTCTAAGGTAACCCCACTTTTAACATCATCCCAGGAGAGTCGCCAGTTCTGTAATATGGTGCGAGAACTGACTTGGCTATTTTGCGTTTTATCGCAATAGTTGTGGATAACAAGAGTCACCACCGACTTTTCTTTTATCCAATAAAGGAAAGGGTTAAAATAACAAGAAAGACCTTTTTTAGAATTTTCTTGAGTTCGGGGGTAGGTTATGAAAAGGGAAGGTGTTAGCACCCTTTTCATCCGTAGTTATTTACAGGCTCTTATTTGCTAGCTCACTTTGAAATTCTTTGTTTGAAATGTGTTTGTGATGGGTTTTGAAACTTTTTTTTTGAAAAGTGCCTTTGATTAGGCGAATTTTGTAATGATTCTCATCTCTATAAGAATTCATACAAAGTGTTGACTTTTGAAAATATTTTCTTTGGAAATGTGTTGGTGTATTTTGAAATTTTGTTTTGAAGAAAGATTGTGAGAAAAGAAACTATGAACGTTCTACCTACTCAAAAAATATTAGTTCTTTTCCTCCTCCTTTAGGTATTTCTACCTTACCATTGATTGATAAGAAGCCCTACCATTGGATGTGAAGGGACAGACGTGGGTCATTATATAGTCATAGAAAGCAAAGTTGTAAGATACTTTAACAATTTTTGTAAGGGTCTAAGGTCATTTATGAAAGGCAACATTGAAGGGTCATCGAGGGACTATGATCTTGTATTTTGAAAGTATTTTGCTAAACCATCCCACATGCATAACATGACTATTTATTTCTCAAGGAAACAAGTGAGGTAAACCCTAGAGGTGCAAGTGTGCAAAGTGTTTTGTTTTCTTTCATTTTTGTCTTTGAATTAGGGTTTTCTACCTATTGATTTTATCTTGCCATACAAACCCTAATTACTAGAATTTATATTTGAAAGCGATAAATTGTGGAATGTAAAGATTCTACGCTATTACATCATTTGGGGATAGGGGTACAAATTTACAAATGGGGGGATGACAAATAATTAAAACCTAATTACTATTACAACCATATTGAATATGAACAAATAATGTACAAGAATAATGAATACAATGTGAAAGGGAAATGTTTTTGTTTGAGTCTTGGTGTAAAAAGGTTTAAGATTAACCTAATTAAACTAATAAAAAAAAGAAAATAATTTTCTAGTCTAGGTTGATTTAACGAGAACTAAACCTAAATTAAATAGAAAAGAAAAAAATAAATTATGTAAGAAGACATTTTTTGGGTTTTTATGAAAAGGTTTTAGTTTTATTAAACTAGTATAGAAAAGTTAATTAATTAAAAATCCTAGGTTCTAAATTAATTTTAATTCAAAGAGAAAATAAAATGAACCTAAGTCTAATATTTATTTAAATTTAAGAAAAGAAATTGGATTTGTTAAGAGAAATATTTTTGGTCTTTTTGTCTTGATAAAATGAAAATATATTAATATAATAAATGAAAATATTTTTGGGATTTTGTTATTAAAAATAATAATAATAATAATATTATAAAAAGGAAAAAGAAAAAGAAAATAAAAATATAAAAGTTTAAGTCAGGGGGTGTAAAAATGATTTAGGGTGTATGTGAAGTAAAACAAATTTTGGTTTGAGGTTAGGGCCCAATATGGATTTTTTGTGTAATCAGGAAAAAAGAAAATAAAATAAATGGGTTTCATTGTTGCTAGCAGGCATGGGGGTTAGTGAAGTAAAATGAACCAAGACCTAACTGAAGGGAGCTCATGCGCTACCTGTTCAAACAAAAAAAAGAAGGAAAAAACATGAAAAACACAAAAGGTCTCGCTGGGGCTCGAACCCAGGACCTTCCATAATAAAATCTTTATGCGGGCACTTGCTACCACTGGGGTGGCCTATTTCATCCGTTAGTAATACAACAACTATTAAACTTAAAATAAAACAAGTCCTATGGCCAGCTTCATCTTCAACCTCGTGCCATAACTAGTCATGGATTTAAACCCTGTAACTTCTTCATCTCTCAACCATTTGCAAAAATGTAAACATCAAACTTGTTACAAATTTCATCACGACTCCAGAAATGTAAATAACTTAAATTATAAATCAAAGATGGATGAGAATTTCTAATGGTACTAAATTCTGACCTAATTTTTTCAGGAAGTTCAACTTCAAAATTGACATCACTCAGACAATATAAATGAAATCTAAAGACATGGTCAACTTCAGGGCAATGATGTCTACATTTTATCTTTGAAAATGGAAAGCTAACAATGCCTATATTTAGAGATTGAAAGTAAGAAAATTTACCTCAAAACTGAAAATTATGTTCTATAAATGAGCTTGATTCAAGTTGCTGCAATTATCAGGTTAGCTTTATTGAGTCCCTAAGAAGCTAATGTAGTGCTTAGCTCGAGCTGAGAGTAACTGAAATGGCCTGGAGAAGTCAAGATGCAGGCCTCTATTTTTTTGTTATGGAGGATGAGGAAGATGATGTTACAGTTTCAAAACAGGGATTGGGATAGCCTCTATATGTGTATTAGAAGCTTTGTGAATGGTTTGGCCAATAAACGCACGAGGGATTTATGAGTTGGGTATTCAAAGTAAAAAATAACACAAAATGGAGGTTTTGTGCAATTTTTGGCTTGAGGGAGTTTGAGGGTGTTTGAGGGCTTCTAATATCGTGTGCTAAGTTGCATAAGAGTATCTTGATATATAGGAAAAGGTTTGGAGACTTGAGGTGGTCAGAATCACAAGATCATAAGTTATGGGAGTTTTACTTGTTTTTGGAGAAAGCTTGACAAGTATGGTTTCAAGGCAAGGTACAAGGATATATAGAGTGGTTACCAACTTTAAACATGCTTATCTGAATTTATAGAGGAAGCTTGTGCACAAGGAACAAGTATAAATCTCAATACAAGTTGACTTTGCATAAAACTTGCTTTATGAGAATAAAATGGTACCTTTGTTCCAAATATGGCAAATTGCTTTGGATAATAGCTTAATTATTTGGATCATACCTCAATCAATTGTGTAAACAATTAATTATGGAGTGATTTACAAGTTAGAAGCCTGAAAGAACAAGATTGTGCAGCATAGGCTTGATATTTGACTTCTTGTTCATCACAAAAATGACATATAATTCAAGTTTGAAACCCTAACTTCATCTCTTCGATTCTCTTAGCTCAAAAATGATCTCATTTAGTTCTTTGACATTTGGAAAATCTTGGAACATCATCTGCAACTTTCATACTTTTCATTTTTGAAGAATCCAATTGGAACTATGTGAAAAGTTGCCATGAAGTTAGGTCAAAATATCTGCCTAAACTAGTTAAATTTTCACTAAGTGTTTTTATCAAAAGTGCATGACTTTGTGAATTTATAACTCAAAATCCAAACATTTATAGAACTTGATCACTGAAGAAAAGTTGTAGATCTCATCAATATCTACAACTTTCATGTTGAAAATTTCCTTTGAATCATCTTGCATCTTGGTGAAAAATTGGCATGAAGTCATGAAAAAAATAAGACTTAAAACACTTAGAAAAATTCCTAAGTCTTGGAAACTTTGGCTTTTCAAAATGAATTTTGAATTTCTTGATTTATTGATGATCAAGTTTCATATTTTTGCATGTCTTGGTGAAATTTGATCTTTGAAACTTAATTTTGATTAAAAAGTCAAAGTTTGACTTTTTAGTGTACAATTGACTTTTTCATCAGTTGACTAAATTTCAACTATCAATCAATTGATCTTTGGAAATGAATTGAACCATTCAATTAGGTCAAGATGATGAATTTGAATCTTTGATATCATGATTCAAACCAATAAGTCATGTATTAGGTCAAAATTCAAAAATCAAGTCTTCACAGTAAAAACCCTAATTTTGACCATTTTGTCCTTTTGATGATCTAAGTAATTTTCTTGGGGAATTATGATCCAAACATGATCAAATGATTCATATGGGTTCAAAATGTTGATATGGTTCAAAAATATTGAAGTTTGACTGTAAGTTGACCAAGGTTGACTTTTTACCCAATATAGTTGATTTTAAGTCATCTGATCAATTAACTGAGCAAACTTGAACTGAAAGGCTTGAAACTTGACATGAGCAATCTTGAAAGTCCATAATGATCCATGAAAGTCATATGAGGCATTAAAAGTCTAATTTTCCTTGTGAAAACTCAAACCCTAATTTGAGGCATTAGTGTTGAGGAGATGTCTTGACCTAGTCAATCCTTGTGCAAGCTTGAGCTATTGAAGATCTTCGGAAATGTCTTGAGAAATGGGAGGGAAAATGTTGGGGTACAACACTGACCATATATTCTTCTTCTCCACAAACTGTAACAATCTTCCCTTTCACCAGATACTTCAATTTTTGATGTAAGGTAGAGGTAACAACGCCTGCCCCATGAATCCAGAGGCGGCCAAGCAAACATGAATAGGCTGGACGAATATCCATTACATAGAAGGTGGAGTTGAAGAACGGAGATCCCACCTTGGAATATCAACCTCTCCGTGTACCATTATTTTTGACCCATCAAAGGCTCTTACCACAATATCGCTAGGTTTCAGCACCAACCCCTGACTGTCCAGTCTATCCAGAGCACCTTTTCGTAACACATTCAGGGAGGAGCCTGTATCTACTAACACATGAGCCAAAGTAGTGCCCTACACTCAATAGAGACATAAAGATCCTTGTTATTATTATTTCCTTCTGGAGTTAAGTCAACATCAGAAAATCTTAAACCATTATCAATTGTTAGGCTTGCAACACAATTCTCAAACTGATCAACAGAGGTCTCTTGTGGTACATGAGAATTCTTCAGAAATTTCAACAAAGCCTGAGTGTGGGATTCTGAGCATAATAGCAAGGATAACATGGATATTTTGGAAGGTGTCTGCCCCAGTTGTTCAACTATTTCGGAGTCACTTTTACGAATGATCTTCAGTATTTCTTCCATCTCTTGTTTAGAGGAGTCTTCAATTGTAACATCTTTTAAGGGTGCCTCCATCTGGGCAGGCCCAGTCACTTTCTCTTTTTCCCGGGCATCAGCAGTTGACCCAGTAACAGGAATATGAACATGTGTTGTGATAGTTTTTAGAGGAGATATCTCCAGGGAGAAGATCCTTCCCGTTCGGGTAACTTTACTAGTTCCGAAAATATTTTCGACATTGAAATTGGTAACTTTAGAATCTTCATCTTAGGTAATCCATGGCTCTTGTCTAACACCATGGTAATAAAATTCTGCTCCATAGTTCCAAGGAACAACCTTGTTAGAGGAATAGGGGACTGGCCTCGGTGCGATAATGATCAGGGGAGCCACCTTCGACTTGGCGGGAATCTTTAAAGGACCTCTAGAGGTGATCCTTATAGGAGCATTAGAAATTGTGATTATAGAAACATCTTCAAGTCTCAGTTCTTGAGACATACTTTCATGCAAACTCTTCATGGACGAAGTCTTCTCGAACATAATTTCATGGCTATCAATCAAGCGCTGAATACCATTCTTCAGCCATATACAACCATTAGTTTGGGACGCATAATGATAAAACATTTCAGGACAATCCAGAAATAAATCGGCTCACAACATATTTTTCTTAACGATCAACAAAGGAGTGGTCAAGTCACTTATGATGGAGACATAGGAAACATCGTCAATAGCATTAACACCTTTACCATGACTGGACAAGGGCATAATAATCACATTAGGGGTCTCGGGAGGATCAAATTCAATTTCTTTTTCATCAATCATATCTTGGATTTTGTTTTTCAAAGCCCAACAATTGTTGGTGTCATGCCCAAGACTGTTCGAATGATAGACACATCTTGCATTTGGGTTGTACTTCGGAGAGAATATGTTGGGATTAGGAGGAGGATCTCGGAGTGTTATGAGTTCAGCCTTTAACAAATGTTGGAGTTCTTGAGCCAAAGGAATATTAATTCTGGTGAATTTCCTTCTCGGGGCATATGACCTTCGTTGGTTACCTTGTTATAATTGTTGAACAGACGCCGAATTAGAAATCAATACCGCCCCACACACTGATGGCGATCATTCTTACTACAGCTTTTCTAGCCATAAACAATGTCGGTTTCTTTCTTTCTAATAAAAGGCTTCTTCGCTACATTAGAAGATGTAGCCATCAGAATCTTCCCGCTCTTAATACCACTTTCAACTCTTTCGTCAGTCAGAATTAGCTCAGTAAACCATGACGAAGAAATCCCAATCAACAGATTAAAGAATGGACCCGTCAGAGTTCCCATGAACATATCCACTAATTCCCGAACAGTCAAAGGAGGTTACGCCCTTCCAGCTAAGTCTCTCCACTTTTGTGCATACTCCTTGAACCCTTCATTCAAGCCCATGGTCATGTTTTATAGCTGCACACGAGTCGGCGTCAGTTCAGCATTATATTGATACTGTTTGTAGAAAGCATCAACCAATTCTTCCCATGTGTGAATGTTGGTTCCATCTAGTTGATATAACCATTCCAGTTGAGTTCTAGTCAAACTTTCTTGGAAGAAATGGACCTATAATTCCCGGTCAACAGTACTGGGTTAGATGTTTCGAACATATAACCTCAAATGAAGTTTGGGACAGGAGACCCCATCATATTTAGAAAAGATAGGGACCTTGAATTTGTGAGGGATGACCACCCTCATGATTAGACCTAGCTCTCCAAAATCCAATCCAGACACTTTCTAGATTTCCACAACTTTGAGTCAGTTTTCCAGCTGCTTGTATTTGTCATTTGCAGGAGGATACTATTCGTCAGAGTAGTCTTCATCTTCAGAGCCTTGATTGTTTTTACCTTCAAAACCAAGCAAGCGAAGAGAAAATTGTAACAGCATGGGTCTATATTTTTTCAAATATTTTCCGTTAATTAGCAGAACTCACTCTATTCGGGTGCGAGTTCCTCAATTTCATAAGCATTATTAGTAAAGGTTTGCGACACACTGAATGAGCCTTCCTAACTAGGGGACCATGTCCCCAAAACTCTATCTCTTATATCCATTGGAAAAATAACTTTCCAAACTAAATTTCCTAAAACGAACGACTTGATTTTACCTTTTTGTTGTAGGCTTTGGCCACTTGTCCTTTTTGTCTGAGTAAAACAGCCAACACAGACCACCTTTCTTCGTTGACATCAACCAACGTGTCGAACATCATTCCCCAATAATATTCAATTGAGATTTCTGCCTGCCTCTGAACTCTTACAGAGTGCATATGTATCTCCAATGATAATATCACATCATGTCCAAATACTAATCTACATAGTATCGCATTAGTGGACTCTTTGGGTGAGTTTCAACATGCCGATAAGACTTGGCTTAAATTCTTGTGCCAATTTATGGGATTTTGACCAATATGTTTCTTGATCAACCTAATTATAATATTGTTGGTTGCCTCGACCTGACCATTAGCTTGAGAATAGTATGGTGTCGATGTTAACAACTTAAAACATGTTTCTACGCTGAACACCACCATCTTTCGCCATGTGAACACGATTCCTTGGTCGGTTGTAATAGTTTAGGTTACCCCAAATCTATGTATAATGTGATTTTGTATGAAACTTATTACTTCCTCTTGATCAACATTCGTTAATGCCACAACTTCTACCCATTTAGTGAAATAATATATCCCCACCAAGATATACATGTGTCCTTTTACGAAGTAGGCTTGATTTCTTCTATGATATCTAATTCCTATCCTCTAAGTGGCCAAGGTTTCACAAAATAATGTAATTCACTTGCAGGTACGTCCTAAATCCCTGAATGCTTTTGGAATTCTTGACAACCCCTAGCAAACTCTATACAATTTTTTAACATAGTTGGCCAATATACTCTTGTGCGATAGAGCACCCATTTCATTTTTTAGCCTATTTGGTGGGCACCACAAGAACCACTGTGTGCTTCTAATATTGCCACATATGCCTCACTCTCCCCAAAGCATTTCAACAAGACTACTTCAGGGGTCTTCTTAAACAACTCATACCTCGTGACTCTATAATTTAAAGCCTTATATTTAATATTATGGTTTGTTGACCCTACTGGATTGTTCAAATAATCGGCTATGGCTTTATCCAAGTGTTACCCGATAAAACATAAATGGAAAAAACTTCTAAGACTTCAAAATTTCCAAAGTATACAAAAGTAAATCTGGGACTATTTCTACCCCTGCCCCAATAGTTTTTGAGGTTGACGCTTCTTCGGCTGAGAAGTTATCAGATACCAACTTGTTTTTTGAGGTTGACGATTCTATAACCTGAGGTCACTTGGGCTAATTCATTCGCCTCTTGGTTTTCTATGCGACGAACATGTCTTATCGACACATGATCGAACTTAGCCAATAACGAAAACACAATGGCGAAGTACCCCATTAAGTTATCTTTGACGCACTTGAATTCTTGTTTATTTTTTGTACGACCAACTCATAGTCGCCTTTTATTTCCAAATTTTTTGCTCCTAGATCCAAAAAGATTTGAAGCCTGTTATCAAAGCTTCATATTCAACCTCGTTATTAGAACACTCTCTTTTGATTTTAAACTTAAATCGACTAGGAGTTTAATCTGGAAAGATGATGAAGACTCCTACTCCTGTTCCATGTTTATGTATGGATCCATCAAAGTATAATTGCCAAGGTCTAGTACTCATGTAATACTCATTCATCTCGACCACTGAATGGTCGGCAATGAAAACAACAATGATTTGGAATTTTATGGCCTTTAAAGGAACGTATGCAAGTGAATATTCTGTTAAGGCCAATGCTCACTTACCAATACAACTATGTAGAATTGGTTTTGACAGCATGTGTTTAACAACATCAAAATGAGAGTACACAGAAACTTCGAATGGTTTTACATAATTCTTAATTTTATTACATGATAAGTACCAAAAAAATACATAATTTCTCTATAGCATTATACCTAGTGTAACACCCGAACTTTTAGAATTTCTTATTTAATGAATTATTAGATGTATTTGTGAATTAAGGACGAATAATGATGTTTTATATGATTGTGTATGATGCGTGTTGGTATGTTGTTGTTTAAGACATGGAGCAACATAATGTGAATTATGGTGAATAGGAGTATTAGAATAATTAAATAATTATTTAGTAATTACTTGGATTATTATTGATAATATAATAATAGGAATAATTATTTAAATGGTTATTTTAATTAGAGTGGTGTGTTTGTAATTAGAAGAAAGAGTGAGGACATGATGGTAATTTGTAGTTGGCTAAGTAAGGGCAATTAAGGAAGATATTAGGGGTCCTTTGTGATAACAGAGAAAAAGAGAGAGTTATACGTTTCATTCTGTACGATCAAGATATTAGGAGAAGAGCAAGAGAAGAGGCTAGGGCACAGAAATTGGAGAAGATCACTGTAAGAGGAACGAAGAATAGAATCAATCACTCGAAACAATAAGGTAAGATGTTTTATCTGATTATTATGTTTGATCTAAGGTCTAGATAATTGTAAGATTGACTTTGTGTGATGATTTAGGGATGAAGATTGATAAAATTAGGGAAAAACCATGTGTTGAATGAATGAATAAATGAATGATTGATGAATGTGTGATGTTAGGACCTTTAAATAAGTGTTATAGGATGTTAAGAATTTTGTATAATCATAGGATTTTGAATTCTGAAACTGAGACTTTTTACAGAATCGAATTCAGAGTTCCAGAAGGCCTCCAATGGTGAAAAATCGCAAGAGGAGATGTGTTGCTTGTGATGCAGTGCCAGGCGATGCAAAAGAGATGAAAAAGTGATGCATCACCAGGCGACGCTAAGGTGGTGCTGGGTGACCGAATTTGAATGACTGTCTAATTTTCTTTAAAATTCCATAACTTGAGTTCTAGGAGTCCGATTGATGCGTCATTCGAAGCAGTGTAGCTAATGTAGTAAACCTTAATTTGGTGAGATAAAATGGAGACTTAGGAATATTTTTACAAGACCTAAGTTATTATAGGAACAGGTTTCCCGTCTTGAATCACAATGATGACTCATTTGATTATGATGATATGTTATTACTATGATGATATAATGATGTTATGATGATATTTTGATTATATGAGTATATATGATGATGTTTTATGTATGATGTTTATTGATACATGAATGATAATGTGTATAACTGGTTATGGTCGTTTATGTTGTGGTTGCGCATCATGTATTCATTGGACAACTTTGGTCTGTTTTGGTGAGTTAGGACGTTGGTCCAGTGATTTGGTCTCAATCCTATTTTATGGATTTAGGATGTCTATGATTTTGCTCTGGTTCCAAGAGGGAATCAATCCTATGATTGGGGTCTTTGGAGGGTGATCGCCCAGTGTTCATCAAGTGATTTGGTACCACATGCATGAGTCTTGTCTTTGCACTACATCTTATGTGGCATTGCATGGTTCTTGATTTTAGTGATATTATGTTGTGTTGTTGAACTTGGAATATGATATTAATGAATTTATTATTGTGATACTTTTGGATTTCTCTTCTATGTCTATTACTTACATCTTATACAATGATTGTGATAAACTCACCCTTTCTGCTTGAATGTTTCCTCTACGTGGGTAACATGCAGGTAATCAAGAGTAATCCTTAAAGGCTTGGAATAATAGTTTTGGAGTGTGATTTATTTCCTTTGAGTCTAGAAGGTATTTCTCTGATATGTAACATCGGGGACGTGGACGCTTTATTTTGAAAACTATTTTGTCCTTATTTTGTTATTACATTTAAATTGTTTCCATGGAGTTTAAATTATGTTGAGTTGTGAAGCATGAATCATGGGGCACTATGAAGTGTTTTTAATGAAACTTGATTGAACTATGATTCCGCTGCAAGTATGTGAAACATTAATAATGCATATGTCATGATTAATTTTGAAAACCTGTGTTACAGAGTAAGACTAGTACGTATGATTATTTCACGAATAAAATATGACGCCCTTTTGTTGTTTTACTCTGATATTATTTTAAATAATTATCAATATTCTGTTGGGTTTAGAAGGGTGTTACAACTAGTTTCATCATCATTCATAATGCAACTGATGTAGTAAATGGCTCTTTCAGCGTCATTTTCATCCTCTTGTGCTAACATACTACCCAATGTCGAATTTGACGCTAAAATATACAACTTCATACATTTGTTTCTGCTGGGCGGCAACAAAATAGATGGATTAACTAAAAATCTTTTATCTTGTCAAACGCCTCCTGGTGCTCTTTATCCCATCTAAACTTTGTTTCTTTCCCATGTTGAAGTAATGGCAAAAACACTAGTGTCTTACCACTTAAGTTTGATATGAAGCGCCTTATAAAATTTATTTTCCCCAAGAGCGACTGAAGATGTTTCTTGGTTGTTGACGTCTGCGTATTTAGGATCACTTTGGTTTTTTAAAGATTTATCTCTATTCCTTTTTTGTGCACAACAAAACCTAGAAAATCTCCTACACGAACACAAAAAGCACATTTTAATGGATTCATTTTCAATCCATATTTCCTCATCCTTTCAAAGGACTGTCAAAGATGGTCGATATGACCATCCCGTGATGAGGACTTTACCACAATATCATCGATATAAACCTGCATGGATGTGTTAATGAAATCACGAAACATAAAATTCATAGATCTTTGGTATGTGGCTCTAGCACTTTTTAATCCAAAAGGCATTACTACCCACTCATAGGTCCCTAAGGCTCCTGGGCATCAAAATTCTGTTTTAGGAGTATCCTCTTTAGTGATAAAGATTTGATTGTAACCAGAGTACCCATCCAAAAGGATAAGGTACTCATGTCATGCGGCTGAATCGACCAATATTTCAGCCACATGCATGGGGTATTCGTCCTTTTGAGTTGCATTATTTAAATGCCTAATATCTATATAGACCTTGGGACTCCCATTTTCTTAATAGAAGACACTATATTGGCTAGACGTTCGATCTTCATCTTTATCTTCGACAATACTTCTAGAGAGAACCTTCTTGGAATTTGTTTCACTGGCCTCTTTCATGGACGAATAGGTAATGTCATTTCTACCATTTCTCAACTTAGCCCTGGAATTTCAATGTAATCCCAAGAGAAACAATCTTTAAACTCTTTGAGAATCTTCACCACCTTAATTTTTAATTCTGGGTTTATTTTGGAACTCACATAAGTAAGACATTTAGTCGCTCCATCTCCCAAGTCGACTTCTACTAAGGGGTCTTATGCCGGCATTTTGTAAGTGAAATTCATTGGGTCTTTTTTGAACCCCAAAGTCTCTTCATCGTAAATACAATTAATCATATGGCTTTCTGAAGTTGTCGGTTGGCCATGTTGGCCAATTTTTTGTTCGACAAAAATGGCTTCAGGAGCCATGTTTTGTAAATGATCAGCCTCTAAGGCCGAATTTAACCTTTTTTCGGCCAAATAACCCGAAATACTTGCCAGAGTGCTTCACTCAAGAATCATCATGATCTTCGTCTTCTCACCTCATGATCATAGTCCCTCGATGATGCTTAGAATGTTGCATTACAAATGATCTTAGTCCCTCAATAGAAAAGCTAAGATATCTCACAACATTGCTATCATGACTATACGATGACCCACGTCTATCCCCTCACATCCAATGATGGAGCTTCTTACCAAATCAATGGTAAGATAGCAACATCTAAAGGAGGAGGAAAAGAACACTAAAGACCTTTGAGTAGGTAGGTTTCTCCTAGTTGCTCGCTTGCTCACAACAAAAAACATTTTATACACCAACACTTTCATTTTGAAACATTTTCAAAAGACAACACTTTGTATGCATTCTTATAGAGACGAGAATCATTACAAAGACACCTTTTCAAAATCACTTTAAAAAACAAACACTTCTTTGAACTATTTTCCAAACAACACTATGTATGCGTTCTTATAGAGACGAGAATCATTACAAAGGCATGTTTTCAAAATACTTTCAAAACCATACCACAAAGCACAATTTCAAACAAAAGCAAGTGATCTAGAAATCAACTAAGATCCCATAGATAATTATGGATGAAAAGGGTGCTAATACCTTCCCTTTTCATAATATACCCCCGAACTCGAGAAAAATAATCTCAAAGGTATTTTCTGTTCTTTTCACCCTTTCCTTCATTGGATAAAAGAAAATTTGATTGTGACTCTAGCTATCTGCAACAATTGCGATAAAACGCAAAAACATCCCAAGTCAGTTCTCCCACCGTATTACAGAATTGGCGACTCTGCTGGGGAATACCTTAAAAGTGGGGTTACCTTAGGGTTAGATCACCTTTACTTGCTTTCCTTGTTTGCTTGTTTTCTTTACATTATAGGTTCCTTGTTTGGGTTTGTTTTAATCCTCTACCCGGATCTGGGGCACCTTTTTAGGTAAGTAGCAATAAATTGTGGAAATTGTGCGGGGTATACCGACATGGTCTAAGCAATAGCTATGTTAGTGTGACACATTTGTTGGTACCAGTAGCCCTTGAGTAGCAAGGAGAATACGAGGTCGTTGTTTGGTGTCATGAAGCACTAACTGACTTTAGAACCTTTATTTGACCAACTTGGCCATTGGGAAGTAGTGAGGTAGCCGGGTTTGGTGCAGTCCGAAGTTGGTTGATACTCGATACTACGCTCATTGAGATCAGACTTTCAGGATATTTTGGTCGCTATTAAAGATGTTAGAACATAATTTGATTTTACAACCCTTCATTAGAGTTTTGATAATAAAAAACACAAAGAACAAATATGCACTCTAAAAATTGTGTTACTGTGTATGCAGAAGTTCTGACCAAAGCAACATCAGAAGTTAAGCTATAAAAGCTTTCACGCTGAGGTAATCAGAATCTGCGCTGAAGAATGATAATCAGAACATACGCTGAAGTAAAGCAAACTCTGATTCTGAACAGAAGGTTCAGATATGATCAGATTCTCACACTCTAAGTCATCAATGTTCTGAAGCAATTATAGCATACAAAATTGAAAGATTCTGAAGCGTTACTATTCAATAAAGACAGCATCAATTGTAACGACTTCATTCAGACGAGATCTTCTCAATATGGAAACTGTTTAAATGTCCATTATCACGCTTAACGTTGGACAGGATTCCATTTCCTATATAAACAAGCTAAGAGATCAAATCATATACGATTTTCCAACATTACTGCAATTCATCTCAAAAGGATGCAAGCTTACATACTTATTTTTCTTCGCTTTAATTTGTGTAAAATATCACATTTGTGATAACTGTTTTTGTAACGAAAAACAATCATACACAAAATTCTTGTATCTTGATTAAGACAGTTTTTCCTTGAGATTAACCTGATTGTGGTTATACTCAAGAGGACTTTGACAGTTGTCAAAGTAGTGATTGTAATCAGTTTTTGATTAGTGGATTAAGTCCTCGTTGGAGAGAGGAGAAATCACCTTGACGGGTGAACTGGAGTAGTTTGAGTTCAAACGAACCAGGATAAAAATATTTTGTCATTGCGCATTTGATTTCAAGTTTTCAATTCAACCCCCCCTTCTTGTGTTTTTCACTTCTTCAATTGGCATCAGAGCGCCTGGTTCTGAGTTCATACACTTAACCGTGTCAGTACAAGATCCAAGCTTTAGAAAAACACTATGGTGGGACCAAGCCAAAACATCAGCAATGACTATCATGAAGACAAGGACAAAATCAGTGGCAAACCTCCAGTCTTTAATGGAGAAAATTTTGACTACTAGAAAGATAGAATTGAGAGCTTCTTTCTGGCCCATGATGCTGATCTATGGGACATGGTAACTGATGGATACACACATCCAGTGGATGGACGTGGTCAGAAGATAGATAGAAAAATGATGTCTGACCAGCAAAAACGTGAATTCAAAAACCATCATAAAGCCAAAACAACACTCCTCAGTGCTATCTCATACTCAGAATATGAGAAAATCTCAAACAGAGAGACAACCAAAAATATGTTTGACTCTCTGAGAATGACGCATAAAGGCAACATACAAGTCAAAGAAACCAAGGCCCTTGTTCTCATTCAGAAGTATGAAGCATTCAAGATGGAAGAAAGTGAATCCATAGAAGGAATGTTCTCAAGATTCCAGATCCTTGTTACTGGGCTGAAGGTTCTTGACAAAGGATATTCTACTGCTGATCACGTAAAGAAGATCATCAGAAGTCTACCCAAGCAATGGAGGCCAATGGTCATAGCACTTAAGCTAGCCAAAGATCTCAATAAGATATCTCTGGAGGAACTTGTCAGCTCCCTCAGAAGTCACGAGATAGAGCTAGAAGAAGATCAGCCTCAAAAGCAAGGTAAGTCGCTAGCATTAAAATCTAACAGAAAATCTGACTCTAAAGTTTTGTAGGCTATGGGAGAAACCTTTGATGGATCCTCATCAGAAGAAGATGAATTGTATCTCCTCTCCAGAAGGGTGAATCAACTGTGGAATTAGAGACAAAGAAAATTCAGAAATCCTAAAAGATCAGAGAATCAAAATGAATCCTACTCCAGATACAGAAATTCTGAGTCTTCCTCTGGACATAGAAGATCTGAAGGCTCCTCAGGACACAAAAAGTCAAATAACAAGGACATTATCTGCTATGAGTGCAATGAGCAAGGGAATTACAAAAGTGACTGTCCAAAGCTTCAGAAGGAGAAGCCCAAAAAGAAGTTCTTCAAGGAGAAGAAAAGCCTCATGGCAACATGAGACGATTCAGACACTTCTGATGCTGACTCAGAGTCAGATGATGAAAGAGCAAACATAGCTCTCATGGCAAACGTGTCAGAAGACAGTGAAGCTTCTGGTTCATACTCAGAATCAGACACTGAAGAGGTATTCCCTGACTTCACTATTAATTTCACTAAGGTTGAAATTGCAGAAAGTCTAAATGAAATTATGGAAAGGTATCAGCAAATCAGAGTCAAATTCAAGAACCTGAAAAGGGATCTTGCCTCTGACTCTGAAAAGACTGAGAGTCTCAGATTAGAAAATTCTGAGTTAAAAGAAAAAGTTTCAAAATTAGAAAACGATTTGCAAAACTCTCAGAAGGAAATAATCTCAGAGACTCCCAGTAATGCTGATGAGATCATCAAAGAGTATGATCACAACTTTCAGAAGTTTCTGGCTAAAAACATAGATAGAAGCAAGGTGGCTTCAATGATCTATGGATTTAGCAGAAATGGCAGAAAAGGGATAGGATATCAAGGTAAGGTATCTACACCTAAGAAAGCCATGGACTTAGTCATAAAATGCACACCACTTAAATCACACTTCATATATGGGCACACACACGACCTAAAATACACTAGTAATGATTACTCTGTCAAACCAAAATTCAACCAGAATTTTGGTAAAACTAACAAACCAGGACCCAAGAAGATATGGGTACCTAAGGACAAAATTATATATGTAACATATATCTTTAGCAGCAAGGCTAAAACACCAATCATGGTACCTGGACTCTGGATGCTCTCGACACATGACGGGAAGAAAGCATATGTTCCAAAGCCTGAATATTATACCTGGAGGCTACGTGGGCTTTGAAGGCAACCAAAGAGGAAAGATCATTGGCTCTGGAACAGTAGGTAATGGAAATATTCCCTATATAAATAATGTGTTATTAGTTGATGGATTAATTCATAACCTGTTATCCATAAGACAATTAAGTGATAATGGTTATGATATAATCTTTAATCAAAATTCATGCAAAGTCGTTAGTCAGAAAGATGGAACTATCCTTTTTAATGGAAAGAGGAAAACAATATTTATAAGATAAAACTTTTTGAACTAAAGAGTCAGAATGTGAAATGTCTTCTCTCTATTAAAAACGAGCAATGGGTCTGGCACAGAAGATTGGGGCATGTTAGTATGAGAAGAATATCTCAGATTAACAAACTCAATCTGGTCAGAGGACTTCCTAATTTGAAGTTCAGCTCAGATGCTCTGTGTGAAGCATGTCAGAAAGGCAAATTTGCAAAACCTGCTTTTAAATCTAAAAATGTTGTTTCCACCTCTAAGCCATTAGAACTTCTGCACATAGACTTATTGGGACCAGTAAAAATTGCGTCTGTCAGTGGCAAGAAGTATGGGTTAGTGATCGTAGATGACTATAGCAGATGGGCATGGGTAAAGTTATTAAGACACAAGGACTCTACTGAGGGGTTATCTCTGGATTAGAGAGATGAAAGTTTGCTGTTTTCTGGTTGAAATCCAGGCTTCGCAGTAATTTGCTGGGGAAAAAGAAATTAACTGCTATTTGGAAATGTATTAGAAGAAACCTGTGTAGGGCTGTTTCAGGATGAGTCCGGGTACGACTTCATCTAGAAGTGTATGAGATGGAACCTGGGTAGGGCTGTTTTAGGAGATATATGAGAGGGAGCTTGGGTAGGGTTGCTTCAGGATAAGTCAGTGTAACACTGCATCTGGAAATTCAAGAGAAGGAACCTGGGTAGGGTTGCCTCAGGATGAGTCCGGGTAAAATACATCTGGAAATTGTAAGGAGGAACCTAGGTAGGGTTGCCTAAGGATGAGTCAGTGTAACACTGCATCTGGAGATTGTGATAAGGAACCTGGGTAGGGTCGCTTCCAGATGAGTCAGTGTAAAATTGCATTTGGAAATTCAAGAGAAGGAACCTGGGTAGGTTTTCCTCAAGATGAGTCTGGGTAAGACTACATCTGGAGATTGTGAGAAGGACCTTGTGTAAGGTTGCTTCAGGATGAGTCTGTGTAACACTGCATCTGGAAATTCAAGAGAAGGAACCTAGGTAGGGTTACTTCAGGATGAGTTTGTGTAAAACTTCAGAAGGAGTCTGGGTAGGGCTACTTCGGGATAAGTCCGTGTAAAACTTCAGAAAGAGCCTGGGTAGGGCTGCTTTGGGATAAGTCAGTGTAAAACTTCAGAAGGAGCCTGGGTAGGGCTAATTCGGGATAAATCCGTGTAAAACTTCAGAAGGAGCTTAGGTAGGGCTGCTTCAGGATAAGTCCGTGTAAAACTTCAAAAGGAGCCTGGGTAGGGCTGCTTCGGGATAAGTCCGTGTAAAACTGTTTTTGGAAGTCAGAAGAAACCCATGTAATATTGCTTTATGTTGAGCCCGTGTAAAGCTTTATTTGGAAGTCAGAAGGAACCCGTGTGAGATTGCTTCATGATGAGCCCGTGTAAAGCTGCATTTGGTCGCACAAATAATTACTCTGTTTTATTTCAGGAGCTAATCATCGACCTGTTGAAAATTGTTGACGATAAATATCTTTTGATTGATCTTTCCTGAAAAGGTAAAGCGATAGATGTATGCAATGTCATGATATATGTGTGATACGGTGGGAGAACTGACTATGAGTTTTAGGTTTGTTTTCACACTTGTTCGGTTGAGCAAGAGTCGCCACCGACTTTTTATTTTATCCTAAAGGAAAGGTTAAAAAGCACAGCAAAAATCTTTTGAGATATTTCGTGGGTTCGGGGGGTAGATTATGAAAACGGAAGGTATTAACACCCTTTTCATCCATGGTTATCCATGGGCTCTTAGTTACTTGGTTTTTAGATCACTTGCCTTGATTTTTTTTTATTGCTTGAAAATGGTGTGTGTGTGTGTATGTATTTTTGAAAATGTTTTGGAAGAAGATGCCTTGTCTTAGGCTACCCTTGTAACAATTCTTTACTCGAATGTTTTACAAAGGTGTGTATCTTTTCGAAAAGATGTTTCAAATGTTTTTGAGAGTTTGTTTGGAAAGTGTTTGTGGAATGTGGTTTTTGAAAAGAAGGCAAGTGGTTTTTGCAAGTTGATCTCAAGTAACTAATAGTTTTGTCTACCCTATTGTACTCAAAGGTTTTCTCTATGTTTTCAACCCCTTTTAACAATTTTGTTCCACCATTGAATTTGGTGGACAATCTTGCGTTTAGGATGTTTAACGGGACGGGCGCGGGTCATCGTATGGACCATGAATGCAATGATGCCAAGTGTCTTTGGAAATTTGTTTTGAAGGGACTATGATCATTCCATTTTATGAAACTTTCGAAAGCGTCATCGAGGGACTTATGATCATTTGAATTCGTTTTGCCAAAGAAACTCGACGTGCAAGCATGGCCCATTTTGGGAGGCAACATGTGGGATTACCCTAGGGGGTGCAAGTGTGATTGTGTATTGATTTCATGTATTTGTCTTGTATTAGGTTATCTAGCGTTTGGTTTTATGTACATACAAACCCTAGGTCTAGCCATGGTATAATTGAAAGCGGTAAATTGCAAGAATTTAAAGTCTACGCTATTACAAATAGTATCCGGGAGTGGGGGTACAAATTTACGAATGGGGATGAGACTTTAGGAATGTAATGTCCAATAAGTTACAACCAAATCGAATCGATCAAATGTAAATGTAACGAATATACAAAATAAGCAAATGTATAATGTATCAAATGTAAGTATATTGTGTAAGTGTATGTGTATACGTGTATGTATATTTGTATATGTAATTATTTATAGGTTAGGAAAATGAATTTAAGAGATTATTATTAAGTATTGTTTTAACTTAAATGAAAAGAATTAAATACTTATTTAATTAGTCTTGTAATCTTGTATATTGTTAATATGTACAAAAAGAATGTTTTAATTAAATGAAAAGAAAAATGTTTTCAATTTTAATTGTATTGTGTATAAAAGATGTATCGTTATATTTTGTGTTTAGTATATACAAAGAACATTTAAATTAAATGTTTTAAATTAATTAAATTATGTATATGGAAAAAATATATTTTATTGATTATGTACAAATTAAGTATTAATCTTAAGAAAAATTATATATTCATGTACAAAGAGAATATTTTAATTAAATGTTTAAAGAATTAAGTTATGTATATATAACAAAAATGCATTTTAATTAATTATGTTAGTATATTTTTTCAAAAGAGTTAAGTTAAAACAAGATTTTAGTTTGTAACAAATAAAATGAAATGAAGAGAAGAATAAAATGGGCTTGGGAGAGTGTTATGGCCCATACAGAAAAATGAATGAGGGGGGGGGGGGGGGGGGGGGGGGGGGGGGTGTGAGTTGGAAACGTGGAAAGGCTTGGGCGCTTCAGATAAGGTTATGGCCCAAGTAGGTTTATGAAGGTTTTAGGGTTTAAACAAATTGTTTCATTTGGGAATTGTTTTAGGGTTTGTATGCCCAGAAACAGCGCCGTTCACTTGTTTTGTTCGTCTTCGTTCATCCTTGCCATGGCTGTCTGAACGTCATCCCCTTCGCCTAAGCCATCAGCGTCCGCTTTACCTTCCTTCCTTCCTTGGTTCAGTGAAACCAAATGAGAGGTAATCGTCTTGTCTTGTTTAAACGCGTTTAGGGTTTGGTTCCTTTTACATGCTTATGATTTACTGCTTCTTTTGATTAAGGCGTTTTGATTTTGTTTGTTTTAACGAGGTTGAAAAGGGAAGAGAAGAGAATTTACTACCTTTTGTTTGAGGAAGGAGGCGAGCGCGGAGGTGCTTGGAGGCTTAGTGGTGAAGGGGGTGAAGACGCTTGATGCTGGACTTATGAGCTTCCTGGTACTCTTTATCTTTTAGGGTTCAATGATGTATTCTGAGAACTTAACTTGATGTCATTTCTTTTCTTCTTCTCCATGTTGCCTCGTTGCTTCTGTTTGGTTGCCTTGAATGTTTGAGTGTGCTTGAGTATTGTATGATGCCTGTGTTGCCTTTGTTGCCTTTGAATGCCTATTAGGTATGCTTCTTTTGTGTGATTACCTTGATGCCTCGAAACGCTTCTTTATCTCCTTGTTGCCTTTTGGAATGTTTTCTTCTTCTCTTCTTTGGCTTGCTGAGATTGATGCCTTTGTGCTTGTTGAAAATTCCCTATGATGAGTACTCTGAGGGCCTTGAGGGTTTGGCTGCCTGAGCGTGCGTATGAAAATGCTTCTTTTCCTCATCTTTCTGTGGGCAATCTGAATATGTTTGATAATGCTTGGTTTATTTTCCTATGATGAGGGTTTCTCTGAGGCTTGTGATGTTGGATCTTTTTAGTGTTGATGATGCTGGGATGATGTTGGAAGGTTATGTTGAATGGTAAGGCCTTTTTTACTAGTTTATGGTTTGGAGATTTCACAGGTTTTTGCTTTAGTGAGGCTTCAGGCAGGTTATTTTAGCTTGATTGCAGGTTTTGGGCGTATGTTAGTTATGTTTGTGTGATTGAAGGCTTCAGGCAGATTGGGTGTTTTGAACTGTTTATTGTGAACTGGCGTTTACTGCAGGTTTGCTTCTGTCTATATGTTTTGTTTGATAATAGGCAGGTTTGGCCTTTGGTTCAGCAGGTTTGGCCTTTGTTCAGCAGGCTTGGCCTTTGTTCAGCAGGCTTGGCCTTTGGTTCAGTAGGCTTGGCCTTTGTTCAGCAGGCTTGGCCTTTGTTCAGCAGGATTGGCCTTTTCGATGCTTAGGCTGGAAGGTTTTGACAGTTGTGGTTATCTCTCTTTGATATCTTTCTGATCTCCTCTCTCTACTGTGTTCAGTTTGTTTCTTTTTATCTTTTTCTTCCTGCCTAAAGCCTAAACATGCTTTCTTTGCTCTCTTTTTCTTCTCTCTCAGTACAATTTGCATTAAAATATTGTTTATGCTTTGTACTTTCTGAAAGGGCAACTTGGGAAATGATGAAAATGAGTATGTTGCTTGCATATCATGCTTTCTCTGCATATTTGTCCCTTCTTTTGACAGCTTCTTGTATTTTGTATCTTTTGATGTCCTTCCAAATCTTCTTTATTGACAGCTTGGGTACCTTTTTGGATAGTAACTTGTACTTTGACAGTTTTGGATGGTTTGAAAGTTGTGATTCAGTTTGGACTTTCTGTTTGTATTGAACTATGCAGTTTGACAATTTTTGAATTGTGCAATTTTGACTTTTGTGCATTCATTTTTTGACTTTGCAAATATCCATCCCTCTTTGTGAACCGGGAGAAATCCCGTGATTTGCAAAGAGGGCTAACTGATCCCAGTCAGTTGCCCTTAATGATGAACCTCTTATCTGTCTCTATTTATTTTATCTGCAGTTGACTTTCTTTCTCTTATTTGCAAACAAAAATTGAATGGTGGGGAGCAAAGGATAACAAATGAAGAAATGAAGATTAGAAAAAATGTTTAGGATAGTCTTATTTAGGTTTAAATTATTTGTAAAATCATTGTTGTAAATAAATTGTAAACAATAATTGTACGAATAATTTAAAAGTAAATAAAAAGTCTTTATCCAATTAATTCCTTTTTATCCTTTATTGTTTATTTATTATTTAAAATTCTTTGAATTAAAATAATTGAAAAATAAATTCCAATCACTTAATCTTAGAATAATAAATAATTTAAATAAACAAAGCTTTAGCATTTGATCAGTTAAACCTGGCATTTCCAACATCCAAAGCAAAACAACAATTAATCAAAACAACTGATCAGGTGCATTCCCTTTTTACTGATTTCTTACCAAACACTGTAAATCCAAACTGAATGTATCCTTTAACTGGTTCAATCAAACAAACGTGAATTCAATCCAAATGCATTCTTTTACTGATTAAGTCAAACAACATGAATTCAAACCAAATCTCGGAATAACTTGCAAAGCATCATAGAATTAAATCTTTCTGAGGAACCGCGCACGAAAACCCTAATTCTTGATTAAATGCCAAAGAACGTTCGCCTGATCAAAGTTGAGCTCAAACCAATCAAAACCTTAAACCAACTGTTTGAAACATTCTAGAACCCTGGAAATCAGTAAAACCCTAATTGCGTCTGACTGACGAGAAAAGTCCGTTTGACCGATTCTTGAGCCAATCTGAAAAATCAGGAGATGCCTGAAGTTGTTATTTCTTGAGGAAAAATGCGAGGGCAAATTTTGGGGTACAACAGTTGCCCCTGTTCAATCTTCTTGAACCTGAAGAGTTAGATTGGCAAGTTTGCCTTTCGCGACTTGAAGGTAAAAGAAGATTGGACACTAAAGTGCCCAGAAAATTTGCACTCGGCGATGTGATGGTAGAGATGAATGGGCTTAAAGATGCCATTTGGTGATGGGCTTAAAGATGCCATCTGATGCGATAGAATCTTGTCGGGGGATGGGCTTAGAGATGCCATCTGGAAATGGGCTTAAAGATGCCATTTGGTGATCGCTGGTAGGAGGATGGGCTTAAAGATGCCATCTGGAATGAGTATCAGGAAGGTGTCCATGCTTTGGACCATCTCCGAACTGAGGGTTTGAATAAGCAATAGATTGTCATCCGTATTTGGAGGCATCCGTAAACTGTTTTCAAAAGTTGAGGAGAGTTTGAACAAGCGATAGATTAACATCCGTTGTAGGGAAGAATCCATAAACTGTTTTCAGAAGTCTTGAGAAGAATCTGAACAAGCGATAGGTTAACGTCCGTTACTTGGAGAACCCGTGAACTGTTTTCAGAAATCTTGAAGTTGAATAAGCAATAGAGCAGCATCCGTTGTTGGGAAGCGTCCGTAAACTGTTTTCAAAAGTTGCATCTGAACAAGCGATAGATTAACATCCGTTGTTGGGAAGAATCCATAAACTGTTTTCAGAAGTCTTGAGAAGAATCTGAACAAGCGATAGGTTAACATCCGTTACTTGGAGAACCCGTGAACTATTTTCAGAAGTCTTGAAGTTGAATAAGCAATAGAGCAGCATCCGTTGTTGGGAAGCGTCCGTAAACTGTTTTCAAAAGTTGCAACTGAACAAGCGATAGATTAACATCCGTTGTTGGGAAGAATCCATAAACTGTTTTCAGAAGTCTTGAGAAGAATCTGAACAAGCGATAGGTTAACATCCGTTACTTGGAGAACCCGTGAACTGTTTTCAGAAGTCTTGAAGTTGAATAAGCAATAGAGCAGCATCCGTTGTTGGGAAGCGTCCGTAAACTGTTTTCAAAAATTGCATCTGAACAGGTTGGTAGATTAACATCCGTTGTTGGGAAGAATCCGTAAACTGTTTTCAGAAGTCTTGAGAAGAATCTGAACAAGCGATAGGTTAACATCCGTTACTTGGAGAACCCGTGAACTGTTTTCAGAAGTCTTGAAGTTGAATAAGCAATAGAGCAGCATCCGTTGTTGGGAAGCGTCCGTAAACTGTTTTCAAAAATTGCATCTGAACAAGTTGGTAGATTAACATCCGTTGTTGGGAAGAATCCGTAAACTGTTTTCAGAAGTCTTGAAGAGGAACCGGTGTAGGGCTTCCTGATGATGAGTTCGTGTAAAACTACATCTGGATGAATCTGGAATAAATATCAAAATGTCGCCGTGTCCGGGTCACATCTGAACTATTTCTGGATGAATCTCGGAAGATGATCTGTGTCTGTCGACTGATCTTACCTGAAAAGGTAAAGGGTTAGTTGTATGCAATGTTATGATGCATGATGCAATGTATGTGTCATCAATGTTTATAACATGAATGTGATGAATGCGCATGTAAGCTGGAGAGCTTTCTTGCGAAGGATAGATGAATCCGAGATGGCTGAAGATAAAAGAATCTTGACTGCTGCCGGGGAAATCAGAAGCTTGTATGCCAATCTACTGGGGAATCCTTGTCTTGAGGAGATCTTCACCGGAGAATATTCGAATATTCTGTGGGGAACTGAGAATGAGAGTCTTCAATCTGCTTGGGGATTGATAACTGGAAGTTTTAGCTTTGCTGGGGATAATGAAACTTGACTCTGAGTGGAGTTAGCTTCTGGAAGGTTCTCTGGCTGGGGATAATGAAACTTGACTCGGAGTGGAGTTAGCTTCTGGAAGGTTCTCTGGCTGGGGATTACGAGAGTCCTCTGATTGCTGCAGGTGTTGGTCTGGAATAAGTTACTGAATATCGCCATCTCTGGGTCACATCTTGAACTATCTCTAGAAACAAATATGAATAAGTTACAGAATGTCACCAAATCTTGGGTCACATCTTGAACTATATCCGGAAGGAAATCTGGAATGAGTTATAGAATGTCGCCAAATTTTGGGTCACATCTTGAACTATATCTGGAAGGAAAGTCTGAATGAGTTATAGAATGTCGCCAAATCTTGGGTCACATCTTGAACTATATCCGGAAGGAAATCTGGAATGAGTTATAGAATGTCGCCAAATCTTGGGTCACATCTTGAATTATATCAATCTTCTTCAGTGATGAAGGAATTGTTGAACACTTTTGACATTCGAATGCCCCAGGTGATGATGAAGGAGTCTTGAATCAGATTACTCTGCATATTGAGAGATTTCTTGAAATCTTGACTGGACTGCCCCAGGTTAACTGAACTTTGGAAGATCTGTTGGACCTGGACTGGACTGCCCCAGGTTAATTGGATTTTGAAAGATCTGTTGGACCTTGGCTGGACTGCCCTAGGTTAACTGGATGGTGACATGTCATGCCCCTTTCTGATAGGAGATTCGTAATGGAAGTGTCATCCTGTTGAAGTGATTTTAGCTTACTGAGAGAGTTTTCGTTCCCCCGAACATTCGTTGTATGAAATTCTTCGCTGTCAAACAAAAAGCCAAATGCAGACAGTGATATTCAAGCAATGCAAAGTTTATGTTTGTCTCGAAGTTTTGAAAAATGCGTTTTTTAGCAGAAAACTTTTTCATAAGACAAATTCAACAGAAGATTTAGAGCAAAGCCTTACAGGAGTCAGGATACCTTTTGTAACAGTATGCTTTCGAACTTACCCATGCTTCAATTAGGACTTTTGAAGGGTTGTAACGTGGCTTGGTTCACGGTTTAAGAAACAAAGGATAAAGGCTCAAAGTATATTTGTACCCACCCGCTCTTCGTGATGTTCTTCATACCTAAGCTCAGTTAATTGTGCGTCATACTCTGTCTTGAGTTCGGAACGACTTTTGGGAGATGGTTCACCAGTTGAATTTGGGGAGACAGTCATCATCTTCTTTTTTCTTTTTCAACATTTTTCATGTTGTTGAGGATTTTGTAATGCCCTCACTATTTTGATTTTGATTTGTTATCCCTAACTTTTGCCTGACTGTTCCCATTTTCGAGATTACAATCAGCGGGATGCCCCAGCTTTCTCGAGCTTCCTTTACAGGTTTTGACTCAGTGGGCTTTTCTCTTTTGAGAGATTGACTGTCGATGTGATAGGGAACCACCCTTGTCTTTTGATTCCAAAGGAACGATTTTCTTTTTCTTTGACGTCGTTCGTTGTATTACGAACTGAGAGTTTGCGGCTTCAATGCGCATTTTCTTTTGAATTAACTGAGAGACTACCCTGCCCCAGGTTTATATCAATGGTTTTGATCGTTTAGAACAGAAAACTCCTACTTCTTTGGCTCGAAGGGGTTGACTAGGGATTATCTTCCTTATAACTCCAGTGTTTGGGAATTGAAAGAAATGCCTGTACATCATTAGCAAGGTCTGTTCAAAAGCATACTGTATGAGATCATGGTATTGCTTCGTCATCCTCCCTCTAAAGGCTTGCAGCTTTTTATCAAGAGTCAGATATCATAAAGAAAAGCATAAGAGTAGTGAAACGCATGGATGAATTCAAGACAAACATATGCAATGCATTAATGAAAACAGAGTTTAACATCAACAGATAATTGTTTGACAGCAAAAGAAATTACAACTTTGAAAATTAAAAAAAGAAACAAAAGTCTTTCAGCTTGAGCTTCGTCACTTCAGGCGGAGCACTCCTTAACGGAAGATTTTCATCTCACCGTCTGGCATGAATTCCAGCATTCCAATGTCGATCAGATCTTGAATCTTGTTCTTCAAGGCCCAACAGTCGTTGGTGTCGTGTCCTGGGCTGTAGGAATGGTAAACACAAAATGCGTCGGGATGATAGTTAGGAGAGGAGATATTGAGCTTCTGAGGAGGGTCCTTTAGGGTAAGCAGGTTGACCTCCAACAGGCGCTTCAGTATGAAGAATGATGGTATTTCAGTCTCCGTGAACTGTCTTCCCAACGTTTCTTGCTTACGCCGATTACCCCGTTGACACTGGCGAGGTTGTTGATGGGCTTGTGACCCTGAAGCAAGCGAAGGAGCCTTCCCCTTGTCTTCTTAAGTGGATGGAGGCTGAGCGGTGACTTGCTCTTCAACCTCAGCTATTTTCCCCAATTGGTTATTTGGAAGCAGTTGGCGGACAAGAACTCTGAGTTCCTCTTGTCTTTGAGATAGGTCTTGGATGAGAGCCATCTGGCCCACCAACTGTCCCATCACTTGGGTCCTCAATGTTGTAAGATCAAACTACAACTCCGCAAGTTGGTCACTCCTAGCATTGTTTGAATTCTCCAAGCTCTTTGTGAGGAGAGCTTTCATTTCTTCTTGCCCCAGAGACAAGTTCAGGAACATCTCCTGCAGCTGAGCAGTCTGGTCTTGGATGTCTTTGACAGGCCTTTCTAGAGCCATCTCTTACTGAAATAAACAGCAGGAGAGTAAGGAAACCTGAAAAAGGAAAGACTGTCAAAATGCAATGCATGATATGTGGATGCATGCTCTCAAGGATCTCTCGGGGTAAACACAAGAAAATGTTAGAGGTTGAACTTTGCTCTTGGATTAGAGAACTTTGCACCGGTGGATGTCTCTCCACTAGAATCAAGCTCACCATGTCGAGTGGGTCATAGCCACTGATTCAAGTTGTTGCACTTGATCTTTGTTTGGAGAACTTTGTATCGGTGGATGTCTTTCCACGAGAATCAAGCTCACCATGTCGAGTGGGTCATAGCCACTGATTCAAATTGTTGCATTTGAACTTTGATTGGCATTGGTTAGAGGAAAAACCTCTTGCCCCTTGCCCCTTGGTAGACGTCTGGTTCAACGTAACCCTGCATCAAAAGAACCCTCGAGATCCTTGAAATGGTTATTGAAAATGCTATGGTAGGATGTTATGATGTTATGTACATGTATGCGACAAACAAGTGAGTGTATATACAGACAAACATATTCACACAAAGCAAACAAGTCCTTAGGTTTAGGCTTGCATGGGGTTTAGGTAAGTACCCTCTTGAAGTTAGTTGGCTCATCCTGTCCTAAAATAGAAACTGGGTTCTAAAGAGCTCAATATCATTGGATTGTTTCCTGTGTTCATTGTTTCGGTTTAGCCACTTAACTGGCGACCAAAATATTCCAAGAAAACAACCCTCAAATGAGTGTAGTATCGAGTATCTACCAACTTCGGACTGCACCAAAGTCGGTCATCTCACTACCCCTAAAAAGGCTAAGATGGTCAATTAAGGTTCTAAGAGTTCGTTAGTGCTTCACGACATCACTCAGCGGCCCCGTACTCTCCTTGATTGAACTCAAGGGTTACCGGTACTCACAAATATGTCACACTAACATAGCTTACTGCTTCAACCGTGTCGGTATACCCCGCACAGTTCCCTCACAGTTTTTTTGCTATTTACCTAAGAAGGTGCCCCAAATCCGGGTGTAGGATTTACAATAAACCCAAACAAGAACCCAAAAGATAAAGCAATCAAGTCAATCAAAGCAAGAAAGTAAAGGTGATCTAAACCCTAAGGTAACCCCACTTTTAAGTTATATCCCCAGCAGAGTCGCCAGTTCTGTGATACGGTGGGAGAACTGACTATGAGTTTTGCGTTTGTTTTCGCACTTGTTCGGTTGAGCAAGAGTCGCCACCGACTTTTTATTTTATCCTAAAGGAAAGGTTAAAAAGCACAACAAAAACCTTTTGAGATATTTCGTGGGTTCGGGGGGTAGATTATGAAAAGGGAAGGTATTAGCACCCTTTTCATCCATGGTTATCCATGGGCTCTTAGTTACTTGGTTTTTAAATCACTTGCCTTGATTTTTTTTTTTGATTGCTTGAAAATGGTGTGTGTGTGTATGTATTTTTGAAAATGTTTTGGAAGAAGATGCCTTGTCTTAGGCTACCCTTGTAATAATTCTTTACTCGAATGTTTTACAAAGGTGTGTATCTTTTCGAAAAGATGTTTCAAATGTTTTTGAGAGTTTGTTTGGAAAGTGTTTGTGGAATGTGGTTTTTGAAAAGAAGGCAAGTGGTTTTTGCAAGTTGATCTCAAGTAACTAAGAGTTTTGTCTACCCTATTTTACTCAAAGGTTTTCTCTATGTTTTCAACCCTTTTTAACAATTTTGTTCCACCATTGAATTTGGTGGACAATCTTGCGTTTAAGATGTTTAACGGGACGAGCGCGGGTCATCGTATGGACCATGAATGCAATGATGCCAAGTGTCTTTGGCAATTTGTTTTGAAGGGACTATGATCATTCCGTTTTAGGCAACTTTCGAAAGCGTCATCGAGGGACTTATGATCATTTGAATTCGTTTTGCCAAAGAAACTCGACGTGCAAGCATGGCCCATTTTGGGAGGCAACATGTGGGATTACCCTAGGGGGTGCAAGTGTGATTGTGTATTGATTTCATGTATTTGTCTTGTATTAGGTTATCTAGCGTTTGGTTTTATGTACATACAAACCCTAGGTCTAGCCATGGTATAATTGAAAGCGGTAAATTGCAAGAATTTAAAGTCTACGCTATTACAAATAGTATCCGGGAGTGGGGGTACAAATTTACGAATGGGGATGAGACTTTAGGAATGTAATGTCCAATAAGTTACAACCAAATCGAATCGATCAAATGTAAATGTAACGAATATACAAAATAAGCAAATGTATAATGTATCAAATGTAAGTATATTGTGTAAGTGTATGTGTATACGTGTATGTATATTTGTATATGTAATTATTTATAGGTTAGGAAAATGAATTTAAGAGAGTATTATTAAGTATTGTTTTAACTTAAATGAAAAGAATTAAATACTTATTTAATTAGTCTTGTAATCTTGTATATTGTTAATATGTACAAAAAGAATGTTTTAATTAAATGAAAAGAAAAATGTTTTCAATTTTAATTGTATTGTGTATAAAAGATGTATCGTTATATTTTGTGTTTAATATATACAAAGAACATTTAAATTAAATGTTTTAAATTAATTAAATTATGTATATGGAAAAAATATATTTTATTGATTATGTACAAATTAAGTATTAATCTTAAGAAAAATTATATATTCATGTACAAAGAGAATATTTTAATTAAATGTTTAAAGAATTAAGTTATGTATATATAACAAAAATGCATTTTAATTAATTATGTTAGTATATTTTTTCAAAAGAGTTAAGTTAAAACAAGATTTTAGTTTGTAACAAATAAAATGAAATGAAGAGAAGAATAAAATGGGCTTGGGAGAGTGTTATGGCCCATACAGAAAAATGAATGAGGGGGGGGGGGGGGGTGTGAGTTGGAAACGTGGAAAGGCTTGGGCGCTTCAGATAAGGTTATGGCCCAAGTAGGTTTATGAAGGTTTTAGGGTTTACACAAATTGTTTCATTTGGGAATTGTTTTAGCGTTTGTATGCCCAGAAACGGCGCCGTTCACTTGTTTCGTTCATCTTCGTTCATCCTTGCCATGGCTGTCTGAACGTCATCCCCTTCGCCTAAGCCATCAGCGTCCGCTTTACCTTCCTTCCTTCCTTGGTTCAGTGAAACCAAATGAGAGGTAATCGTCTTGTCTTGTTTAAACGCGTTTAGGGTTTGGTTCCTTTTACATGCTTATGATTTACTGCTTCTTTTGATTAAGGCGTTTTGATTTTGTTTGTTTTAACGAGGTTGAAAAGGAAAGAGAATAGAATTTACTACCTTTTGTTTGAGGAAGGAGGCGAGCGCGGAGGTGCTTGGAGGCTTAGTGGTGAAGGGGGTGAAGACGCTTGATGCTGGACTTATGAGCTTCCTGGTACTCTTTATCTTTTAGGGTTCAATGATGTATTCTGAGAACTTAACTTGATGTCATTTCTTTTCTTCTTCTCCATGTTGCCTCGTTGCTTCTGTTTGGTTGCCTTGAATGTTTGAGTGTGCTTGAGTATTGTATGATGCCTGTGTTGCCTGTGTTGCCTTTGAATGCCTATTAGGTATGCTTCTTTTGTGTGATTACCTTGATGCCTCGAAACGCTTCTTTATCTCCTTGTTGCCTTTTGGAATGTTTTCTTCTTCTCTTCTTTGGCTTGCTGAGATTGATGCCTTTGTGCTTGTTGAAAATTCCCTATGATGAGTACTCTGAGGGCCTTGAGGGTTTGGTTGCCTGAGCGTGCGTATGAAAATGCTTCTTTTCCTCGTCTTTCTGTGGGAAATCTAAATATGTTTGATAATGCTTGGTTTATTTGCCTATGATGAGGGTTTCTCTGAGGCTTGTGATGTTGGATCTTTTTAGTGTTGATGATGCTGGGATGATGTTGGAAGGTTATGTTGAATGGTAAGGCCTTTTTTACTGGTTTATGGTTTGGAGATTTCACAGGTTTTTGCTTTAGTGAGGCTTCAGGCAGGTTATTTTAGCTTGATTGCAGGTTTTTGGCGTATGTTAGTTATGTTTGTGTGCTTGAAGGCTTCAGGCAGATTGGGTGTTTTGAACTGTTTATTGTGAACTGGCGTTTACTGCAGGTTTGCTTCTGTCTATATGTTTTGTTTGATAATAGGCAGGTTTGGCCTTTGGTTCAGCAGGTTTGGCCTTTGTTCAGCAGGCTTGGCCTTTGTTCAGCAGGCTTGGCCTTTGGTTCAATAGGCTTGGCCTTTGTTCAGTAGGCTTGGCCTTTGTTCAGCAGGCTTGGCCTTTGTTCAGCAGGTTTGGCCTTTTGGATGCTTAGGCTGGAAGGTTTTGACAGTTGTGGTTATCTCTCTTTGATATCTTTCTGATCTCCTCTCTCTACTGTGTTCAGTTTGTTTCTTTTTATCTTTTTCTTCCTGCCTAAAGCCTAAACCTGCTTTCTTTGCTCTCTTTTTCTTCTCTCTCAGTACAGTTTGCATTAAAATATTGTTTATGCTTTGTACTTTCTGAAAGGGCAACTTGGGAAATGATGAAAATGAGTATGTTGCTTGCATATCATGCTTTCTCTGCATATTTGTCCCTTCTTTTGACAGCTTCTTGTATTTTGTATCTTTTGATGTCCTTCCAAATCTTCTTTATTGACAACTTGGGTACCTTTTTGGATAGTAACCTGTACTTTGACAGTTTTGGATGGTTTGAAAGTTGTGATTCAGTTTGGACTTTCTGTTTGTATTGAACTATGCAGTTTGACAATTTTTGAATTGTGCAATTTTGACTTTTGTGCATTCATTTTTTGACTTTGCAAATATCCATCCCTCTTTGTGAACCGGGAGAAATCCTGTGATTTGCAAAGAGGGCTAACTGATCCCAATCAGTTGCCCTTAATGATGAACCTCTTATCCGTCTCTATTTATTTTATCTGCAATTGACTTTCTTTCTCTTATTTGCAGACAAAAATTGAATGGTGGGGAGCAAAGGATAACAGATGAAGAAATGAAGATTAGAAAAAATGTTTAGGATAGTCTTATTTAGGTCTAAATTATTTGTAAAATCATTGTTGTAAATAAATTGTAAACAATAATTGTACGAATAATTTAAAAGTAAATAAAAAGTCTTTATCCAATTAATTCCTTTTTATCCTTTATTGTTTATTTATTATTTAAAATTCTTTGAATTAAAATAATTGAAAAATAAATTCCAATCACTTAATCTTAGAATAATAAATAATTTAAATAAACAAAGCTTTAGCATTTGATCAGTTAAACCTGGCATTTCCAACATCCAAAGCAAAACAACAATTAATCAAAACAACTGATCAGGAACATTCCCTTTTTACTGATTTCTTACCAAACACTGTAAATCCAAACTGAATGTATCCTTTGACTGGTTCAATCAAACAAACGTGAATTCAATCCAAATGCATTCTTTTAATGATTACGTCAAACAACGCGAATTCAACCCAAATCTCGGAATAACTTGCAAAGCATCGTAGAATTAAATCTTTCTGAGGAACCGCGCACGAAAACCCTAATTCCTGATTAAATGCCAAAGAACGTTCGCCTGATCAAAGTTGAGCTCAAACCAATCAAAACCTTAAACCAATTGTTTGAAACATTCTAGAACCCTGGAAATCAGTAAAACCCTAATTGCGTCTGACTGACGAGAAAAGTCCATTTGACCGATTCTTGAGCCAGTCTGAAAAATCAGGAGACGCCTGAAGTTATTATTTCTTGAGGAAAAATACGAGGGCAAATTTTGGGGTACAACAGTATGAAATGCATTGCGTAATGGTGTTCTCAAAATAAATGAGATTGGGATGTATGCATTTGTACTGCAGATGCTATAACATTTGTAGAATGATGTATGAATGCAATATATGAATGTATCTGTTGTTCTATTGCAGCGCTGTTGAATTAGGGAAAATAAATCCCTAATTGCAGGTCTTCAGATTTTGTTGAAGCTGAACTGCTGGGAGATGATCTTCCGTTTTTAGAGGAATAAACTTTGTTGGGGAAGGAAAGCCATGTGCACTGCCTGAGGATTTTGTGAAATCCTATTGGGGAATCCTGAGAAGTTTGACGACTTTACTGGGGAAAACCTGATGTCGAAGCAGTAGTTGAAAATTCCTGTTTTGTCGGGGATACAAGAGCACATGAGTAATATGGTGGGAGAATTGACTTGAGGGTTTTGCGTTTTATCACAAATGTTGCAGTTAGCAAGAGTCGCCACCGACTTTTATTTTATCCAAAAGGAAAGGTGAAAAAGCACAGGAAAGACCTTTGAGATTATTTCTTGAGTTAGAGGTGTAGATTATGAAAAGGGATGGTGTTAACACCCTTTTCATCCCTGGTTTTTCATGGGCTCTTAGTTACTTGCTAGATCACTTGATTTATGTTTGAAATTGTGCTTTGTGTGGTTTTTTGAAAGTATTTTGTAAAGAGGCCATTGTTTAGGAAATCTTTGTAATGATTCTCATTCGTAAGAATGTATACAAAGATGTTTGATCTTTTGAAAATGTTTTCAAGTTTGTAAGATGTTTGAAGGTGTAAGTGTTTGTTTTGAAAATAGCAAGGATGTTTTGTTTTGAAATTGAGCAAGTAATTAGGAGCATTCTACCTACTCAAAAGTATTTTTTATTCATTTTCCTTTTCCTTTGACATTGTTATCTTACCACTAATTTGGTAAGTAACCCTATCTTTGGATGTAAACGGGACGGGTGTGGGTCATCGTATAACCATGATTAACAATGTTGCAAGGTATCTTAGCATTCTTTTTTACGGAATAAGATCATTTGTAAGGAAACTTAGATAGCTTCATCGAGGGACTTATGATCTTATATTTTTTTGTTTTTGCTAAGATACCTAACATGCGTAATATGGCAATTTTGTATAAGGAAACCAAGTGGATAGCCCTAGGGGTGCTTGTGTGCAAGTGTATTGTTTTCGTGCTTGTTTTTGTCTTGAATTAGGGTTTTCTAAGTATCGGTTTTAGTCTTTCCATACAAACCCTAATTACTAGCATGTTATATATAAAAGCGATAAATTGTAGAATTTAAAGTTACTACGCTATTACAACATTTGTGGGAGGGGGTGTACAAATTGAATGGGGGTTGCATAAATGTAAACCTAGTTAGTCTATTACAACCATATTGAATTTGTATCGATGGACAAAAAAATAAATAAATATGAAGTACAAAATGAATAAATGTACAAAAACACAAAATGTAGAGAAAAAGGATTAAAAGAAAATAAGTTTAGAAAAAGGATTTTTTGGTATTTTTGCCTTGAAAATATTTATAATATTATAAAATATTTTTGGCATTTTTTAACATTGAAATAAATATATTTTAATAGGTGTAAAAGAAAAATAAATACTAACCTAGTTTTAATTTAATTTACAAGACTAGTTAATAAAAATAAATAATGTATAGTTAAATAAAATATTTTTTGTGAGAAGTATAAAATAAACTAAGTTAAAATAAAAATTTATTTTTTTTTTATATTTTTCATGATTTATTAATATTAGTAAAATATTTAAGAAAATAAATAAAATGAAAATAAGAAAATAAAATAAAACTGGGCCAGGATGCAAATAGCCTGCATGGGGTTAGAAAGTAAAAAAAAACAAAAAAAAACAACAAGGCCCAAGGAGGCCCAGCGCCCTGCCAAAAACAAAGTCAGAAAGTAAACAAAATGTGAAAAATGAAAAGGGTACCACTGGGGATCGAACTCAGGTCCCAAAGGTTACAGACGCGCGCTTATACCACTGGGTGGCTATACATCCGTTAACATAAGTAAAACAATAAATATACAAGGCAAAACGCGCCCTGAAGACTTCATCTTCAACCTCGAGCCATACCAACTTTAACTTGCTCATTTCTCATCAAAATGGAAAACTGTAAACATGAAACTTGTAGCAAATTATCCCACAGTTTTATAAATGTAAAGCATTAAAACTATAGATCAAAGATAAGAATGAATTTTAATGGCCCTAATCTGAACCCTAAAAATCTCAGAAATTTCAGTTTCAAAATTCTCTAAGCTCAAGCAAAATTAATGGAAACTAAGGACATGGTTAGCTTTAGGGCAATGATATATACATGTTTTGTTCATAAATAAATCACTGATGATGCCTGTATGAAGAGTTCAAAGTTGAAAAAACTTACCTCAAAACTGGAAATCGTGTTTTGAGTTTGAGCTTGTTTCAAGTGATGGTGATGATCAGGTTAGCTTCCTGGAGGTCCCAGGAAGCTAATACAACGATTAGCTTGAACAATGGATGGCTGAAATGGTCTGGAGAAGTCAATGTGCAGAGCTGGGTTTTCGGAAATAGAGGATGGTGTTAATGGTGTTACAGTTCTATAACAGGGTATGGGATCAACTCTAGATAATGTTTAGAAACTTTAGAAACCAAAAGGCCAAGAAACGCACGAGTAGATTATGAGTTTCAAGTTTTTGGTCAGTTTGTGTAAAAATGGAAAATGTGTAGTGTGATTCTGAGTTCTAGGTTCTTTCAAGGTTTGAGCATTTATGTCTTTGGTGAAAATAGTTTGTGTATGTATAAACAAAAGTGTTTGAGTGCCTTGGCAAGTCAGAAGTACAAGTTCCTAGCTTTTGGCTAGGTTACTTGATTTTGAAGAAAAGAGGGAAACAAGTTTCAAGGAGAGGTACAAGCATGGGATGGGTGATTGTAAGTGTTTGAAACATTTCTCATGAGTTATAGGACTGGTTTGATCAGAAGAGAACAAGTGCAAGGCTCAAGAACAAGTTTTATATAAAAAGTTTCTTTATCAAAATGGCAACGTGACCTTTCTTCCAAAAATGGATATAAAGCATGTCCATGCATTGAATGCTTGAAGTGAGGCCTCTAACAGCTGTATAAACCATTAATTATGGAGTGCCTGACAAGTTTGAGGCCTGAAAAGTAGTGTTTATGCAACATGGTTTGAATTTGAATTTTATTCATCACTAAAATGACTTGTAATTAAAGTGATAAAACCCTAACTTCATCTCTTCAATTCTCCCTACTCAAGAATAATCTCTAGGAGTTCTTGGACATTTTGGAAAGCTTGAAATGTGCTCTAAAACCCATATTTGAATTGATTTTGAAGATTCCCCTTGGAACTATATGAAAAAGTGCCATCAAGTTGGGTCAAAATCCTGACCAAATTAGGGTAAAATTTCACAAAGTGTTTAGTTTCATGACCACATACTCATAAAATTATAACTTGAGATTGAAGCACTTTTAGAAGGAGTTGTGTAAAGAAAATTTGTATATTTAATGGATATCTAAAACTTTCATGTTGGAAGTTTCTCTTGAATCATCTTGCATCATGGTGAAAAGTTTGCTCAAAGTTATGAAAAAACATGAAATTTCCAACACTTCGAAAAATTTCTAAGTTTAGAAATTTTGACTTTTCAAAATGAAATCTTGAATTTTTGATTTCTTGATGAATAAGTTTCATACTTTGACATGTTTTTATGAATTATGATCTTTGGCACTTGAATTTGACCAAAAAGTCAAAGTTTGACTTTTCAGTATACATTTGACTTTTGATCAGTTGACTGGAAAATTCATTTGTCAATCCAATGGACTTGCAATGTTTTGAACCATTTCATTAGGTAAAAATGATGCAATTGGACTCTTGAGATCATGCCTTAAACCAATTGACCATTTTCTAGGTCAAAAATCAGAAATTGCCCTTTCCTAGTCAAAACTATAATTTTGATCATTTTGCCCTTTTGGAGATTTGATCAAATTTCTTGAGGAGTTGCGATCAAAATTGATCAAATGATACATATGAGTTTAAAATGTTGATGTGGATAAAAATTATGAACTTTGACTGTAAATTGGCCATAGTTGACTTTTTTCCCCAATACATCTGATTTTTAGGTCAACTGATCAATTGACTGAGCAAAAGTGTGATCTAAAGCTTGAAACTTGACAGGAGTAATATTGGGGGTCCATAATGATCCATGAAAGTCACATGGGACATTCGAAGTTCAAAAATCCTTGTGCAAACTCAAACCCTAATTTTGGTCATCAATGCTTAAGGAGGTGTCTTGAGCTGATCAAACCCTAGTGCAGTCTTGAGTCAAGGAGATCTTGTGAGAAAATTCTTGATAAGTGAGGAGAGAAAATTTTGGAATACAACAGCTTCCCCTGTTCAATCTTCTTAAACCTGAAGAGTTAGACTGGCGAGTTTTGCCATTCATGACTTGAAGGTGGAAGATGATTGGACACTAGAGTGCCCAGAAATTTGCACTCGATTACGTGATGGTAGGGGGAATGGGCTTAAAGATTCTATTTGGAGGGATGATAGAAAGTTGTTGGAGATGGGCTTGTAGATGCCATCTAAAATTAGTTGTTGAACTGTATTTGTAAGCTGAAAGAAAGAGTATCAGAATGGCGTCCGTGTCTAGAGCGTATCAGAACTGTATCTGAGAGCTGAATCTGAGAGCTGAATCTGAGAGCTGAATCTGAGAGCTGAATCTGAATGAGTATTAGAATGGAATCCGTGTCTGGAGCGTATTTGTATTGTATCTAAAAGATTTGAATCTTAATGTGTATCAGAATGGTATCCGTGTCTGGAGCGTATCTGAACTGTAATTGAAAGCTGACTCTGAATGAGTATCAGGATGGCATCCGTGTCTGGAGCGTATCTGAATTGTAACTGAAAGCTGACTCTAAATGAGTATCAGAATGGCATCCGTGTCTGGAGTGTGTCTGAAATGTATCTGGGCGTTGAATCTGAATGAGTATTAAAATGGCGCCTGTGTCTGGAGCGTATCTGTATTGTATCTGAAAGATTTGAATCTGAAGGAGTATTAGAATGGCATCCGTGTCTGGAGCATATCTGAACTGTAACTGAAAGCTGACTCTGAATGAGTATCAGGATGGCATTCGTGTCTAGAGCGTATCTGAACCGTAACTGAAAGCTGACTCTGAATGAGTATCAGAATGGCATCCGTGTCTGGAGTGTGTCCGAATTGTATTTGGGAGTTGAATCTAAATGAGTATCAAAATGGCGTCCGTGTCTTGGAGCGTATCTGAACAGTAACTGAAATCTGACTCTGAATGAGTATCTTAACTATTTGTTGCCTTGTCCGAAGCTGATTGAATTGATCAGAACCGTTGAGTTTGCAGGTTGTCCTCGAGGTGATCCAACAGGACATAGTCATATGCTTAAATTCCCTAACTTTTGTTGGACCGCCCTTTCGGGTTTTCAGTCCACCGGGATGCCCTTTTTTCCCAAGCCACCCTTTCGAGTTTTCAGCTTGCCGGGTGTATAAATTTTTTTGCTTTTATCCCTAATTTTTGCCCGAACCTCTTTGGTTCGCTGGGACGCCCTTGTTTTTCCTAGGTATGTCAACCTAGCGGGTCTCTTATGCGTAGTATCTTTTGACTATGTCTGCGTTCGTAGGGTGCGGCAGATCGTCGCCATCCATGGTGGTCAAGATCATTGTGCCACCAGAGAATATGTTTTTGATTACAAATGGTCCTTCGTATGTAGGAGTCCATTTACCCCTGGGATCACCTTGCGGTAGTATGATACGTTTGATCACCAGATCCCCAACTCGATACACTTGGCGTCTGACCTTTTTGTTGAAAGCCTTGATCATTTGTTTTTGATACATTTGACCATGACAGACAGCAGTAAGTATTTTCTCATCAATCAAGTTTAGTTGATCAAGTCGAGTCTGGATCTAATTGTCTTCATTCAGCCCCACATCCTTCATAATTCTTAGAGAGGGGATCTGGACCTCAACAGGCAAGACAACCTCCATGTCGTATACCAGAGAATAGGGTGTTTCCCCGATTGATGTGCGAGTTGTGGTACGATACCCATGGAGAGAGAATGGTAACATCGCATGCCAGTCTTTATATGTGACTGTCATTTTCTGTATGATCTTTTAATGTTCTTATTCGCGGCTTCGACATCACCATTCATCTTCGGCCGGTAAGGGGAAGAATTGTGATGCTGGATCTTGAATTGCTCGCACAGGGAAATGATCATAGTATTGTTCAGGTTCGTACCATTGTCTGTAATGATACTCTCTGGGATACCGTAACTACATATGAGATTCTTCTTGATGAACCGGGGTGACAACATTCTTGGTAACGGAAGCGAAAGAAGCTGCCTCCACCCACTTTGTAAAATAGTCAATGGCCACTAAGATGAAGCGGTGTCCATTGGAGGCTGTTGGCTTGATTTCCCCAATCATATCAATCCCCCACATAGCAAAGGGCCAAGGATCCGTCAAGACATTCAGAGGAACCGGAGGCACGTGCACCTTGTCAGCATAAATCTGACACTTGTGGCAGGTTCAAGAGTGTTGATAGCAATCTGCTTCCATGGTAGACTAGTAATAGCCTGCCCGTAGGATTTTCTTTGCCATTGTATGCCAACTGGAATGGGTTCCAAAAGTGCTTTCATGTAACTCAGCTATGATCCTTTCAGCTTCAACCTTGTCTACGCACCGAAGTAACACAGAGTCATGGTTGCGTTTGTAAATAATGCCATTACTAAGGAAGAATTTAGCGGAGCATTTCCTTAAGAACTTCTTATCATTTACTGAAGCTCCTTCTGGGTATTCTCGAGTCTCTAGATACCTCTTGACTTCGTGAAACCAAGGCTGGTCCACTACTTCTTCAGTATTAATCTCGTGAAAGTGTGCTGGTTCATCCCTTCATTCAATGGTGATCTGGGGAGCCTCGTTATCCCATTTAAGTTTAAACATAGATGACATTGTGGCTAGCGCGTCTGCTAGCTGATTTTCTTCTCGCAGGAAATGCTCTAAGGTAATCTTCTCAAAATGTAGGAGCAATGTCAAAAATGTTCTTTGTAAGGGATAAGGTTAGGGTGTTTGGTATCCCATTCCCCTTTGATCTGGCTGATGACCAAAGCTGAATCTCCAAATACATTTAAGGATCTGATCCCCAAATCTATGGCAGCTTTAAGACCAAAAATGCATGCTTCGTATTCCGCCATGTTGTTTGTACAATTGAAGCAGAGTCTTGCAGTAAAAGGAGTATGACATCCTTCAGGAGATATGAGTACAACACTGATACCGTTGCTGAGTGTGTTAGATGCCCCATCAAAAACCAGGGTCCATCGGGATCCTTGTTCAGGTCCCTCATATGGCCTGAATTCTTCACAGTTGTTTACCATCATGATGTCCTCATCTAGGAATTCGAACTTCATGGACTGGTAGTCTTCCACAGCTTGGTGAGCAAGGTGATCAGCTAGTACACTGCCCTTTATTGCTTTTTGGGTAGTATACTGGATGTCATATTCTGTCAGGATCATCTTCCATCTCGCTATTCTCCCAGAGAGAGCAGGTTTCTCAAAGACGTATTTTATTGGATCCATTTTAGATATCAACAAGGTATCATGGGTCAACATATATTGTCTTAGCCGGTGAGCAGCCCATGCCAGAGTGCAGCAAGTTTTCTCGAGCAGTGAATATCTTGTTTTGCAGTCGGTAAAGTTTTTGCTCAGGTAATAAATAGCGTGCTCTTTTCGGCCAGACTCGTCATGCTGCCCCAGCACGCACCCATTGAATTTTCCAAAATGGTCAGATACATAATTAATGGTCTTCCCTCGGATGGTGGCATTAAAACAGGAGGCTCTTGCAGGTACTCCTTGATCTTGTCGAAAGCAGTTAGGCATTCGTCATTCCATTTGACTACTTGATCTTTCTTCAGTAACTTGAAGATTGGTTCACAAGTACCTGTCAGGTGGGAAATGAATATGGCAATGTAGTTTAAACGTCCCAAGAAACCTCTGACTTCCTTCTCGGTACGAGGAGCAGTCATCTCTTGTATCGTTTTCACCTTGGCAGGATCTACTTCGATACTTTTATTGCTGACGAAAAAGCCTATGAGCTTACCAGATCTTACTCCAAACGTGCATTTATTTGGGTTCAACCTCGGCTTGTATTTCTTTAGTCTCTCAAACAATTTTTGTAAATGATCGAGATGCTCTTCTTCTATTTGAGATCTAGCTATCATATCGTCCACATAGACCTCTATTTCGTGATGTATCATGTCGTGAAATAGAGGTACCATGGCATGTTGATAGGTTGCCCCAACATTCTTCAGTCCGAATGGCATAACCTTGTAGCAGAATATGCCCCATTGTGTGACAAAGGTTGTTTTCTCCATGTCCCCAGGCACCATTTTGATTTGGTTGTAACCTGAGAAACCATCCATGAAGGAAAACATTTTGTGCTGTACCGTATTATCAACTAGAATATCAATGTGGGGGAGTGGGAAATCATCCTTAGGGATTTCCCTATTCAAATCTCTGTAGTCCACACACATTCTCACCTTGCCGTATTTTTTGGGCACAGGAACAACATTGGCAATCCATTGCGGATAAGAGGTGACTTCCAAGAATCCAGCTTTGAATTGCTTCATGACTTCAGCTTTAATCTTCTCCGACATATCTGGTCGCATTCGATGGAACTTTTGTTTTACTGGTGGGCAGTCATCTTTTGTAGGTAGACGATGTACCACAATATCTGCATCAAATCCTGGCATGTCTTCATACGACCAGGCAAAGACCTCAACATACTCGTGTAGCAACTGAATCAGACGCTCTTTGACACTGGGTTCCAAATTGGCACCCACCTTGACATCTCTTTTGTCTTCTTCGGTACACAGGTTGATTGTGTCCACTGGTTCCTCGTGGGTCTGAATGGTTCTCTCTTGTTGTAGTAATCTGGAAAGTTCTCCTGGTACTTCACAATCTTCCTCACCTTCGTCTTCAGCTTGGTAGATTATATTTTCATAGTCACAAAAAGCCATAGCAGAACCGTTACCCATGGGATCCCGAATGGATGTAGACCTTCATTGTGAGTGTGAGTGTGTGTAAGAGTATAACTATCTTTGAAAGGAATGGAAATGTAAAAATAAAAACAATGAGCACAAAGTTTGTATGCAAAAATGTCCATGATTCATTGATGTCATATGGAAATGAGATAATAACCCTTACAAATGGACCATTGCGCCTCGGGTAAGACACAAGGTTTTAAGAGTCTGAATTGTTTTAATATTACAGATCCAACAAAATGTAAAGACAAATTAATGTGGGATAAAAGTGATTGGGATGAAATCTCTAGCTTCCCAATTGCTGAGCCCTCCACTGACAGTTGGGAAGATCCAATCCTCTAGGTTGTAACCATCTTCATCATCCTCTACCGCGTTGACTTCACGGTTGCTAATCTTCAAGGGTGGTCCTCCATCACGAGCGCGACGTACAACCTTCTGGGCACTTCTTCTATCACAACCTTGGTGTCCTTCAAAGATGACATCTTGAGTGGAGGCCTTGTAATCTTGGGAACTTGAGACACAGGCTTGGTTACTACCACATCTTGCGGGACTTCTTCAAAATGTTGGAATGGAGTTTCAATAAATTCACCATCTAATTCCACATATCTGAAGGAATTGAGATGGCTGGTCATATACTCTTCTTCCCCATGAACAGTGATAATCTTCCCTTGAATTGGATATTTTAGCATCTGGTGCAGCGTAGAAGTAACAACGCCAGCATTGTGAATCCACGGTTGGCCTAGCAAGCAGGAATATGAAGGGAGGATGTCCATTACATAAAAAGTTGAATCAAATGTTTGGGTTCCAACCTTTATGGGAATATCCACTTCCCCATGCACCATCCTTTTCGAGCCGTCATAAGCCCTCACTACTATATTTCTCGGTTTCAATGTCAATCCTTCACAGTCAAGCCTATCAAGAGCCTTTTTAGGAAATACATTTAAAGACAACCCAGTGTCCACCAAAATATGAGCCAAGGTTGTGCCCCTGCATTCCACTGATACATGCAATGCCTCATTATACTTCCTACCTCTTGGTGTTAAATCAGCATCTGAAAAACCTAAACCATTATCTGCAGTCAAGCTAGCTATGCAGTCTTGGAACTGATCGGCAGATGTTTCTTGGGGTACATGGGCAGTTTTAAGGAATTTTACCAAGGCTTTTGCATGAGCCTCGGAACATAGTAATAAATCCAGCATGGAAATTTTGATGGAGTTTTCCCCAATTGCTCGACTACATTGTAGTCACTTATTTTTATGATCTTTAGAATCTCCTCCATCTCTTTCCGGGAGGTCTCAGAGATAGCTACTGATTAAGTCTTCGTCCTAACAAACTCAACCAGAACACCTTTTCCTCGAGTCTCGGTTAACTCGGCAGCAGGAATGTCAGTAGGGGTGATGACAAGGATTATAACAGCTTTGTCCATTGGAGTATTAGCAGAGATGATTGTAGGACTGGGAATATACTTTGGAGGAGCAACAACAACAAGAATGATTACGGGTATAGAAACTGCTTTTGGGGGAGCAATTTTTAGAGAGAATATCCTTCCACTTCGAGTAATCTTGCTATTCCCTGCAATGTTACTGATATTAGAGTCAACCTTCTCTGAACTTGAATCTTCAGCAGCTGGCCAATCTTGCTTGATACCATGGTATTAGATATCCCCTCCATAATTCCTTGGTACGGTTTTGTCTGACGAATACGGGATTGGTCCAGGCATTGTAATTATCAAAGGAGCTACTTTTGGAATTGATGTAATTCTAACGGGTCTTTTGGTGGAAACCCTAGAAGAATTGTCGGAAATGGTCACGATGGAAACATCATTATAAGAAACAGTTGGAACAGAAGTCTTTCCGAACAAAATTTCCTTGTTATCTATTAGGCACTGAACGCATGCTTTCAACAAAGAACAGCTGGTTGGTGAGGACACATAGAAATGACAGCTTTCATCACAGCCTAAGAATACACTAGCATTTAATAAGTTCTTTTTGATAGTTAGGAGTGGGGTCATAAGTTCATCAACTGAAGTAACAAACATATCTTCCTCAATGGCGTTGGTATTATGGCCGTGTTTGGGCATAGGGGAAGAAATGACATTGGGCTTTTCTGGAACATCGAATTCAATCTCTTTGCCTTCAAGGAGATCTTTCACTTTGTTCTTCAGAGCCCAACAGTTGTTAGTGTCATGGCCAGGACTCTCAGAATGATATTCACAACGGGTATTAGGATGATAGTGAGGAGAGGTTATGTTAGGGTTCTTTGGAGCTTCTTTCAAAGTCACTAGGTTGGATCTTAACAAATGTGGCAACACCTGAGATAGTGTCATATTAATTCGGGTGAATTGTCTGACTGGTCTTTCCATTCTTGGCTGATTGTTTCTTTGCTGATCAGGCGCAGGTTTAGGAATCATAATAGCCCCCACCATTAGACGGAGTTCGGCCCTATCTTGATTTCTCTGAGGATATACATCAACTACTTCTTTCTTTCCGATGAATGGTTTTCTTACAGCATCAGAGGCTACATCTTTTTGAATCTTTCCATTATTTATCCCAGCTTCTACCCTTTCTCTGATCAATATCAGTTCGGTAAAACCTGCCGATGAACTCCCAAATAAGTGATTGAATAAAGGTCCGGACAAGGTGCCTAAGAACATATGAACTAACTCTCGTTCAGATAAAGGAGGTTGGACTCTCCCTGCCAAGTCCCTCCATTTTTATGCGTAGTCTTTGAAGCCCTAACTTGAAACCATGGCCATACTCTGGAGTCGTGTACGGGTAGGTGCAAGATTAGCATTGTATTGGTATTTGTGATATAGTGGCAGAACCGACTGTTTTTATTGGTTTGTGTTTTACGTTTTTGTTTGCAAAATGTCGCGGTAAGCAAGAGTCACCACCGACTTTTATTTCATCCAATCATGGAAAAGGGAAAAGAACAGAAAAAACCTTTTTTTGAGATATTCTGAGTACGGGGGGTAGATTATAGGAAGGGAAGGTGTTAGCACCCTTTCTATCCATGGTTTTCCATGGGCTCTTAGGTACTTGCTCTTTTTTTCTTTCAAATTGGGGAAAAGAACAGAAAAAACCTTTTTTCGAGATATTCTGAGTACGAGGAGTAGATTATAGGAAGGGAAGGTGTTAGAACCCTTTCTATCCATGGTTTTCCATGGGTTCTTAGGTACTTGCTCTTTTTTTCTTTCAAATTGCTTGTGTGTGTTCTTGTCTTGAAAATGTTTTACTTCCTGATAACCCTTGTATCAGTCCTCAAGGATGTGACGAAGTTGTTTTGAAAATTGGTTTTGAAAAGTGTCTGTGTGAAAAGTTTTCATTGAGCAAGTACTTAAGATTCCACCTACTCGAAAAATATTGTTTGTTCTATTTCCTTTAGAAAGCGTTATCCTACTATTAAGGAGTAGGTAGCACCGTCGTTGGAGTTGTAAGGGACATTCGAAAAGGACAAGTACAATCACTAAAGCAATAGTTAGAAAACTTTAGTAGTAACCCTAGAGTCTTAAGATCTTTTTCGAGGCAACATTTTCGAGGCAATATTGTTGAGGCAACATTTCCGAGGCAACATTCAAATGGGACAATTTGATCTTTTAGACTGGAGGGTAACCACTAAAATCTCCTATGCTTAAAGATTGTTTACCGAAGGCAACCGAAGTGAGGTAAACCCTAGGAGTGAACATGTGCATGTGAATTGTTTCAGTTATTTAATATTTGCACATTAGGTGATCTATCGTTTTAAATTTCCAGACATTCTTGCCATATAATCCTATTAGCATACATCTAGACAGTTAAATATTTGCAGGAATTAAAAATGCGAGAAGCTAAACCTAGCTATTACAAGGCTTTGAAAGTTACATAATTATTTTGACGGGAAATAAAAGATGCGAAATTTAAAACCCTAATTAAAACTATTACAACCTCAAAACAATTACAATAATAATAAAACAAATAAAAGTGCGTGCGATAAATTAAATACGAGGGATGTTGAAAAATAACCTAAACCCTAATTGAAAGAAAAAGATTATTTTTTAGAAAAGAATTAATTGAGCTATGTACGACTAAAACCCAAATTCTAATTATTTTAATTATGAAAAAGAAATTGAAACTAACCTAATCTAGCTAAATTAAATGATTTCAAGAAAATAAGATATTTTACAAAGAAAACAAGATTTTGTGTATTTTGTTTTTTTTTATTTGAGAAAATAAATTTAATTGTAAAATTAAACATAATTTCTATTTGATTATAATTATAGAAAAGAAATTAAATTAACCTATATTTCTAATTAAATTAAATAATTTATTAAAAAAAATGTTTTTTTTGGTATTTTGTGATTTATTGATTTTATGATTAAATAAAAAAAGTGATTAATTTTTTGTGGAAAAGTAATTAAACAAAATAATTAAATAAAGGAAATAAAAAAAGAGAATTGAAGATGGGCATGTATGTTGTTAGCAAATCTGGGGGGTGTGAAATGCAATTTGCAAGGCCCAAAAGCTGCTGAGCCCAAATCCCTACGCCAGATCCAGTGTTGCTGCTTTCTGGGGGTCTACCATGTGATGCGTTTTGTCGGGCGTCAGATCTAGGTTGGAGATGATCCAATGGCTGGATCTGGGGAGCGTATGATGGACATCTGGAAAGGGAGCGCATGGGATCTGGGATAACAAATTGAGAAAATGCAAAATGGACACGCTTGGGATTGAACCCAAGACGTTTGCATTGCATAGTTTGACCCTTACCATCTGCGCTGGAATTATTAGTTGTAAATATAATAAACAAATAAAAACAAAATCCAAATCAAGTGTCATGCCAGAAAAAAACGCGCGAAGTTTGAATGGCCCATTCACGCCTTACCACGCCATTGTCTTCTTCGTTGAGACTGTTGTCTTAGGTAACAACTTTTACCTATGGATTTTGGCCATGGCTATAACCATGTGCATCTCAAAAATCATGTACAGGCAAGATAAATTAAATTGGTGACCATGAATTAACTGGGCTTTAAGCCCTAATCATCATGGTACCCATCTTAAGAGCCAATTGTTCCTGTATTCAAAAACCCCAAAACGAGTTCATAAACCCTAGCAATGGCGTATTGTGATTCATGCACTATAAATCCAAATCAAGGACATAGGTATTTTGAAAACATTAATACAAACACAATGGTATAAACAAAACATGCTTATGATTCCAAAACCAAATAATTCAGAATTGAAATTTTGTGCAAACCGTGGTTGATGATGGGTGTGATTCTAGACGCTTCAGGCCTTGCAAATGCTTGCTACAGGTTCAGTGAATGCCCATGGATATAAATTGATCTTTAGGAACGCTTGAAACAGCCTATGGAGCAAGATTGGATCAACACTTTTCTTTGAAAAATTGGAACTTTGTTCTTCCTTCTCACGCTCGCCAACCCTTGTTCTTTTGATTTTGAATTGTTCAATACATATAAGAGAACGAATTAGGTCAATAAAATTGCATCATATCTTGAGAAATAATGAAAAGTGATTTGATTTGCTCTTTGTATGATATCTTCCCAAAATAAGCTTCAATCCAATCTTTTCAAATCCAAATGAATCTTGCACAAATTGGTCATCATGCTATCTGTACATGGACTCAAAAGATGCACAAAAAATCCATGATTTGGTTTGATTTCATTATTTTACCATTTAATTTGATTTATTTTGATTTAAATGAATAAAAAATCAAAATAAATGATAAAAGTAATAAAATAACAGGTGGAAAAGCTCAGGGGTCGTGGGTCCTATTAGAAACATGTTTCAAGCAAGAAAACATGGGCCCCTTTGGAAGAAATGCCAATTAGATCAATGTTGACTTTTGACAATTTTCTAAAAATTGCCAACTTTGACAATGCACAACTCTCTCAATTTTGACCCTAGAGATGCGTTCTTGGACTTTTTAGAAATCTTAGGATGTCCCCTGAGCAACCCTTTTGGTCTCATCTCAATTGATTCTTCTATGTTCATGTAAGAAGCTTTGACCCACAAGGTGTTTTTGTTGACTTTTCAAAAGGACCCATAATGTAGAAATTCATATCTTTTTATGAGTACATATTTTGAACTTGTGGGATGAAGATGAGTTATAGGTAATTGCATCCTCTTCAAAATGAGCTTTGGATGGAAAATTTCTGACAAAGCATGTGGAAGTTATGCTTGGTCAAACTTTGGTTGACTTTTACTAAGAAACCCTAATTTAACAACTTTTGGATTTTGATGAATTTAGAGCATTCCTTGGGGAATCATGATCAGACCTTCATCAAATAATGAAATTCACTTAAAAATATTAATGTTGACCAAAAATATTGAAGTTTTACTATATGTGGGTCACAATTGACTTTTGACCTAATACAGTCGATTCTCAAGCATCTGAGCAGTTGGCTGAGCAAACTTCTTATGCAAGGCATGAGACTTGACATGCAGAATCTTGGGAACATATTAGGGCCTTGGAGAGAATTTTGGGCCTTTGTGATCCACACATCTTGATGAAAGTGAAAACCCTAATTTGAGACACACTGCCTTAGGAGAGAGTTTTTCTGGTCAACTCTTGGGCAAACTTGAGCAAATTGAGGATCTCTAGGAGTATGTTTTGAATAAAATGAGAGGGAAAATTTTGGGGTACAACAGCTGCCCCTATTTAATCTTCTTAAACCTGAGGATGTAGATTAGCCCTTCTTCCTTTCGTGATTTGAAGGTGGAAGATGATTGAACACTAGAGTGCCCATAAATATGCACTCGCATGAAGTGGCACTTGATTCGTGATATCGGGAATGGGCTTATAGATGCCATTTGGAGGTTGATGATAGAATATTGTCAGAGATGGGCTTAAAGATGCAAACCTGGATGTGACAGAGAATCTTCAAAGATGGGCTTAATGATGCCATCTAGATAATGTTAATTTCCTGAGACATTCCTTCGATGAGAGTTCCTGTTGTTATTATCAATGAGGAATCTGCTGAGGAACATTGGTGTCTGTCTCGAGAAATAGAGTTTTAGGAGCTTCAGTTGTCCGTTACTTTACTGGGGAAATGAGAAACCAATTGTGTTTTATTAGGTCTCGGTCTTACAATGTTGTGGACTACTGTTTGGAGATAAGAGAGGAGGAACCTAGATAGTAAGGTTATGAGAAGGAACCTGGATAGTAGGGTTGCTTTGATATGAAATCCTGGATAGTAGGGCTGTGAGAAGGAACCTGGATAGTAGGGTTGCTTCGATATGAAAATCCTGGATAGTAGGGCTGTGACAAGGAACCTGGATAGTAGGGTTACTTCGATATGAAAAGCCTGGATAGTAGGGCTGTGAGAAGGAACCTGGATAGTATGGTTACTTCGATATGAAAAGTCTGGATAGTAGGTTTGTGAAAAGGAACCTGGATAGTAGGGTTACTTTGATATGAAGAGCCTGGATAGTAGGGTTGTGAGAAGGAACCTGGATAGTAGGGTTACTTCGATATGAAAAGCCTGGATAATAGGAATGTGAAACGAAACCTGGATAGTAGGGTTGCTTCGATATGAAAATCCTGGATAGTATGGTTGTGAGAAGGAACCTAGATAGTAGGGTTACTTCGATATGAAAGCCTGGATAGTAGGACTGTGAGAAGGAACCTGGGTAAGGTTGTTTTGTGAGGAGTTTGGGTAAAACTGCATCAGGAACCTGGGTAAGGTTACTTTGGGCTAAGTCTGTGTAAAACTTCAAAAGGAACCTGGGTAAGGTTACTTTGTGATAAGTTCATGTAAAACTTAAGGAGGAACCGGGGTAAGGTTACTTTGTGATAAGTTCGTGTAAAGCTTCAGAATGAATCGGGGTAAGGTTACTTTGTGATAAGTTTGTGTAAAACTTCAGAATGAACCGGGGTAAGGTTACTTTGTGATAAGTTCGTGTATAACTTCAGAATGAACCGGGGTAAGGTTACTTTGATATGACAGCCTGGATAGTAGGGCTGTGAGAAGGAACCTAGATGGTAGGGTTACTTCGAAGCGATAATATGGATTAGTTGACCCGATTGATTTCGGGAACTGAGTTTCCATTAGTTGTCTATAGATGTGATCTGTATAACTGCTGGATTCGTTGAAGCTAATCGTCTTTTCCTGCAAAAGATATCAAGGTTAGTTGTATGCGATGCATGAAATGCAGGGTGAGATGATGTTCTCAAAATAAATGAGATTATGCTGTATATGATATGTATGCATATGTCATGATGTATGTTCATGAAATACTGTTAGTGTATGCTCGTGTTTAGGAAAATAAATCTCTGGCGGTTGCTGGAGATTTGGAATATTCTATCGAGAAGAGATGCTGGATAATAACTCTGCGGGGACCAAACTTTGGGGAAGAGATACTCCATTGGTATACTTGCTGATCTAAAGGAATAAACTTAGCTGGGGATGAAATTTCGTTGCTGGAAGTGATGAGCTCTGCTGGAGATTGAGCTTCTGTATCTGTAGATACGAACCTCGGCTGGGGATAGCTATGTCTTGTTTCAGGAAAGATGACATCAATGCCTTTGGATACTTTTACTCTGAGGGGAGTGTATGTACCAACAATTATGTTCCCAAGCTGACTCCATCCTGATACCTGCTGGACAGAGGAACCATCGGGTTTGGTACTTCTTGTTTTTTTCCTGTTTCTGGAATTACGAGTAATTTCCTTTGTTTCTTATGTAAATATTTATGAGCAGCAATCATTTTCAAATGCATATATCAAAAATAAATCATTGGAAGTTCTTGCAAAACAAAACAGAAAAAAGAAAAAAACAATTGAAGTTTTGTAAAAATGACTTGTATTGATTTTGAAATTGGCCTGTAATAGGCGTTTTGTACAAGGAGGCTGACGTCCTAGTAAGAGAACGCCGCCGAAAGATAGAAATTATACAATTTGTGTAAAAGAAGGAAAAATAGCTATGTGAAAAGACCCTATTGGGTTACAACTCTGCTATTGCCTTTATATCTTCAAGCGTCTCATCACTTTGCTACTTGGCCGAAGGTTGATCAGATTGATTGGCGCCATCCGAGCTTGATAGTTGGTTGCAAGATGATCCAATGAGACATAATGATACACTTCAATCCCTAACTTTTTCCTGGATTTCCCTTTCGGGTTTTCAATCCATCGGGATACCCTTTTTTCCCAAGCCTCCCTTTCGGGTTTTCGACTTGCCGGGTGTACATATTTTTTCATTTTCATCCCTTACTTTTGCCCGAACCCTTTTGGTTTGCCGGGAAGCCCTTATTTTTTCCTAGGCCAGTCGACCTAGAAGGTCTTTAATCATGCATAATATCTTTTCACTATGTCTGCATTCACGGGGTGAGAAAGGTCGTCACCATCCACGGTAGTTAGAATCATAGCTCCTCTTGAGAAAATGTTCTTAACCACAAATGGCCCTTCGTACGTGGGAGTCCATTTGCCCCTGGGATCACCTTGCGGCAGTATGATGCGTTTGATCACCAGATCTCCGACTTGATATTCCTGACACCTGACTTTCTTGTTAAAATCCTTGATCATTCACTTTTGATACGTCTGACCATGGCAGATAGCAGTAAGTCTCTTTTCATTGATTAGATTTAGTTGATCAAGTGGGGTTTGGATCCAATCATCTTCGTTCAAACCTGCATCCTTCATAATCCTGAGAGAGGGTATTTGGACTTCTATGGGTAGGACTTTCTCTATGCCATATACCAGAGAGTATGGTGTTGCCCCTGTCGACGTCCGTGATGAGGCACGGTACCCATGAAGAGAGAATGGTAACATCTCATTCCAGTCTTTATATGTCACCGTCATCTTCTGTACAATCTTCTTGATGTTCTTGTTAGCTGCTTCAAAAGCGCCATTCATCTTCGGCCTGTAGGGAGGTGATGCTGTATCTTGAACTGTTTGCAGAGCTCGGTGATCATTGTGTTGTTGAGATTCTTACCATTGTCAGAGATAATTCTCTCTTGTACACTATATCGACAGATCAAGTTGTGTCGGATAAATCGCGCCACGACGTTCTTGGTTACAGTAGTAAAAGAGGCTGCCTCAACCCACTTCGTGAAGTAATCAATGGCTACTAAGATGAAATGATGCCCATTAGATGCAGTAGGAATAATGTCGCCGATCATGTCGATGCCCTACATTGCAAAGGGCCAATGAGCTGTCAGGACGTTCAAAGGAACTGGAGGCACATGCACCTTATCAGCATAGACTTGGCACTTATGACAAGTTCGAGAGTGCTGATAATAATCGGCTTCCATAGTGGACTAGTAATATCCTGCCCGTAGGATCTTCTTAGCCATGGTGTGTCCACTGGAATGGGTTCCGAAGGTGCCTTCATGTAGATTTGTCATGATCCTCTCTGCTTCGCTCTTGTCTACACACCGTAGTAGTGTGGAGTCATGGTTGCATTTTTAGAGGATTTCATTACTGAGGAAGAACTTTGCAGCAAACCTTCTCAGAAACTTCTTATCATTGACAGATGCCCCTTCGGGATACTCCTGAACCTCGAGATACCTTTTGACTTCATGAAACCAGGTTTTGTCTACCACTTCTTCGGTATCGATTTCATAGCAGTCTATTGGTTCATCCAACCTCTCAACGGTAATTTGGGGAGCTTCATTGTCCCACCTAACCTTGAACATAGAAGACATGGTAGCTAGCGGGCCCGCTAACGGGTTCTCCTCTCGTGGGAAATGTTCAAAGGTTACCTCCTCAAAGTGTGGGAGCAATGTCAGTACATACTCTCTGTAAGGAATGAGATTCAGGTGTTTTGTATCCCGCTCGCCTTTGATCTGACTTATCACCAAAGCGAAATCCCCGAATACATTCAAGAACTTGATCCTCAGGTCAATAGCAGCTCGAAGACCCATGATACATGCTTCATACTCCGCCATGTTGTTGGTGTTGTTGAAACATAATCGGGTAGTGAACGGAGTATGACAGCCCCCGGGGGATATGATTACAGTGCCAATGCCGTTACCCAGTGAGTTTGAGACTCCATCAAAATACATAGACCATCGGGATCCTTCCTCGGGTCCTTCATCCGGTCCAGATTCTTCACAGTCACTCACCAACATGATATTCTCATCCGGGAACTCAAAATTCATGGACTGGTAGTCATCCACGGCCTGATGAGCCAAATGATCAGCCAATACACTCCCCTTTATTGCTTTTTGGGTTGTATATTGTATGTCGTACTCAGTTAAGATCATTTTCCACCTTGATATCCTTCCTGAGAGAGAGGACTTCTCGAAAATATACTTGATCGAATCCATATTTAATATCAACAAGGTAGTGTGTGTCAGCATATACTATCTACGTCAGCGAGCAGCCCGTGCCAAAGCGCATCAAGTTTTCTTGAGCAATGAGTATCGTGTCTCACAATCGATAAACTTTTTGCTAAGGTAGTAAATGGTGTGCTCTTTTCGACCAGACTCGTCATGCTGCCCCAACACACACCCCATTGAATTGTCTAGCACTTTCAAGTATAATATCAAAGGTCTTCCTTCAACTGGCGGCATCAGAATTAGTGGTTCTTGAAGGTATTCCTTGATTATTTCGAAAGTGGTCTGGCATTCATCATTCCACTTTACCACTTGATCTTTCTTCAGAAGCTTGAAGATTGGCTCACAAGTAGCAGTCGGATGCAAAATGAACATGGTGAAATAATTCAAACGTCCCAAGAAACCTCTAACCTCCTTCTTTGTGCGGGGGACCGACATTTCTTGTATAACTTTTACTTTGGCAGGGTCTACCTGAATACCCTTGTCACTGACGATAAAACCCAGAAGCTTACCAGATCTTACTCCAAAGGTACACTTATTCAGATTCAACCTCATCTTGTATGTCTTCAACCTGTCAAACAATTTCTGGAGATGATCTAGGTGCTCTTCCTTAGTCTGAGACCTGGCTATCATGTCATCAACATAAACTTCGATCTCATGATGAATCATATCATGGAACAAAGTGACCATAGCGTGCTGATAAGTTGCCCCAGCATTCTTAAATCCAAAAGGCATCACCTTGTAGCATAAGGTGGCCCATTGTGTAACAAAGGTTGTCTTCTCCATGTCTTCAGGAGCCATCTTGATCTGGTTGTATCCAGAGAAACCGTCCATGAAGGAGAATATTTTATGTTGCACGGTGTTGTCGACCAGAACATCAATGTGAGGAAGTGGAAAGTCATCCTTGGGGCTTTCCCTGTTCAGATCTCTCTAATCAACACACATCCATACCTTACCGTCCTTCTTAGGTACCGGAACAACGTTAGCAACCCACTGTGGATACAAAGTGACAACTAAGAATCCTGCATCAAACTGTTTCATGATCTATGCCTTGATTTTCTCTGACATTTCAGGACGCATACGGCGGACCTTCTGCTTAACCAGAGGACAGTCTTCATTAGTTGGCAGGCGATGTACCACAATATAAGTGTCCAAACCAGGCATGTCTTCATAGGACCAGGCGAAGATTTCAACATAGTTGTGCAACATTTATATCAACCTCTATTTGATCCTAAGCTCCAGATTTCCACTTATTTTAACCTCTTTTCTGTCTTCCCCAGTACCCAAATTCACTATCTCAACTGGCTCTTCATGGGGTTGTATGGCCCTTTCTTCTTGCTGTAGTAGTCTAGCAAGTTCTCCAGGCACCTCACAATCATCCTCACCTTCGTCCTCGGCTTGGTTGATTGGATTTTTGAAGTCATAACTGGAAATAGCATAGCTGTTATCAATGGGATCCAGAGTGGACATGAATCTGCATTATGATACGTGAGTGTGTGTAAGAGAATAGTCATTTTGATAAAGTGAAAGCAGGAAAGAAAAACAAAGAGCACAAAATTTGTATGCAAGAAACGTCCAATGCTTTATTAATGATATATGAAATGACAAATAATAGCTCTCGCAAGCAAAGCCAAGGTGCCTCGGGCAAGGCACCGGGCCGTAAAGTTTCAAATTGTTTATTACAAATCTTAAAACAAATAGGTCAATTACTGCGGAATAAAAGAAACAGGTATGAAGTTCCTAGCCGTCCAGTTACTCGGTCCACTGTTGGTAGTTGGGTAGATCCACCTGTCAATGTCTGATTCCTCTTCACTGTCTTCAATGGCATTAATCCCACATTGTTGATGCGTAGGGGAGGTCCTCCATCCCGAGCGCGTCTAACAGCCCTTTGAGCCCCTGTAGTAAAGCCCAAACCAAATTTGTCATTTTTATGAGTGAAATCAGGAAGCTGACCCCAATTGGAACATCCACCTTCTTCAACCACAGCCCTGGCGTCCTTGAGAGAAGCCATCTTCAAAGGAGGTTTTTGTTGCTAGTAGTTTCATTCAATGCCAAGATATGAGGGACCTCTTAAAAACTCTGACAAGGAGTTTCTATGAATTCCCCGTCCATCTCTACATAGCCGAAGAAGTTGAGGTGACTCACCATATATTCTTCTTCACCCCGCACTGTGACAATCTTTCCTTTCACCGGATACTTCAGCATTTGGTGGAGTGTAGAAGTGACTGCCCTAGCCTCATGGATCCAAGGACGACCCAGTAAACAAGAATATGACGGCCTAATATCCATCACATAGAAAGTGGACCCAAAAGTCTGAGAACCCACTTTGACAGGGATGTCCACCTCCCCGTGCACCATTCTCTTCGATCCGTCAAAAGCCATTACCACAACGTTACTAGGCTTTAGAGTCAAACCCTCGCAATCTAAATGGTCCAATTCCTTCTTCGGCAGAACATTCAGTGAAGACCCAGTATCTACCAGTACATGAGCCATAGTGGTGCCCCTGCATTCAATCGAGACATGCAGAGCATCATTATGCTTACTTCCTTTCGGTGTCAAATCTGCATCTGAAAAACCCAACCCATTATCAGCAGTCAGGCTGGCCATACAATCTTTGAACTGATTAGCTAAAGTCTCTTGTGGCACATGCACAGTTTTAAGGAATGAGATCAAAGCCTTCACATGGGCCTCGGAGCACAACAGCAAAGACAACATGGATATCTTCGATGGGGTCTGCCCCAGCTGCTCGACCATATTGTAGTCGCTCTTCTTAATGATTTTCAGTATTTCCTCCATTTCTTTCTTAGAGGCTTCCACAACAATTTGTCTAGGCACCTCCGTCCGGACAGGCTCACATATAACTTCTTTGCCGCAGGTATCACACGATTCACCGACAGGGGTAATAACTGGAGTAAGAACAGGAACAATAGCATATGTAATAACAGGAACAATAGATGGAATAATAATAGGCTTGTTGATAGTCTTAGGAGAAATCTCGTGGGAGAAGATCCTTCCAGTTCGGGTAACTTTGCTGGTTCCGACAATGTTACCAATATCAAGACCAGCCTCTTCATCTTTCAAATCTTGTTTGATGCCATGATAGTACACATCGGCACCATAATGCCAGGGGACAGCTTTGTCCAAGACATACGGGACGGGACCAGGAACAGTGATTATTAGTGGAGCAATTCTTAGAGCAAATGTAATCCTAACAGGTCTTCTCGAGGAAACCTTGGAAGGATTAGTGGAAATGGTTATAATAGCAACGTCTTCAGATGGAACAACAGGAACCAAAGTTTTCTCAAACATAATTTATTTGCTATCTATCAGGCGCTGAACAACTAACTTCAGCAAACGACAACCAGAAGGTAGAAAGGAACATATGTGGCAACCTTCACCACAACCCGGAAATAAACCGGACAACATAAAATTCTTCTTGACAGTCATGAGAGGAGTAGATACTTCATCGATAGAGGTAACAAACAAATCAGTATCAATAGCATTAACTCCATGGTCGTGTTTAGGCATGGGAGCAGTTATGCCATTTGGCTTCTTTAGAGCATCAAAATCTATCTCCTTGGCTTCAATCAAATCTTGTACCTTGTTTCTTAGAGCCCAACAGTCATTTGTATCGTGGTCAGGACTCTCAGAATGATAGGCACACCGGGCATTTGGATTATATCGGGGAGATATAGTATTTGGATTCTTGGGAGCCTCTCTCAAGGTTGCCATGTTAGATCTCATCAGATGAGGTAAAACTTCAGCCAATGTCATGTTGATGCGGGTAAACTGCCGTTGTGGTCTTTCCACCCTTTGTTGATTGTTGCACTGTGGAGCAACTGCAGGTCTAGATATCATTACAACACTTACTGTCTGACGACGTTCAACCCTGTTTTGGCCCCTCGGGCTGTAGATAGCACCGGCTTCCTTCTTACGAGCAAAAGGCTTCTTTACTGAACTTGAAGAGGCATCCTTCTGTATTTTGCCGCTTCAGATCCCAGCTTCTACTCTTTCCCCAGTTAGGATCAGCTCAGTGAAACCAGTTGATGAGCTGCCGATCAAATGATTGAAAAATGGACCAGATAGGGTCTCTAGAAATATATCAACCAACTCCGTATCAGACAACGAGGGTTGAACTCTCCCAGCCAAGTATCTTCATTTTTGTGCATAATCTTTAAAGCCTTCACTCGCGCCCATGGACATACTCTGGAGTTGAGTATGAGTAGGAGCAAGGTCAGCATTATACTGATACTGCTTGTAGAAAGCAGCAGCCAGATCTTCCCAGTTTTGGATATTTTCTCCCTCTAGATGGTAGAACCATTTAAGTTGAGTCCCTGACAGACTATCTTGAAAGAAGTGAACCCACAGATTTCTATCAGCTGTGTGGGGCTGGATCTTCCTGACATAAGAGCGGAGATGGAGTTTTGGGCAGGACACCCCATCATACTTAGCAAAAACTGGAGCTTTGAACTTCTGCGTGATGACTACTCCCGACACCAATCCCAATTCTTTGAAATCCAGTCCAGGTATCCTCTGAACTTCCGTGGCACTCAGACGGTCTTCTAACTGCTTGTATCTATCCTTAGCAGGAGGATATTTCTCATCATTATAATCAGTATCATTGTCGGAGACTACAGGACTAGGGTCCTTCTTTTATTCCTGATTCTCCCCTTCCTTGGATGAAGAGGTCAGATCAGTTTGTCGCTTCAACCTCTCTTCAAACCTTCTGCCCATATTCAGAATACCGACAACCTTCTTCTTTTTCTTCTTCTCTTCTAGAATAAGGGCTTTCAGATCCTCCTGCCCTTTTTCCAGACTTATGAACATTTGTTGGAACTGGGCGTTTTGTGCCTGAAGGTCCTTGATGGTTTTCTCGGAAGACATCTCGTGCTGAAATAAACAGCGAAGAAGATGAGAAACCTGTAATGGTACCTGTAATGATGTGTATGATAATGGGATGCGCATGCAATGATTTCAAATACTTCGGGAAATTTAAATTTGCAAATCAAAATAAACAAAAACTTTATTAGTTGAATTTGAAGTTCAAATGCCTTTTAGGCACTACAATTAAAAATAAATTTGAAACTATAGAAGACATCAAAATTCCCATGGATGCTTCCTCTTTGTGCCGAGATAGTCATTGAGTCCTCTTTCTTCATGCAACTGCTTTGTGAGCTATAAAACCTTTCTCTCCTGAGCATGGAACTGGTCCCTGTAAGTATCCCACTCCTTCATCAACTGAATCCAAGACCTCTGTAATTGCCCAAGATCAGTGGGCATATAAGGATAGAGAACTGTGTAAGGAATACCTTCTTCTGTAGTGGATTCCACAATCACTGGTAAAACAGCCACATAGGGCATCATAAGCTGCTGGGCACGAGTTCGTACCCATTGTAGGTAAGGTTCCATAGGAATGGAAGTCTTTGGCCCCAAAGCCTTGGCGCCATATCTGTTTACCATGCCCCAGGCTCATATGAACCTCCGGCGATACTCTTTGACATCGTCCTCATAGTTGAATATAATACCCTCGATAAGTAACTCATGGGGACCATCCCTTCAAGCGTAACCAAATTGTCACAGGGCTAAACAAGGGTTGTAGGTTATACCCCCTCTGATGCAAAGTAGCGGGAGATTAGGGTACTCTCTGTAGTGGTCAATAATAGCAGTATTTTTCATAGCTCGAGAACACCAAAGAATATTCGTATGAGTGAGCGACATTATCCTTTGCGACCAACCCAAACCTTCTTCATTATTCAGTATGGACTTAGGGAGGTGAGGAATAAACCACCTCGACAGCAATGGCATACAACACATAAGAATCCCTCTTCTCTTCATGGTACGAGTATGGAGAGTGTGGAAAAAATATCCCCAAGCAAAGTAGGCACCAGGTTGCGAGAGAGAAAGATCTTGATAGCATTCACATCTACGAATGAGCCCGGATTAGGGAATAGGACTAACCCATATATTAGAAGAGCCAAGACCTCATCGAAAGCCTGAAAATCCATATCATCCCAAAAGAGCTGGGCTTTGTCTATCAGAAACTTAGCTAGAAAACCCTTGACTCCACTTCTTGTTTCCCAATTGGATACCACGTCGGCCCGTTTCAGGTGCAAAGCTAAGGCAATTACTTCTGGCTTAGGAGCTTCTTCTAAACCTATGAAGGGCAACTGTTCAAGACTGGGTATTTCCAACAGCTGAGATAATTCTTCCAAGGTAGGTACCAACTGATAGTCTGGATAGGTGAAGCAGTGGTGCTTGGGATCAAAGAACTGAAAAAGTACATTCATCATCTTTTCATCAAAGTTTGAAGTAACCAGGTTGAGAAGTCGACCATGTCTCTTGGTGAACGCAGAAGTTTTAGAAACCCTTGATGCTAGCTCTTTGAGTTGTGAAGGTATCTTCACAAAGCTGACTCGGATAGTGTTTCTACGAACGGAAGCCATGATCTGCAAAACAGGGCAAAGATAAATTCCATTGGTCTTTGAAATGGTTAGTGCAATAAGAATGGATGTTATGTTATGATGCATGATGTGATGATAAAACTCAGGAATTGCAAACACAGGTATAGCAAGCATAGTCAAATCACACAAAGTCCTTAGGTTTAAGGCTTGCATGAGGCCAAAGGTAGTACCCTATTGAAGTTTAGTTGGTTTCAAACCTGTCTTAAAAAGTAACATGGTTCTAGAGGATCTCAATATCACTGACCATCCTTTATCGGGCATTGTCTCAGCTCAAGCATTCTTTTCTTGCGGCTGAAATATCCCGAAAGTCTGATCTCAATGAGTGTAGCATCGAGTATCAACCAGTTCTCAGCTCTGCACCGAGGCCAACTATCTCACTACTTTCTAATGGCCAAGTTTGTTCAACTAAGGTTCTAAGGTCTGTTAGTGCTTCGCGACACCACGCGGCGGCCCCGTATTCTCCTCGTTTCCCCAAGAAGGATACCGGTACCAACCAAAGTGCCACACCAACACAGCTATCACTTAAACCATATCGGTTTACGCCGTACAGTCTCCACAATCTCGTGATAACCCTTGTATCAGTCCTCAAGGATGTGACAAAGTTGTTTTCAAAATTGGTTTTGAAAAGTGTTTGTGTGAAAAGTTTTCATTGAGCAAGTACTTAAGATTCTACCTACTCGAAGAAAGATTGTTTGTTCTATTTCCTTTAGACAGCGCTATCCTACTATTAAGGAGTAGGTAGCACCGTCGTTGGAGTTGTAAGGGAAATTCGAAAGGGACAAGTACAATCACTAAAGAAATAGTTAGAAAACTTTAGTAGTAACCCTAGAGTCTTAAGATCTTTTCTGAGACAACATTTCCGAGGCAACATCTCCGAGGCAACATTTCCGAGGCAACATTCGAATGGGACAATTTGATCTTTTAGACTGGAGGGAAACCACTAAAATCTACTATGCTTAACGATTGTTTACCGAAGGCAACCGAAGTGAGGTAAACCCTAGGAGTGAATATGTGCATGTGAATTGTTTCAGTTATTTAATCTTTGCACATTAGGTGATCTACCATTTTAAATTTTCAGACATTTTTGTCGTAGAATCCTATTAGCATACATCTAGACAGTTAAATATTTGCAGGAATTAAAAATGCGAGAAGATAAACCTAGCTATTACAAGGCTTTGACAGTTACATAATTATTTTGACGGGAAATAAAAGATGCGAAATTTAAAACCCTAATTAAAACTATTACAACCTCGAAACAAAACAATAATAATGAAACACATAAAAGTGCGTGCGGTAAATTAAATACGAGGGATGTTGAAAAATAACCTAAACCCTAATTGAAAGAAAAATATTATTTTTGAGAAAAGAATTAATTGAGCTATGTACGACTAAAACCCTAATTCTAATTATTTTAATTATGAAAAAGAAATTGAAATTAACCTAATCCTGCTAAATTAAATAATTTCAAGAAAATAAAATATTTTACAAAGAAAACAAGATTTTGTGTATTTTGGTTTTTTTTATTTGAGAAAAGAAATTTAATTGTAAAATTAAACCTAATTTCTATTTGATTTTAATTATAGAAAATAAATTAAATTAACCTATATTTCTAATTAAATTAAATAATTTATTAAAAAAATGCTTTTTTTTGTATTTTGTGATTTATTGATTTTATGATTAAATAAAAAAAGTGATTAATTTTGTGGAAAAATTATTAAACAAAATAATTAAATAAAGGAAATAAAAAAAAAGAGAGAATTGAAGATGGGCCTGTATGTTGTTAGCAAATCTGGGGGGTGTGAAATGCAATTTGCAAAGCCGAAAAGCTGCTGAGCCCAAATCCCTACGCCAGATCCAGTGTTGTTGCTTTCTAGGGGTCTACCATGTGATGCGTTTTTCCAGGCGTCAGGTCTAGGTTGGAGATTATGTAATGGCTGGATCTGGGGAGCGTATGATGGACATCTGGCAAGGGAGCGCATGGGATCTGAAATAACAAATTGAGAAAATTTAAAATACACACGCCTGGGATCGAACCTAGGACGTTTGCATTGCATACTTTGACCCTTACCATATGCGCTGGAATTATTAGTTGTAAATATAATAAACAAATAAAAACAAAAGCCAAATCAAGTGTCCTGCCAGAAAAAAAACGCGCGAAGTTTGAATGGCCCATTCACGCCTTGCCACGCCATTGTCTTCTTCGCTGGGACTTTTGTCTTAGGTAACAACTTTTACCTACGGATTTTGGCCATGGCTATAACCCTGTGCATCTCAAAAATCATGTACAGGCAAAATAAATTAAATTGGTGACCATGAATCAACTGGGCTTGAATCCCTAATCATCATGGTACCCATCTTAAGAGCCAATTGTTCCTGTATTCAAAAACCCCAAAACGAGTTCATAAACCCTAGCAATGGCGTATTGTGATTCCTGCACTATAAATCCAATTCAAGGACATAGGTAGTTTGCAAACATTAATACAAACACAATGGTATAATCAAAACATGCTTATGATTCTAAAATCAAAGAAATCAGAATTGAAATTTTGTGCAAACTGTGGTTGATGATGGGCGCGATTCTGGATGCTTCAGGCCTTGCAAATGCTTGCTACAGGTTCAATGAATGCCCATGGATATAAATTGATCTTTAGGAACGCTTGAAACCGCCTATGGAGCAAGATTGGATCAACACTTTTCTTTGAAAAATTGGAACTTTGTTCTTCCTTCTCACACTCGCCAACCCTTGTTCTTTTGATTTGGAATTGTTCAATACATATAAGAGAACGAATTAGGTCAATAAAATTGCATCATATCTTGAGAAATAATGAAAAAGTGATTTGATTTGCTCTTTGTATGATATCTTCCAAAAATAAGCTTCAATCCAATCTTTTCCAATCCAAATGAGTCTTGCACGAATTGGTCATCACGCTAGTTGTACATGGACTCAAAAGATGCACAAAAAATCCATGATTTGATTTGATTTCATTATTTTACCATTTAATTTGATTTATTTTGATTTAAATAAATAAAAAATAAAATTAAATGATAAAAGTAATAAAATAATAGGTGGTAAATCTCATAGGTCGTGGGTCCTATTAGAAACATGTATCAAGCAAGAAAACATGGGCCCCTTTGGAAGAAATGCCAATTTGATCAATGTTGACTTTTGACAATTTTCCAAAAATTGCCAACTTTGACAATGCACAACTCTCTCAATTTTGACCCTTGAGAGGTGTTCTTGGACTTTTTAGAAATATTAGGATGTCCCCTGAGCAACCCTTTTTTGTATCATCTCAATTGAGTCTTCCATGTTCATGTAAGAAGCTTTGACCCACAAGGTGTTTTTGTTGACTTTTCAAAAGGACCCATAATGTAGAAATTCATATCTTTTTATGAGTGCATATTTTGAACTTGTGGGATGAAGATGAGTTGTAGGGAATTGCATCCTCTTCAAAATTAGCTTTGGATGGAAAATTTATGACAAAGCATGTGGATGTTATGCTTGGTCAAAGTTTGGTTGACTTTTACTAAGAAACCCTAATTTAGCATCTTTTGGATTTTGATGAATTTGGAGCATTCCTTGGGGAATCATGATCAACCATTTATCAAATGATGAAAGTCACTTAAAAATGTTAATGTTGACCAAAAATCTTGAAGTTTGACTGTATGTGGGTCACAATTGACTTTTGACCTAATATAGTCGATTCTCAAGCATCTGAGCAGTTGACTGAGCAAACTTCTTGTGCAAGGCATGAGACTTGACATGGAGAATATTGGAAACATATTAGAGCCTTGGAGAGAATTTGTGGCCTTTGTGATCCACACATCTTGATGAAAGTGGAAACCCTAATTTGAGACACATTGCCTTAGGAGAGTGTTTGTCTGGTCAACTCTTGGGCAAACTTGAGCAAATTGAGGATCTCTAGGAGTATGTTTTAAGTAAAATGAGAGGGAAAATTTTGGGGTACAACAGTATTGTTTGTAAAAGGCTGCAGCAAGATCTTTCTAGTTATGAACATTGGCTCTTTCTAACTGATAAAACCAATCAAGTTGAGTACCAGACAGACTGTCTTGGAATAAGTGTACCTATAAATCCTTATCAGCGGTATGAGGCTGGATCTTCCTCACATAGGACCGGAGATGCATTTTGGGGAATGAGACTCCATCATATTTGGCGAATACACGTGCTTTGAATTTTGGAGGAATGACAATCCCCTAGACTAAACCCAACTCCTCAAAGTCCAAGCCAGGCACTTTTTGGATTTCCATTGCAATCAACCGTTCTTTTAGATGCTTATACTTGTCATCGGCTGAAGGGTATTGTTCTTTAGAATAGTCTTCTTCTTACTCTTTTTCTTCTGATTCTGATTGGACAACTGTTTCTTTTCCCTTCCCATCTTGATTGTCTTTTTCACCGGATGTCGTTGCAAAGTCTAAAGCCCTTCTTGTCTGCCCTTGGAATCTTCTTCCCGTGTTCAGAACTACGGTTATCTTTATGTCTTCTTTTTGTTCTCTTTAACCAGCAAGGTCTTCAACTCTTCTTGTCCTTTTGCTAGAGTTAAGAACAACTATTGAAACTGTGCATTCTGAGCTTGGAGGTCCTTCACCGTTTGCTCGAGATCCATCTTACTGAAATAAACAGTAGAGATATGGGGAGACTTGTTGCAAGAAACCTGCTTATGTTATGATGAATGGTAAATGCATATGCAATGATTTCAAGGATTTTAAAGATTCAAATTTGTTTTTAGACAAAAAGGAAACACACGTTATATTAATAAATTAAAGCTTGAGTACAATAATGCCTTCTTGGGAAAAACAGATATAAAAACTCTAAGATAAAAAGGTAGTGTGCGTCCTCTTTGGTGCAATGTAGGCATTCAGAGTCTGCTCCTCATGAAGTAGCCTAGTGAGTTCCAAAACCTTCTTCTCGCTTGCGTAGAATTGGGATTCAAAAGTATCTCGCTCCCCTTGAGTTGTATCCAATCTCTTTGGAGGTCTTCAAGAGAGGTGGGCATGTCGGGATGTAGTATAGTGTAGGGAACATCTTCTTCCATGACAGGCTCAATGATTACCGGGAGAATGGAGGGATAAGGCATCATAAGATTCTGAGCACGAGTTCATAACCATTTGAGGTAAGGCTCAAGAGGGATGGAATTCTTGTGCCCCAGTGTCTTGATATCTACCTTGTTCAACATTCTCCAAGATCGAATAAATCTCTAGCGAAGACCTTGATCATCGTTCTCGTAGTCAAATACCAAACCTTGAATCAACATCTCATGCGGACCATCCCTTCGGGCGTAACCAAACTGTCTTAACGATAAGCAGGGGTTGTAGGTGATACCTCCTCTAATGCCAAGTAGGGGGACATTAGGAAACTCTCCACAATGGTCGACAATAGTAACATTCTCTATGGATCGGGAGCACCAATGAATGTCTGAATGTTTGAGCATTATCAACCTTTATTACCACCTTGAACCTTGCTCGTTCTTCAATACAGATCGGGGAAGATGCGAAATAAACCATCTTGCCAAGAGAGGAGTGCAACACATAAGGACACCTCTTTTTCTCATTGTACGAGTGTGAAAGGAGTGTAGGATGTCTCCTAGAAAAGTAGGCATCGGGTTATGGGATATTAAGATTTTGACGGTGTTCACATCTATGAGTTGGTCAGTATTTGGAAAAAAACTACCCCATAGATGAGGAGAGCCACAATTTCCTCAAAAGCTTGCAGATCCAAGCAATTCCAACAACTTTGGGCTTTCTCAAACAGGAACTTTGCTAGGAAACCCTTGACACCACTCCTTGTTTCCCAATGAGTTGTGACATTAAATGAGTGCAAGTGTAGAACTTGAGCAATATCTTCTGGCTTTGGGTCTCTTTCTGTACCGTTGAAAGGTAGTTGATTGAGAATGGGAATCCTCAAGAGTTCGGAAAAATTCTTCTAAAGTTGGCACAAGTTGATAATCGAGAAATGTGAAGCAATGGTGTAAAGGATCAAAGAACTGAAAGAGAACCTTCATCATGTCTTCATCAGTGTTGGAAGTGACCAAGTTGAGTAATCGACCATGTCTTTCGGTAAATGGAGAATTCTCAGGAATCCTTGATGCTAGCTCTTTAAGTTGTGGAGGGATCCTTACAAGGTTGACTTGAATAGTTTTCCTGCAAAGAGAATCCATATCCTACAAAATAGAACAAAGATAAATCCCAAGATCCTTGAAATGGTTAGTCAATGAGTATGATGTTATGATGTTCATGATGTTATGTACAAGTATGTATATACAAACAAAACAAATAATTCCTTAGGTTTAGGCTTGCATGGAGTCTTATAGGTAAGTACCCTCTTGAAGTTTAGTTGGCTTAAACCTGTCCTAGTAATAGTAATCGGGTTCTAAGGAGCTCAATATCACTGGATTGTTTCCTTGATCATTGTTTCAGCACAAACCTCTTTAATGGCAACCGAAATATCCGAAGAAACCAAACCTCAATGAGTGTAGTATCGAGTATCTACCAACTTCGGACTGCACCAAATCCGGTCATCTCACTACATCCTAAAGGCTAAGTTGGTCAAGTAAAGGTTCTAAAAGTTCATTAGTGCTTCATGACATTACTCAGCGATCCTGTATTCTCTTTGATTAACTCAAAGGATACCGGTACCCATAAATATGTTGCACTAACGTAGCTATTGCTTAGACCATGTCGGTATACCCCACACAGTTTCCACAACGTATTGCTACTTACCTATAAGGTATCCTAAATCTGGGTAGAGGATTCAAACCCAAACAAAGAATCATAATGTAAAGCAAATAAGTCAAACAATTGAAGGAACCTGGGTAGGGTTGCCTCAGGATGAGCCCGTGTAAAACTGCATTTGGAGATTGTGAGAAGGAACCTGGGTAGGATTGCTTCCAGATGAGTCTGTGTAAAACTGCATCTGGAAATTCAAGACAAGGAACCTGGGTAGGGTTGCCTCAGGATGAGTCCGGGTAAAACTACATTTGGATATTGTGAGAATGAACCTGGGTAGGGATGCTTCAGGATGAGTTTGTGTAACACTGTATCTGGAAATTCAAGAGAAGGAACCTAGGTAGGGTTACTTCAAGATGAGTCCGTGTAAAAATTCAGAAGGAGCCTGGGTAGGGCTACTTCGGGATAAGTCTGTGTAAAACTTCAGAAAGAGTTTGGGTAAGGCTGCTTTGGAATAAGTCTGTGTAAAACTTCAGAAGGAGCTTGGGTAGGGCTGATTCGGGATAAATCCGTGTAAAACTTCAGAAGGAGCCTGGGTAGGGAAGCTTCGGGATAAGTCCGTGTAAAACTTCAAAAGGAGCTTGGGTAGGGCTCCTTCGGGATAAGTCCGTGTAAAACTGTTTTTGGAAGTCAGAAGAAACCCATGTAAGATTGCTTCATGTTGAGCCCAGGTAAAGCTGTATTTGGAAGTCAGAAGAAACCCGTGTAAGATTGCTTCATGATGAGCCCGTGTAAAGTTGCATTTGGTCGCACAAATAATTACTCTGTTTTTGTTTCAGGAGCTAATCCTCGACCTGTTGAAAATTGTTGACGATAAATATCTTTCGATTGATCTTTCCTGAAAAGGTAAAGCGATAACTGTATGCAATATCATGATGTATGAAATGCATTGTGTAATGGTGTTCTCAAAATAAATGAGATTGGGATGTATGCATTTGTACTGCAGATGCTATGACGTTTGTAGAATGATGTATGAATGCAATATGTGAATGTATCAGTTGTTCTATTGCAGCACTGTTGAATTAGGGAAAATAAATCCCTGATTGTAGGTCTTCAGATTTTGTTGAAGCTGAACTGATGGGAGATGATATTCCATTTTTAGAGGAATAAACTCTGTTGGGGAAGGAAAGCCTTGTGCACTGCTTGAGGATTTTGTGAAATCCTATTAGGGAATCCTGGGAAGTTTGACGACTTTATTGGGGAAAACCTAATGTCGGAGCAGTAGTTGGAAATTCCTATTTTGTCGGGGATACAAGAGCACATGTGTGATACAGTGGGAGAACTAACTTGAGGGTTTTGCATTTTATCTCAAATGTTGCGGTTAGCAAGAGTCGCCACTGACTTTTCTTTTATCCAAAAGAAAAGGTGAAAAAGCACAGGAAAGACCTTTGACATTATTTCTTGAGTTCAGTGGGTAGATTATGAAAAGGGGAGGTGTTAACACCCTTTTCATCCATGGTTTTCCATGGGCTCTTAGTTACTTGCTAGATCACTTGCTTTATGTTTGAAATTATGCTTTGTGTGGGTTTTTGAAAGTATTTTGTAAAGAGGCCATTGTTTAGGAAATCTTTGTAATGATTCTCGTTCGTAAGAATGTATACAAAGATGTTTGATCTTTTGAAAATGTTTTCAAGTTTGTAAGATGTTTGAAGGTGTAAGTGTTTGTTTTGAAAATAGCAAGGATGTTTTGTTTTGAAATTGAGAAAGTAATTAGGAGCATTCTACCTACTCAAAAGTCTTTTTTGTTCATTTTCCTTTTCCTTTGACATTGTTATCTTACCATTAATTTGGTAAGTAACCCTATCTTTGGATGTAAACAGGATGGGCTTGGGTCATCGTATAACCATGATTAGCAATGTTGCAAGGTATCTTAGAATTCTTTTTTAGGGACTAAGATCATTTGAAAGGCAACTTAGATAACGTCATCGAGGGACTTATGATCTTGTATTTGCTTGTTTTTGCTAAGATACCTTACATGCGTAATATGGCCATTTTCTATAAGGCAACCAAGTGGAATAACCCTAGGGGTGCTTATGTGAAAGTGTATTGTTTTCATGCTTGTTTTTGTCTTGAATTAGGGTTTTCTAAGTATGGTTTTAGTATTTCCATACAAACCTTAATTACTAGCATGTTATATATAAAAGCGATAAATTGCGGAATTTAAAGTTACTACGCTATTACAACATTTGTGGGAGGGGGTGTACAAATTGAATGGGGGTTGCAAAAATGTAAACCTAGTTAGTCTATTACAACCATATTGAATTGGTATCAATGGACAAAGAAATAAAAAAAATATAAAGTACAAAATGAATAAATGTACAAAAATACAAAATATAGAGAAAATGGATCTTTGTTTGGTTTTCATGAGAAAAAGGGAATTTGTTTTAACCTAATTAATTAAAGAAAATAATTAATCAAACTTAAATTTATTAATATTTTTTTTAAAATAAAACCCTAAAATTGATTAAAAGAAAATAAGTTTAGAAAAAGTATTTTTTGGTATTTTTGCCTTGAAAATATTTATAGTATTATAAAATATTTTTGGCTTTTTTTAACATTGAAATAAATATATTTTAATAGATGTAAAAGAAAAATAAATACTAACCTAGTTTTAATTTAATTTACAAGACTAGTTAATAAAAATAAATAATGTATAGTTAAATAAAATATTTTTTTGTGAGAAAGATAAAATAAACTAAGTTAAAATAAAAATCTAATTTTTTATGTTTTTCATGATTTATTAATATTAGGAAAATATTTAAGAAAATAAATAAAATGAAAATAAGAAAGTAAAATAAAACTGGGCCAGGATGCAAATAGCCTGCAGGGGGTTAGAAAGTAAAAAAAAAAACTAAAAAAAAACAACAAGGCCCAAGGAGGCTCAGCGCCCTGCCAAAAACAAAGTCAGAAAGCAAAAAAATGTGAAAAATGCAAAAGGGTACCACTGGGGCTCGAACCCAGGTCCCAAAGGTTACAGGCGTGTGCTTCTACCACTAGGGTGGCTATACATCCGTTAACATAAGTAAAACAATAAATATACAAGGCAAAACGCGCCCTGAAGACTTCATCTTCAACCTCCAGCCAAACCAACTGTAACTTGCTCATTTCTCATCAAAATTGAAAACTGTAAACATGAAACTTGTAGAAAATTTTCCCACGGTTTCAGAAATGTAAAGCATTAAAATTATAGATCAAAGATAAGCATTAATTTTAATGGCCCTAATCTGAACCCTAAAAATCTCAGAAATTTCAGTTTCAAAATTCTCTAAGCTCGAGTAAAATTAATGGAAACTAAGTACATGGTTAGCTTTAGGGCAATGATATCTACATGTTTTGTTCACAAATAAATTATTGATGATGACTGTATGAAAAGTTCAAAGTTAAGAAAACTTAACTCAAAACTGGAAATCATGTTTTGAGTTTGAGCTTGTTTCAAGTGATGGTGATGATCAGGTTAGCTTCCTAGAGGTCCCAGAAAGCTAATATAATGATTAGCTTGAATAATGGATGGCTGAAATGGTCTGGAGAAGTCAATGTGCAGAGCTGAGTTTTTGGAAATGGAGGATGGTGTTAATGGTGTTACAGTTTTATAACAGGGTATGGGATCAACTCTATATGATGTTTAGAAACTTTAGAAACCAAAAGGCCAAGAAACGCACGAGTAGATAATGAGTTTCAAGTTTTCGGTCAGTTTGTGTAAAAATGGAAAATGTGTAGTGTGATTCTGAGTTCTAGGTTCTTTCAAGGCTTGAGCATTTGGGTATTTAGCGCAAATAGTTTGTGTATGTATAAACAAAAGTGTTTGAGTGCCTTGGCAAGTTAGAAGTACAAGTTCCTAGCTTTTGGCTAGGTTACTTGATTTTTGAAGAAAAGAGGGAAACAAGTTTCAAGCAGAGGTACAAGAATGGGATGGGTGATTATAAGTGTTTGAAACATTTCTCATGAGTTATAATACTAGTTTGATCATAAGAGAACAAGTGCAAGGCTCAAGAACAAGTTTTGTATAAAAAGTTGCGTTATCAAAATGGCAATGTGACCTTTCTTCCAAAAATGGATATAAAGCATGTCCATGCATTGAATGCTTGAAGTGAGGCCTCTAACAGCTGTATAAACCATTAATTATGGAGTGCCTAACAAGGTTGAGACCTGCAAAGTAGTGTTTATGCAGCATGGTTTGAATTTGAATTTTGTTCATCACTAAAATGACTTGTAATTAAAGTGATAAAACCCTAACTTCATCTCTTCGATTCTCCTTACTCAAGAATGATCTCAAGGAGTTCTTGGACATTTTGGAAAGCTTGCAATGTGCTATACAACCCATCTTTGAATTGCTTTTGAAGATTACCCTTGGAACTATATGAAAAAGTTCCATGAAGTTGGGCCAAAATCCTGACCAAATTAGGGTAAAATTTCACTAAGTGTTTAGTTTCATGACCACATACTCATAAATTTATTACTTGAGATCCAAACACTTTTGGAAGGAGTTGTGTAAAGAAAAGTTGTAGATTTCATGGATATCTACAACTTTCATGTTGGAAGTTTCTCTTGAATCATCTTGCATCATGGTGAAAATTTTGCTCAAATATTTGAAAAAACATGAAATTTCCAACACTTAGAAAAATTTCTAAGTTTAGAAATTTTGACTTTTCAAAATGAAATATTGACTTTTTGATTTCTTGATGAATAAGTTTCAAATTTTGACATGTTTTGATGAATTATTATCTTTGGCACTTGAATTTGACCAAAAAGTCAAAGTTTGACTTTTCAGTATACAATTGACTTTTGATCAGTTGACTGAAAAATTCATCTGTAAATCCAATGGACTTGCAATGTTTTGAACCATGTCATTAGATCAAAATGATTCAATTGGACTCTTGAGATCATGCCTTAAACCAATTGACCATTTGCTAGGTCAAAAATCAGAAATTTCCCTTTCCTAGTCAAAACCCTAATTTTGACCATTTGCACTTTTGGAGATTTGATCAAATTTCTTGAGGAGTTGTGTTCCAAGATTGATCAAATTATACATATGAATTTAAAATGTTGATGTGGATAAAAAATTATGAAGTTTGACTGTAAATTGGCCATAGTTGACTTTTTCCCCAATACAGTTGATTTTTAGGTCAACTAATCAATTGATGAAGATGTTTCCCTACGTCATAGTGTGGACGAGTTCTCTAATTTCAACGGTATACTCCGTTAAAGACCAGACAGTTCCTAGATCTTGATGTTTTCCTCCGCCATAGTGTGGAAGAGTTTTGTATTTTCAACGATATACTACGTTGAAGACCAGACAATTCCTAGATCTTGATGAAGATGTTTCCCTATGTCATAGTGTGGACGAATTATCTAATTTCAACGGTATACTCCATTGAAGACCAGACAGTTCCTAGATCTTGATGTTTTCCTCCGTCATAGTGTAGATAAGTTCTGTAATTTCAACGGTATACTACGTTGAATACCAGACAGTTCCTAGATCTTGATGAAGATGTTTCCCTACGTCATAGTGTGGACGAGTTCTCTAATTTCAACAGTATACTCCGTTGAAGACCAGACAGTTCCTAGATCTTGATGTTTTCCTCCGTCATAGTGTTGACGAGTTCCTTAATTTCAACGGTATACTACGTTGAAGACCAGACAGTTCCTAGTTCTTGATGAAGATGTTTCCCTACGTCATAGTGTGGACAAGTTCTCTAATTTCAACGGTATACTCTGTTGAAGACCAGACAGTTCCTAGATCTTGATGTTTTCCTCTGTCATAGTATGGACGAGTTCTGTAATTTTAACGGTATACTACGCTGAAGACCAGACAGTTCCTAGATCTTGATGAAGATGCTTCCCTATGTTAGAATGTAGACGATTTCTGTAATTTCAACGGTATACTACGTTGAAGACCAGACAGTTCCTAAATCTCAACAAAAACCAGGCTTCCCCAACGGAATCTTCTACAACAACAGGTATGTAAGTTCTCTCTAAGGAATCTCTTATGCGATCGATGCTCCTACAGATGGCATCTATAAGCCCATCCTCCTACCAACAATCTCCAAATGGCATCTATAAGCCCATTCCCGACATCACAATGCTTATACCACTTCATACGAGTGCAAATTTCTGGGCACTCTAGTGTTCAATCATCTTCCACCTTCGGATCACGAAAGGCCCGAAAGCCAATCTATATCCCCAGGTTTAAAAAGATTGAACAGGGGCAACTGTTTTACCCCAAAATTTTCCCTCCAATATTTCTCAAGACATTTCAAGAATAATCTCCAAGATTGCTCAAGATTGCTCAAGAGTTGGACAGTCAAATCACCTCCTAAGGAAGTCAACCTCAAATTAGGGTTTTGTGTTGCATCAAGGTCCTTGCATACAAATGGCCTCAAGTTCTCCCCAATGTCCTAATATTCTCTCAAGTTCATCCATGTAAAATTTTAAGCCTTGCAGAGAAAGTTTGGTCAGTCAATTGCTCAAGAGGCCCAAAAATCGATTGTGTTAGGGAAAAAGTCAACTGTAACCTACAAATAGTCAAACCTCAAGATTTTTTGTCAACATTCTAATTTTGAAGGATAATTAATCATTTGATCAAGGGTGGATCATGATTCATCAAGGATTACTCAAGATTCATCAAGATTCAAAAGTTGCAAAATTAGGGTTTTGTAGGAAAAGTCAACTCAACTTTGACCAAGCATAACATTCTCATACTTTATGAGAAATGACCCATCCAAAGCTCATTTTGAATAGAATGAAATTTACTACAATCCATCTTCATACCCCAAGATCAAGAAATGCACTCACAAAACGTTACAAATTTGGACATTATAGGTCATTTTTGGAAGTCAACAAAAACACCTTTTTTGCCAAAGCTTATAACTTTAGCATGGAATATCAAAATGATATGAGACCAAAAGGTTTGGTTAGAGGACATCTAAAGGTTTCTAAAGCGTCCAATAAAACCTCCAAAATTTCAAAATTGAAGACGTTATGCATTGTTGAAGTTGGGCATTTTTCCAAAATTGCCAAAAGTCAACTATCCCCAAAACATCAAATTTTGTCAAATGGGCCCACTTTTTTCCACTTAATTTGATCTTTTCACACCACACACGTGTCCTATCTTCAGTTTCATGGTCAATTATTAATTTTTCTATTTTATTTGATTTTTATTGATTTAATTCATTTTTAATCAATTTAAATCCAAATAAAATCCAAATCTTAATAACTTGATATCTTTTTGATCATTACAGGTCTTAATGGACATCATGAACACAATCAAATTCGTGCCAAGCCATATCATGCATAAAATCTTGGATTTGGAAAGAAATTGGAAGCCTTTAATGGAGGAATCATATCTAATCTTCAAACATCAATGCTAATGGATTCAAGGCCCAAGACTTAACCTAATTCATTCCTTATTACTCATACAAGGCAAAGACATCAAGGACACGAGCAAGAGGCTGCAGAATTCACATATACAAAACTTGAAAAAAGCTTAAAAGGTGAGAAACTGAAATCTATATTGGAGGCGTTTCCAAGGCCAAAACTCAACATAGACCTCTTGTTTGCCATCCACTGAAGCGATAGGAATCAAAACCAAGCCCTCTCGTCACCTGAATCGCGCTGTAAGTGTCCATGAACATGACCCTGTACATGAAATCGTGATTCCATATTCCTGCATCCTTTGAGCAAATTTTTTATACAATCATGCTTAACGTTCAATTTCCAGTCTTTCTGCAATATTTGATTTCATTTTTGTAGCCTGTAACCTTGTACCCGAAACTAGGGTTTTGGTTCTTGTTTTTTAGGCGTTTCCTTTGCAGGGAAAATTGGAACGAATAATGGGTATAGGCGTGCTCAGGAAGGAGAGACGAAGCGAACCATGGCTTTGGATTATATTTCAATAGCCTAGAATTGATTTTAGGACGAACCTAGGAATTTAGCTGCGGATAAAATCCGCAGGTAAATATCTAGGCTTTTCAACGAAGAAGACGAAGGCGTGTATTCTTCCCATTGGCCAATTCAAATTACGCGCTTTTTATATTTTTATTTCAGGCATAATTGTTTGTTTTCCATATATTAGTTGTTGTGTATTATAATAACAAAAACGTGCAATGGTTCAGTTAGTGAAAGCGCTAGTGGATTGTTCATTGGGACCTGGGTTCGAATCCCAGGTCCCCCAAAAACTTTGTGTCATTTTATTTCAGGTATTCCAGTATGCCCTCAAGCGCGTAGGCCCATCATGCTCCCTCAGATCCCAAGCGCCAGATGGCCTTCAGGCCAAATCTGATGGTCACAAGATGACGTCCACCATACACATCAGTCAACGTGTCACATGGAAGCAGGAAAAGTCATACAGGCTTGAACGTAAATGGGGCAAACAATTGCTATCAAACACCCTGATCCAGGCCCAACACCCCCTTTTTTGGTTATTTCTTTTTCTCTTCATTACATTTATTTATTTTGTTAATTATTATTATTATTATTTAAAACTAACCAATTAATAATTTTTCTCATAACATCAGAAAACCCAAAAAAATATTATTTTTATTTATTAAAATTAAATTTGACTTTATTTTTTTAAATAAATATAATTTAATCAATTTAGCATTTAATTAGGTATAATTTCAATATCTTTTTTTTGCAAGTAATTAAAATCAATTTAGAATAACTAGGTTTTACTAACTTTTAATCATTTTTATTTTATTTCCCTAAATATTCAAAAACCGAAAAATATTTTAATTAATTAATTAATTAATTTTGACCTAATTTAATTTCCATTTAATTCAAAAAAATAATAAAAAAACATGCTTTCTTCCAAAAAGGGTCAAAACCCTAAAAACTCGCCCGATTTAATTTCTCGCACGCGTATCGTTTTATCCAATATTGTAATTGCTTCCGGTATGTAATAGCTTTTAATTAGGACTTTAATTATTTATCGCTTTATTTTACTTTCCGCAATTTAAATTAAAGGGTTTGTTTTTGGCGATGTAAATACCCGACGCCTTGTAATAGTTTAGATTTAATTTCCGCAAATTTAAATTTCGCAACTATACACTGTTAGATGTTTGATAATAGGGAATGCATGACAAGATCCAATGTATGAACTTAAAATCAACATAAATAATCCATGACATGTACAAAGATAAATAACTGAAAAATAACACACTCGCACATGCGCACTCTTAGGGAACACCTCATTTGGTTGCCTTCGAACGTGGTCATTGAGTATAGGAAGTTTTAGAGGTCGCCCTCTTGTCCAAAGATCATAGTTGCCTCGAAACGGTTGCCTCGGAAAAATGATCTAAGACATTAGGGTTACCGCTAAGGCGTCCTAACGTTGCGTTAGTGACCACACGTCCCTTAATCGAATTGACCCTTAAACTCCAACGACGATGCTATCTACTCATCAATAGTGGGATATCATTGTCTAAAGGACATTAGCACAATTTAATTCCCTTTTCGAGTAGGTAGATGGTTCTTAAGTACTTGCTCCTTTTAAAACAAAACAAAACTTTTCGCACTTACACTCCTTTTAAACAAAAACTTCTTTCAAACCCACAAACACAAAGAAAAGCAATTTTGAAAATACTTTGAGCAAGTACCTAAGAGCCCGTGGATAACCACAGATAGAAAGTGAAATTCCTGGCATGTCACAGACTCAGGATGTCTAATGGAATGTTAAGACATCTGATCTGACATTAAGCGCTGTACAGGTAGAGTAGGCTGTACTTTTGATATCTGTTCTACAACAGACACTGAACTATCATACCCGAACCTGCAACACCTTTTACAAACGCAGGTTCTGATTTACTGAAGTTCAGAACAGTTAAGGTTAATCATATACATAGATGTCATGAGGAATGCTGTGACATCAAACAAATAACCAATGTAGAAAGTAAATAACACACAGAATTGTTCACCCAGTTCGGTTCAACCAACCTACATCTGGAGGCTTCCAAGCCAGGGATAAAGTTCACTATTAGTAGTATCAATTCAAAGACCCTACAGCCAACACACCCGTTGACAGCCTTCTCACTTAATCACTACCCAATGACACTTTTACCTAAGATCCAATCCTAGATATGAGAACCCTCTCACTCCCCCTCAATCACCGCAGTGATTACTTTCTACAGTACATAAACTGTTCAGAAGATACACTTCCATTACACAACTTGATCATGCTTAAAAGCTTCAATCAAGTACAATGCATACATCCTCTAACCTACAGGTTTCAAGGAGTATGGTGACCATCCCACAGCCCGGGTGGTTCACAACAAAACTAGCCCTAATGATTACATCTTGTCAATACACGGCTGCATTAAATTAGGTTACAATACTTCTATTTATAACCCTTTTTACCCAACTGGATTTGGGCCTTCATATGACAGCAATGCAGCTTTAACGACCTGCATAAAGTAAGCAGAAAACTTCTGCTGCAAGTTAGGTCTTCAATCGAGCTTTTCTCCTTATCCTTAGCTTCTGATTGAATCTTCTAGGGCTCCACATATGCCTTCAATTTTCGCTACTTGTTATGCATTCTATTTGGCAGAATATTCTGCATAACTTCAGGAACAGAACTGCATCAGACTTGACAGTTCAGTAGCTTGATGTCTGGTATGATGTTATGACATCTCTTGAGACATGTTGTTCCAGATGTTGATTTAAATCAACACAACATGTTTAGGCATTTACAATAGGATTTTCAGGCTGTTCCTATTGTACATTACATTACATTATTGTTGTTACTATTTGTTTTACAAGAAATGAGCCAATCCTAAACAAAGGCACTTACAATCTCCCCCTTTGGCAAATTTTGGCTAAAACAAATACAACAATAAAAGTGTTCAGGATACACACAGAAGGATGTCTTGACATCTTTGGTTGTAACCACACTAACCATCTAGGACCTCTTGAAGCACAGGAGGAAGAGGATGCACCTCATTCCCTTTTAGACCACGAACCATTTCTTGTCACTGGTGGTGGAGAAAGAGGTCCGTGGGAGATAAACTATCCTTTCAGAGGCATCCGAGAACCCTTAAGGAGTGACCAGAATATCTCCCTTGTAACTCAGAACACAGGTCACAACTGTGTTCATAACTCAGATCACAAGTCACAAAGAAATTCACGCCATTTGAATTTCTGCTGAATTTGTGACAAGTCTTTGTGATCAAAATTTTGAGTAGCTGCTGCAACGAGGACAATGTCAAACAGTACTCCTTTCTCCCCCTTTTTGGCCAAAAATTGACAAAGAAAGCCCTCACAAAACCAGATCCAAGAACAGTTTTCCCAGATCTGTACAAACCCCATGATGGTTGTGAGAGAAAAGAATGTGTGACAGGAGGTTATATAAGGAGATAACAGGTTCAAGAAGATGGCAATATAAAATCTTGGTCAAGGATACCTGTTAAAGTTGTTGCATATTTCAGACTGACTGTGCATGAAATTTAGACGCATTTGTTTGTTTCTGCCAAAAGAACCAGTCCTAATACATGCATAAGTTTAGGTCAAAGCAATTCCTGAATAAAATCAGCCTTTTGACCGACTTTTAAGGCTGAAGATTTATTCCTTCTGGGAAACAGAATACCAAATATAGCTCCTGAATAGCTACAATTACGTGGTGAAGTTATTTTCCACGTATTCTTCTTGATTTCCCCAAGGTTGCAATGTCGTTGGTAATGTCATGACACTTACTTAGACATTACCTTACATTCTTCAACAACAGCAGCCTTCTTTTTACTTCTCTCAGTTAGGCACAGAGAAGGACACTTTAAACAGCTAGTAGCAAGAGACTAGTAGCATTAAGCATGGCCATCAATCATGCTTTCTTAAGTGTTGCTGAGATCCAACACAATTACTTTCTACCTTCTTCCAGACAGCAAAATAAGGAAGGAGGGAATAAACCAGAAGACTCCAAAATGCTTCACAAGACATCACAGATTAGTTCTAATACACAAAATTTAGATGCCACTTCTATTTCTTGTAGTAAAAGAACCCCTTGAACATATGCTGAATATATCAGATTTCTTAATCTGATTTACTTCTTCTGATCTTCCATTCACTAGTAGTTTCTAGAGCTAGTGAAGTCTTTACCACAATAGTATTTCTGATTTGCCAGACCAAGTTGCTATTGATAAGATCTGAATCTTCCAAATTGCTCCAAAAGTATCAAAACTGCCACTTATGATATTTTTAAGAATCTCTGAGATTTTCTTCCTAAACCCAGACAGATAACAAGAGCAATTCTGATGTTGAGACATTATCCATGACTTCACTTAGAAGTTCACAATGTCATATTATCAGAACACATAAACATCAGACCAACAATACATATACAAAGTCTCCCTTCAATGTATATTGTAATTGGGGAAAGTGCAACACTCAGTGACTCCCCTTGTTAAGGCCAATCAAAACAGTAGCGTGGAAACCAGTAGCACTAGCTCGGAGGTGGTAACTTCAAGCACCCTGAACTAGTCTTAGAATAGTAAGGACATCTCTGATTCATGCCCTTGCACTTCCACACTTATCATGACTCTCTGGATGGCTGAGAAATCATGTAGCCATAGTCTGAAACCAACCTCCAACCTTCTTAGTGTGCTTACAAGCTTTACTAAGATTCAGATTTTCTAGAAGGATTATCCTTTAATCAAAAAGTTGATCATGTCATCCTTCTGTATAATATATTTACTAGTAGTTGCCGATACTAGCAAATTCTTCAGACCACAACAGTAGTTATGCATTGTTAAGCATACTACTCTTAAACACAAGTAGAATCTACTTATTCCAAACCAACAATAGAACTGCCACTTCTGAATGAGGCGATAAGATTCACAGTCCCAAGTCTCTGCCACAGACTTCTAACAATAATGATGTTACAGCATCATCTGGGACATCAAAACCTATCTGCTTGGGTTCTGAAGTTAACATCCAGGGGATTGATGCCCTTTTATATTCCCCATATGAAAGGTATGATCTTCATCTTCAGCAATAATTACTCACCAGAATACCCTAGAGAGAAATAAACTCTCTACCAAGTTCTGAGAAATAGGTTCAGAATAAAGCCTTGCATGCATATTTAGTCTCCCATCAAAGTGCTTATATATATCTTTATGCAAGATCCTAATGAATACTTAGTCTCCCGTCAAAGTATTCATTATTAGTTAGATTATGCCACCTTCTCAAGGTAGGATAATTATTCTAACAATCTTCTGCTCCATGCATGAGGAACCAACTGGTCCTTACAAGCTTCCTTTGCTGAAGAGGCCCTTCGTTTGAGATGATGTTGCAACATTAGATCTGACATTGATCCCAACCATATGAGCCTGGCTTATACTATGGTTTGGATGAACATCCATATCAATCAAAGCACACTTTTCTTGTAGGGGATACAAGAGTACACCAGAAGCTAATCATCCTTTATGATCAGACCCACAACAACCACATAACCATGCAGCAACTAGCATGTATCACCTTCACCTTGTCTGCTGACCCTTGAACAGTACAAAGGAGTTAATTGTACCATACTCCTGTAGACAAGAGCATACCAAGTTGTTCTATTATGTGAGGACATCACATAAATGAACTCAAGTAGAAAGAGGATCTTCTCAGGAGCCCATGATCTTTTGAAGATAACTCCTCCTTGCTACATACAACTAACAAGTTCATCCTAGGTGATGGGGATGACTTGTCAAAGTGCAGATATCCACCATTTGACATTGGTGAACAACACTTTGGTCCAGGATGTCAAGACATTTTGTATGACATGTCTTCAAAGATCTTCAGGTTAAGGACTCCCCCTGAAACTTAGCTCAGATCTTTGTAGAGAATTATGTGAATTCTCCTTCACATGCTGCAGTTTATGTGATTGGTAGACATAACCTGTTCTATTCCTATCCTCCTTGGAAATCACTAAGATCATGAGAAATAAACTCAAGCATCTTATAGAACAAGGTAAGATGAACTCCCTTTCACATCAGCTTGATCATACTACTGCCTCTGAACAAAATGTTATCCAACTTCCCTCTTTATGGATACATTGTTGAGCTCTTTACTTTAGACACATAGTAAGTACTCTTTATTTGGAATTTGCCACAGGTTTCAAATTAAGAGTCCTTAGTTTGCTTGCTGTACAAGTTTCAGATTGCCACATTCTGTAACTTGTACTAGAAGAAACTTCATTATCAATCATGAGGATGTTCAATAAGTCTGGAACAACTGATGTCTTCAATAGTTGTGATGTTGTACATCCTTTTTCATCACAAGCTTTAGAACTTTTGATTCTGATTTCCACATATTTATCACATAAATATTCTGCTTCCATCATTTATTCAGTTAGAATTATCTAATCACACTAGATGATCCTGACTGATTACTTCTTCATACTTGCTAAGCATATTTACTTGGCTGAAGACACAGAAATGATGTTCCATCATCCATCACATGAGGGGAAACCTGGAAATCACAGCTTTAAAGTCCTTTTAATTGCATTTACTCAGTACATATACTCCCTTAAACTCACAACTGGAGTAGATGACCTGTTGATCGTGTCCTGATCAATTATTTCAAAACAGATGTCTCCTCTTCCAGATCAGGAGTAGGTTCCAAACATATGTACCCACACTACATGTGTTTAGCACCCAGAACATCTGTTCTTCAACTGGCAGTTGCATGATGTTCTAACATCCTTAAGAACATCAGTTCCATCTCCTTGGAACACATCATCCTTGATAATCTTCAAGGTCTTTAAGAAGCTTGTAGATGTATATGAGAATCATTGATCAATTGATACTCATCAACACTAATAATAAATGCCTTTATGAGTGGACTTGAGGAAATCTCAAGTATCTTTGACATTATTGATAGATTGCAAAATCTGCTTACAAATTCTGTTGAAAATAATAACCCTAGAGCTCTTCTTTCACTTTAGGGGTTGTATCAGAAGCTATGCAGCGGAATAGCAGTACTTCAACAGAACTTACACAATGCTTACTCCATATAGCCAGCATGACACATAAGGATTGAAAATAAATCAATCCTACAAGTTGTTTGCTTCTTCACCAAGCAACTTTCTAGACCCAACTCTACAGCCCTGTTAAAAGGAAGCTTTATAAACACATATGATGCCTTATCAATATCTTCACTCCCGCATGAAGGTTTTGATAATATTCTTCTCTGTGCTGAATACAGGTTGAACAATGCACTCCAAAATCTTCACTCCCGCATGAGGTCTTTGAATTTGTTCAAACACTTTCATCTTCCTTCAACATAGCTGATCAGATTGATCTAGTTTCTCCCAAATTGGTCCATCCTCCACTCCTAGGGACCAAACAATATGAACACTACTGGTTCAAACAATATTCTACCTTGTACACAACCGGAAAGTATCCCCCATGGATCTCATCCAGAGACAGACAGGATGCCTGCTCTGATACCAATTGAAATTCCTGGCATGTCACAGACTCAGGATGTCTAATGGAATGTTAAGACATCTAATCTGACATTAAGCGATGTACAGGTAGAGTAGGCTGTACTTTTGATATCTGTTCTACAACAGACACTGAACTATCATACCCGAACCTGCAACACCTTTGACAAACGCAGGTTCTGATTTACTGAAGTTCAGAACAGTTAAGGTTAATCATATACATATATGTCATGAGGAATGCTGTGACATCAAACAAATAACCAATGTAGAAAGTAAATAACACACAGAATTGTTCACCCAGTTCGGTTCAACCAACCTACATCTGGAGGCTTCCAAGCCAGGGATAAAGTTCACTATTAGTAGTATCAATTCAAAGACCCTACAGCCAACACACCCGTTGACAGCCTTCTCACTTAATCACTACCCAATGACACTTTTACCTAAGATCCAATCCTAGATATGAGAACCCTCTCACTCCCCCTCAATCACCGCAGTGATTACTTTCTACAGTACATAAACTGTTCAGAAGATACACTTCCATTACACAACTTGATCATGCTTAAAAGCTTCAATCAAGTACAATGCATACATCCTCTAACCTACAGGTTTCAAGGAGTATGGTGACCATCCCACAGCCCGGGTGGTTCACAACAAAACTAGCCCTAATGATTACATCTTGTCAATACACGACTGTATTAAATTAGGTTACAATACTTCTATTTATAACCCTTTTTACCCAACTGGATTTGGGCCTTCATATGACAGCAATGCAGCTTTAACGACCTGCATAAAGTAAGCAGAAAACTTCTGCTGCAAGTTAGGTCTTCAATCGAGCTTTTCTCCTTATCCTTAGCTTCTGATTGAATCTTTTAGGGCTCCACATATGCCTTCAATTTTCGCTACTTGTTATGCATTCTATTTGGCAGAATATTCTGCATAACTTCAGGAACAGAACTGCATCAGACTTGACAGTTCAGTAGCTTGATGTCTGGTATGATGTTATGACATCTCTTGAGACATGTTGTTCCAGATGTTGATTTAAATCAACACAACATGTTTAGGCATTTACAATAGGATTTTCAGGCTGTTACTATTGTACATTACATTACATTATTGTTGTTACTATTTGTTTTACAAGAAATGAGCCAATCCTAAACAAAGGCACTTACAGAAAGGGTGCTAAAACCTTCCCTTTCTATAATCTACCTCCCGAACCCGAGAAACATCTCGAAAAAGGAATTTTTATGTGCTTTTTTCCTTTCCTTATTGGATAAAATAAAAGACAGTGGCGACTCTTGCTTTCTGTGACATTTTGTGAAAACAAACGCAAAACGTGAACCAACATTCCAAAACAGTCAGTTCTCTTTCCCACCGATCACAGAACTAACGACTCTGCTGGGGAATTACATAAGTGAGGTGTACCTTAGGATTAGATCATTGTGTTTTCAATTGTATGCTTTGTATGATTTACATTTGTGGGTTTGTATCGGAGTTCTATAGATCCTAACCCGGATCTGGGGATACCCTTTAGGTAAGTAGCAATAAACTGTGAGGGAACTGTCTGGCATAGACCGACACGGTTGAAGCAGTAGCTACGTTGGTGTGGCACTTTAGTCTGTACCGATATCCCTTGTGTTGGAACGAGAAGAATATGGGTCTTCTAAGGGGTCATTAAGCACCAACTGACCTTAGAACCTTAAATTGACCAACTTGGCCATAGAACAGTAGCAGTATGCTACACTCATTGAGACTAAACTCTCGCGATGATTCCGGCCGCAAGAAAAGGTTGCTAAACTGGAATTATGAACGATCGAGGGTAGTCAGTGATATTGAGATCCTCTAGAACCCGGTTACTATTTTTAGGACAGGTTTAAACCAACTGAACTGAAAGAGGGTAGTACCTAAGCTCCTTTCCAGCCTAAAATCTAAGGGCTCTCAGTGTGACTTGTGTGCCTTTACCATGTTTGCTATTTATGGATACTTGTGGTGTGCTTACTATCATGACATCATGACATCATAACATTGCATACATCTTGCATTGGACTAACCTATTTCAAAGACAGGAGGGATTCATCTTTGCTCTGTTTTGTAGGTCATCATGATGCCCATGCGTAAGAATACCATCCAGATCAACTTTGTCCAAGTCCCTACCTTGCTTAAAGAGTTGGTTTCCAAGATGCCTGGCACTACTTCCTTCATCAGGAGGCATGGTTCTCTTCTCAGTTTGGTCACCTCCAAATTGGACGAGCAGATGATGAGTGTCCTAGTCCAATTCTATGATCCGTTGTACCATTGTTTTACTTTTCAATACTATCAGCTGGTTCCCACCCTAGAAGAGTTCTCTGAGCTGCTCGGTATCTCTGTTCTGGAGCAGACCCAGTTTACTGGTTGGGAGAAGACCCTTAGGCCCGAAGAAATTGCTGCAGCCCTTCATTTGACCAAAGAGGAGGTAATGGCTAATTGGGAGACTAGAAGTGGAGCAAAGGGCTTTCTGACTAAGTTTTTGGTTGGTAAGGCTAACTATTTCTGGGATGGTCTAGACTTCAAGGCCTTCGAGGATATTCTGGCTCTTCTAATTTATGGCTTGGTATTGTTTCTGAATCCTGACACTTTTATTGATGTGAATGCGATAAAGATCTTCATCTCTCAGAATCCTGTACCCATTCTCTTGGGTGACATTCTTCATCAGCATTATGCTCGTACTGCCCGAAAGCGGGGAACCTTAATATGCTGTGCTCCATTGTTGTCGAGGTGGTTTATTTTGCACCTCCCTAAGTCAATGCTGAAGAACAAAGAAGGAATGGGTTGGGCTTATATGGTGATGTCTCTCTCTCATAATGACATCATTTGGACTCTCAAGGGTATGGACGAGGTGACTATCATTGATCGCTGTGGGGAGTATCCCAATGTTCCCCTACTAGGAACCCATGGAGGAATTTCTTACAATCCATGCTTAGCTCTACGTTAGTTTGGGTGTGCCAGAAGAGAAGGACCTCATGAGATGCTAATGCCTAGTATCATCTTTGACTTTCAAGGAGATAGCGACGAACAACATCGCAAATTCATAAAGGCTTGGGATAGAGTTCACCAATTTGATCCACATGAGCTGGGTCCAAAGACTTCCCTTCTAATGGAGCCATATCTTAGATGGGTCCGTATCTGTGCCCAGAAGCTGGGTATGCCATATGAAGCAGTCCGGCCTGTCACTCTTGAAGTTGCTAATGAAGAAGGAGTTCTTCCAACCATCCTCCATCCTTATATGCCCACTGACATGGGGGCACTGAAGAGACTTAGATGCAACTGCGGGAAGAACGGGATTCTTATCGGGAGAAGTTCAATGAGCAGGAGCAGAAGATCCAGAAGCTGACTAGGCAGTTGGAGAATGAGCAGATTCTCAACGACTATGTCCGCACTGATAAGAAGAGACCATGGGAGCGTTGATCGACCTTTGATGATTTCCTTTCCAGTTTTTATTTACTTTTTAGTATTTCCATTTTTTTAACGCCTTAATGGCATCAGTTGAAAAATTTGAATTCCAAAGTTTATCTAATAAAGTGTGTTTCCTTTCTTGTTTACAAATTTGAATCTCTCGATTGTCTTTGAAATCATAATCATACGCATTTCATCCCATGCACTTCATAAACAGGTACCCATTACAGGTCTCTTATCTTCTTCGTTGTTTATTTCAGCACTCATCATGTCTGCTGAACCTTCAACTGAGAAAGCTATCAAGGCTCTCCAGGCCCAGAATGCCCAATTTCAAGAGCTGTTCATGAATCTAGCTAAGGGTCAGCAAGACCTGAAGACCCTGATTCTGAAAGAGAAAAAGAAGAAGAAGAAGAAGAGGACCATCCTGTTCAACACTGGTCATAGGTTTGGAAATAGGCTACAGAATGAAGTTGATCTGACCACCTCATATGGAGGGAAAGATAGTCAAGAAGAAAGGAGGGCTCCTAGCCCTGTGGTCTCCGACAACGAGACGGACTATGATAAAGAACAATATCCTCCTGCCGAGGATAGATACCAGCAACTGGAAGTTGAGTGCTATGAAAATTCAGAAGGTGCCTGGTCTAGACTTCAGAGATCTAGGTCTATCATCTAGGGTAGTGATTCCACACAAATTCAAGGCACCAGCCTTTGCTAAGTATGACGGAGTTTCTTGTCTGAAGCTGCACCTTCGGTCATATGTGAGGAAGATTCAGCCTTACACAGCTGATAAAAACTTATGGATCCATTTCTTTCAAGACAGTCTCTCAGGGACTCAGCTTGAGTGGTTCTACCAGTTGGACGAAACCAGTATTCGCAGTTGGGAAGACTTAGCTACTGCATTCTACAGGCAGTATCAGTACAACTCCGACCTTGCTCCTACGCGTACCCAACTCCAGGGTATGTCAATGGGAATGGGTGAAGGATTCAAAGATTATGCTCAGAAGTGGAGGGACCTCGCCGGTAGAGTGCAACCACCCTTGGCTGATCAGGAGCTTGTGGACATGTTTCTGGAGACCCTGTCTGGTCCATTTTTCAACCATCTAATTGGAAGATCTTCGTCTGGGTTTACAGAGCTTATTTTGACCGGTGAAAGGATAGAAGCTGGTATTAAGGCTGGTAAGATACAAAAGGGTGCCTCGTCAAGCACCAAGAAGAAGACATTCAAGAAAGAGTCCAGTGCTGTCTACAGTTCAAGAAACCAGAATAGACCTGAACGCCGTCAAGCTGTGAATGCGATTGTTATTTCAAAACCTGTTGGTGCTCCTCAGCACAGCAACCAACAAAAGGATGAGAGACCTCGAAGGAAATTTACCCGTCTCAGCATGACCTTATCTCAGATTCTACCACAGTTACTAAAGACTAATCTGGTGGTTCTAAAGGAAGCCCCGAAGAACCCAAACACTACGTCACCAAAGTATAACCCAAATGCCCGCTGTGCTTTTCACTCTGATAGCCCGGGGCATAATACAGATGATTGTTGGGTTTTGAAGAACAAGGTAGAAGACTTGATTGATGCGAAGGAGATCGAGTTCGGAGCACCAGAGAAGCCTAAACAAGATGCAGGGGTGAATGCTATCAGGGATGACGATGATGAGGAGTTTGATATCGACAGTTGGATCTACCCGACTGCCATTGGTGGATTAAGCAACTGGACATCGAAGGATTCTATGCTCGTTTCAGTTATCACCCAGTAATTAAACTTTTTGTTTTGAATATGTAACAAACAATGTTTTGAACTTTACGGCCCGGTGTCTTACCCGGGGCACTGTGGCCTCATTTATGAGGGCATACGTGTGTCATTTTCATATATCATTAATAAAAGCATTGGACGTTTCTTGCATTTCAAATTTTGCGCTCCTTGTTTTTGCTTATTATATATTGCAAAACAGTTATTTTACACACACTCACATATACAGGTCCACATCCACTCTGGATCTCACTGGTAACGACACTGCTACTGCCAGTTATGACTTCGAAAATCCGATCAACTTAGCCAAAGACGAAGGTGAAGATGATTGCGAAGTGTCTGGTGAACTTGCAAGACTATTACTCCAAGAAGAGAGGGCCATTCATCTGCACGAAGAGCCGGTGGAATCAGTGAATCTGGGTACAGAGACAGACAAGAAAGAGGTCAAGGTCGGTGCAAACCTGGAGCTTAGTGTGAAGCAACGGTTGATTCAGATGCTGCGTGACTATGTTGAGATCTTTGCCTGGTCTTACAAAGATATGCTGGGGTTGGATACCGATATTGTAGTTCATCGCCTGCCTACCAAGGAAGACTGTCCTCCAATAAAACAGAAGGTTCGCTGTATGCGCCCAGAGATGTCTGAGAAAATCAAGGCTGAAGTTATGAAACAGTTTGACGCCGGTTTTCTAGCAGTTACTTCTTACCCTCAGTGGGTGGCCAATGTAGTTCCAGTGCCGAAGAAAGATGGTAAGGTCCGAATGTGTGTTGACTATAGGGATTTGAACAGGGCGAGCCCTAAGGATGACTTCCCTCTACCTCATATTGACGTTCTAGTTGACAACACCGCTCAACACAAAGTCTTCTCCTTAATGGATGGCTTCTCTGGTTATAACCAGATTAAAATGGCTCCCGAAGACATGGAGAATACAACTTTTGTTACTCATTGGGGTACCTTTTGCTACAAGGTCATGCCTTTTGGGTTGAAGAATGCTGGGGCAACATATCAGCGTGCCATGGTTGCTTTGTTTCATGACATGATCCATCATGAGATTGAAGTATACGTCGATGATATGATTGCAAGATCCCAGACTGAGGAAGAACACCTTGACCATCTACAGAAGCTGTTTGACAGGCTGAAGTTGTACAAGCTAAGGTTAAACCCGGACAAGTGCACCTTCAGGGCGAGATCTGGTAAGCTACTGGGTTTCGTCGTAAGCGACAAAGGTATTCAGGTGGATCCTGTCAAAGTGAAAGCCATACAGGAGATGCCAACTCCCAGAACAGAGAAAGAATTCAGAGGCTTTCTGGGACGTCTGAATTACATCGCCCGATTCATCTCGAACCTAACTGCTACTTGTGAGCCAATCTTCAAGCTGCTGAAGAAAGATAAAGTAGTACGTTGGAATGATGAATGTCAGGACGCTTTTGAAAGGATTAAAGAGTATCTCCAAGATCCACCTATTCTGATGCCACCAGTTGAAGGGAGACCTCTAATCTTACGCTTGACAGTGCTCAACAACTCAATGGGGTGTGTGCTGGGGCAGCATGACGAGCCTGGCCGAAAAGAGTATGCTATTTATTACCTTAGCAAAAAGTTTACCGACTGTGATACCCGATACTCACTGCTTGAGAAAACTTGTTGCGCTTTGGTATGGGCTGCTCGCCGGCTGAGACAGTATATGTTGACTCACACTACTCTGTTGATATCAAAGATGGATCCAATCAAGTATATCTTCGAAAAGCCTGCCTTGTCCGGAAGAATAGCGAGATGGCAGATGATCTTGAATGAGTATGACATCCAGTATACGACCCAAAAGGAAATTAAGGGAAGTGTGTTGGCAGACCATTTGGCATATCAGGCAGTAGATGATTACCAGTCTATGAACTTTGAATTCCTGGACGAGAATATCATGTTGGTAACTGACTATGAGACACCTGAACCGGATGAAGGACCTGAGGAAGGATCCCGATGGTCTATGTACTTTGATGGAGCTTAGAATGCTTTGGGTAATGGCATTGGTGCCGTGATCATATCTCCTAAAGTCTCTCATACTCCATTCACCGCCCGACTATGTTTCAACTGCACCAACAACATGGCGGAGTATGAAGCGTGCATCATGGGTCTTCGAGCTTCAATTGACCTAAGGATTAAGTTTCTGAGTGTCTTCGGAGATTCCGCTCTCGTGATCAGTCAGATTAAAGGTGAGTGGGATACGAAACACCCAAACCTTATTACTTACAAGGAGTATGTATTGACGTTGCTTCCCCATTTTGAAGAGATAACCTTTGAACACTTCCCAAGAGAGGAGAATCAGTTGGCGGACACGCTGGCTACGATGTCTTCTATGTTCAAAGTCAATTGGGACAATGAGGCTCCCCAGATCATTATTGAAAGATTAGACGAACCTGCACATTGCTGTGATATTGAGACTGAAGAGGTGACAGAAAAGCCCTGGTATCATGAGGTGAAGAGGTATCTTGAAGCTCAGGAATACCCTGAGGGTGCATCTGTTAATTACAAGAAGTTTCTGAGGAGGTTTGCAGAGAAGTTCTTCATCAGCAATGGAATTCTTTACAAACGTAACCATGATTCGATCATACTGCATTGTGTGGATAAGAATGAAGCAGAAAGGATCATGGCAGAGTTGCATGAAGGTACTTTTGGGACTCATTCCAGTGGACATACCATGGCAAAGAATATCCTACGGGCAGGATATTATTGGTCCACAATGGAAGCCGACTGTTATCAACATTCTCGGATATGTCACAAGTGCCAAGTCTATGCTGATAAGGTGCACATACCTCCAGTTCCTCTGAACATCTTGACGGCACCTTGGCCTTTTGAAATGTGGGGCATTGATATAATCAGCGAGATCAGACCTACAGCATCTAACGGGCATCGTTTCATCTTGGTAGCTATCGATTACTTTACAAAGTGGGTTGAAGTAGCTTCTTTTGCTACTGTAACCAAGAACGTCGTGGCACGGTTTATTTGGCACAATCTGATCTGTCGATTCGGTGTACCAGAGAGGATCATTACGGAAAATGGTACTAATCTTAACAACAAGAGGATCACTGAGCTCTGCAAGCAGTTCAAGATACAGCATCACAACTCTTCTCCCTACCGGCCGAAGATGAATGGGGCAGTCGAAGCGGCTAACCAGAACATTAAGAAGATTGTGCAGAAGATGACAATGACATACAAAGATTGGCATGAGATGTTTCCATTTGCTCTTCAAGGGTACCGTACCTCAGCACGAACGTCAACAGGGGCAACACCCTATTCCTTGGTTTATGGCATGGAGGCAGTCTTTCCTATTGAAGTTAAAATACCCTCTCTTTGGATTATGAAGGATGCAGGTTTGAGTGAAGATGACTGGATCTAGACCGACTTGATCAGCTGAACCTAATCGACGAAAAGAGATTTACTGCTATGTGTCATGGTCAGACGTACCAAAAACGGATGATCAAGGCATTTAACAAGAAAGTTAGACGACAAGAGTATCAAGTTGGGAACCTGGTAATTAAGCGCATCATTCTAACTCAAGGTGATCCCAGGGGAAAATGGACCCCCACTTACGAAAGGCCATTTGTGGTTAAGAACATTTTCGCAGGAGGAGCTATGATTCTAACCACCATGGACGGTACGACCTTCCTCACCCCGTCAATGCAGACATAGTGAAAAAATACTACGCATAATCAAAGACCCGCTAGGTTAACTGGACTAGGCAAAAATAAGGGCTTCCCGGCGAACCAAAAGGGTTCGGGCAAAAATAAGGGATGAAAATGAAAAAAAAATCTGTACACCCGGCAAGTCGAAAACCTGAAAAGGCGACTTGGGAAAAAAAAGGGTATCCCGGTGGACTGAAAACCTGAAAGGGCGGTCCAGGCAAAAGTTAGGGATCAAAGCGTAACACTATGTCTCATTGGATCACCTTGCATCCAGACTTTGGTATCGACTATGAAGCTCGGACGGCACTAATCAATCTGATTCATCTTCAACTAGTAGCAAAGTGATGAGATGCTCGAAGACATAAAGGAAATAGCAGGGTTGGAAACCAGTGGGACTATTCACATAGTTGTTTTGTTTAGTTTTTCATAAATTGTGTCAATTCTATTTGTTCGGGGGCGTTCTCTTACTAGGACGTCAGCCTCTTGTACACAAAACGCCTATTTAGAGGCCCAAACTTCAAAATCAATACAAATTCATTTTCAAAGAAATTTCAAGTTTTTTTTCCTTTATCTGTTTTGTTTTGCAAAGAACGTCCAATGTTCATTTTTGATATATGAATTTGACATTAATCGCTGATCATAAATATTTACATGCGAAACAAAGGATGAATTACTGGTAATAGCAGAAACAGGGGCATAAGAAGTGTCTGATCTGTATAGTTGCCCCGTCCACCAGGTACAAAGGTTGATTCAACTGAAGAATATGGCTAGGATACCTTCACTCCCCGCAGAGTAAGACAGTAATGGTAGCTCTCTCAGCTGAGACTTGCAACTATGAACGAATCAACAATGCTCTCCCCAAGCAAAGTTGGTCTACCATCAGCCCTAAAAAAGGCTTGGTATCTCCAGAAGGTTTTAATATTCCCCAGCGGAGTATAGGAATATTCACCAGCGGAGTATAGGAATATTCCCCAGCAAGTATCAGAGTATCCCCGACAGTCTTAATATTCCTCAACGGAGTATAAGAATGTTCCTCGGCAGAATGCAAGATACCCCAGTGGAGTCAATTTTCCCAGCACGGTCTGAAAAAGCTTCCCCAACGGAGTCGAAGCATCACCCCAGTAGACTCTGGAAGTTTATCCCCAACGGAGCACAAACAATAAATCTCCCCAGCCAAATTCAGAGGATTATCCCCACAAAAGTTTAACAGGGTTATCCCCAGCAAGTTGCAACCGAAAGATCATCCCCAACGAAGTTCTTTCCTTTTACAAACAGGACTTCAATCCTCAATAGATTCAATATCACCAGCAACGGTAATCCATCCCCAGTGGAGCTTATCAGCGGAATCCCCAGCGGAGTTTCTCGTTAAAATCCTCAGCAGAATATCTCTCCCCAGAGTAATTCCACACAGAGTAATCTCTTCATCAGTTTTATTCCCGCAACCATCTTCGTTCATCATCCCCAGCGGAAACGAAGAATTCAACTCTACTCTCCAGCAGCTATCCGGGATATATTTTCCCCAGCTAAAACATCACATTTTCATACATCATGATACATGCATATACACATCATACCATACAATCTCATTTATGTTGAGAACATCATTGCTTGATACATATCATACATTGCATACGACTGACCTTTACCTTTCAGGAAAGATACAGTTAAAATTCTCAGCTACGTCGAAGACCTGACCGATTCTTAAATCTCAATTGAATTATCCTCGGTTGAATTTCAGATAAGGTTCTCAATCTCGACAATTTCCCTACGTCATAGTGTGGACGAGTGCTATAACCTCAACGGTATACTACGTTGAATACTAGTCAGTTCCTAGATCTTGATGTTTTCCTCTGTCAAAGTGTGGACGAGTTCTAATTTCCACGGTATACTACGTTGAAGATCAGACAATTCCTAGATCTTGATGAAGATGTATCCCTGTGTCATAGTGTGGACGAGTGCTATAACCTCAATGATATACTACATTGTAAACTAGTCAGTTCCTAGATCTTGATGTTTTCCTCCGTCATAGTGTGGACGAGTTCTGTAATTTCAACGGTATACTACGTTGAAGACCAGACAGTTCCTAGATCTTGATGAAGATGTTTCCCTACGTCATAGTGTGGACGAGTTCTGTAATTTCAACGGTATACTACATTGAAGACCAGGCAGTTCCTAGATCTTGATGTTTTCCTCCGTCATAGTATGGACGAGTTCTGTAATTTCAACGGTATACTACGTTGAAGACCAGACAGTTCCTAGATCTTGATGAAGATGTTTCCCTACGTCATAGTGTGGACGAGTTCTCTAATTTAAACGGTAGACTCCATTGAAGACCAGACAGTTCCTAGATCTTGATGTTTTCCTCCGTCATAGTATGGACGAGTTCTGTATTTTCAATGGTATACTACATTGAAGACCAGACAATTCCTAGATCTTGATGAAGATGTTTCCCTATGTCATAGTGTGGACGAGTTCTCTAATTTCAACGGTATACTCTATTAAAGACCAGACAGTTCCTAGATCTTGATGTTTTCCTCCGTCATAGTGTGGACAAGTTCTGTAATTTCAACGGTATACTACGTTGAAGACCAGACAGTTCCTAGATCTTGATGAATATGTTTCCCTATGTCAAAGTGTGGACGAGTTCTCTAATTTCAACGGTATACTCCGTTGAAGACCAGATAGTTCCTAGATCTTGATGTTTTCCTCCGTCATAGTGTTAACGAGTTCTGTAATTTCAACGGTATACTACGTTGAAGACCAGACAGTTCCTAGATCTTGATGAAGATGTTTCCCTACGTCATAGTGTGGACGAGTTCTCTAATTTCAAAGGTATACTCTGTTGAAGACCAGACAGTTCCTAGATCTTGATGTTTTCCTCTGTCATAGTATGGACGATTTCTGTAATTTCAACGGTATACTACGCTGAAGACCAGACAGTTCCTAGATCTTGATGAAGATGCTTCCCTACATTAGAATGTAGACGATTTCTATAATTTCAACGATATACTACGTTGAAGACCAGACAGTTCCTAAATCTCAACAAAAACCAGGCTTCCCCAACGGAATCTTCTACAACAACAGGTATGTAAGTTCTCTCTAAGGAATCTCTTATGCGATCGACACTCCTACAGATGGTATCTGTAAGCCCATCCTTCTACCAACAATCTCCAAATGGAATCTATAAGCCCATTCCCGACATCACAATGCTGATACCACTTCATGCGAGTGCAAATTTCTGGGCACTCTAGTGTTCAATCATCTTCCATCTTCGGGTCACGAAAGGCCCGAAAGCCAATCTATATCCTCAGGTTTAAAAAGATTAAACAGGGGCAACTATTGTACCCCAAAATTTTCCCTCCCATATTTCTCAATACATTTCAAGAATAATCTCCAAGATTGCTCAAGATTGCTCAAGAGTTAGACAGTCAAATCACCTCCTAAGGCAGTCAACCTCAAATTAGGGTTTTGTGTTGCATCAAGGTCCTTGCATACAAATGGCCTCAAGTTCTCCCCAATGTCCTAATATGCTCTCAAGTTCATCCATGTAAAATTTCGAGCCTTGCAGAGAAAGTTTGGTCAGTAAATTGCTCAAGAGGCCTAAAAATCGACTGTGTTAGGGCAAAAGTCAACTGTGACCTACAAATAGTCAAACCTCAAGATTTTTTGTCAACATTCTAATTTTTAAGTATAATTCATCATTTTATAAAGGGTGGATCATGATTCATCAAGGATTACTCAAGATTCATCAAGAGTCAAAAGTTGCAAAATTAGGGTTTTGTAGGAATAGTCAACTCAACTTTGACCAAGCATAACTTTCTCATACTTTATGAGAAATGACCCATCCAAATCTCATTTTTAAGAGGATGCAATTTCCTACAATCCATATTCATACACCAAGATCAAGAAATGCACTCGCAAAAAGTTACAAATTTGGACATTATAGGTCATTTTTGGAAGTCAACAAAAACACCTTTTTTGCCAAAGCTTATAACTTTAGCATGGAATATCAAAATGATATGAGACCAAAAGGTTTGGTTAGAGGACATCTAAAGGTTTCTAAAGCGTCCAATAAAACCTCCAAAATTTCAAAATTGAAGACGTTATGCATTGTTGAAGTTGGGCATTTTTCCAAAATTGCCAAAAGTCAACTATCCCCAAAACATCAAATTTTGTCAAATGGGCCCACTTTTTTCCACTTGATTTGTTCTTTTCACACCACACACGTGCCCTATCTTCAGTTTCATGGCCAATTATTATTTTTTCTATTTTATTTGATTTTTATTGATTTAATTCATTTTTAATCAATTTAAATCCAAATAAAATCCAAATCTTAATAACTTGATATCTTTTTGATCATTACAGGTCTTAATGGACATGATGAACACAATCAAATTCGTGCCAAGCCATATCATGCATAAAATCTTGGATTTGGAAAGAAATTGGAAGCCTTTAATGGAGGAATCATATCTAATCTTCAAACATCAATGCTAATGGATTCAAGGCCCAAGACTTAACCTAATTCATTCCTTATTACTCATACAAGGCAAAGACATCAAGGACACAAGCAAGAGGCTGCAGAATTCACATATACAAAACTTGAAAAAAGCTTAAAAGGTGAGAAACTGAAATCCATATTGGAGGCGCTTCCAAGGCCAAAACTCAACATGGACCTCTTGTTTGCCATCCACTGAAGCGATAGGAATCAAAACCAAGCCCTCTCGTCACCTGAATCGCGCTGTAAGTGTCCATGAACATGACCCTGTACATGAAATTGTGATTCCATATTCCTGCATCCTTTGAGCAAATTTTTTGTACAATCATGCTTAACGTTCAATTTCCAGTCTTTCTGCAATATTTGATTTCATTTTTGTAGCCTGTAACCTTGTACCCGAAACTAGGATTTTGGTTCTTGTTTTTTAGGCGTTTCCTTTGCAGGGAAAATTGGAACGAATAATGGGTATAGGCGTGCTTAGGAAGGAGAGACGAAGCGAACCATGGCTTTGGATTATATTTATATAGCCTAGAATTGATTTTAGGACGAACCTAGGAATTTAGCTGCGGATAAAATCCGCAGGTAAATATCCAGGCTTTTCAACGAAGAAGACGAAGGTGTGTCTTCTTCCCATTGGCAAATTCAAATTACGCGCTTTTTATTTTTTTATTTCAGGCATAATTGTTTTTTTTCCATATATTAGTTGTTGTGTATTATAATAACAAAAACGTGCAATGGTTCAGTTGGTGAAGGCGCTAGTGGATTGTCCATTGGGACCTGGGTTCGAATCCCAAGTCCCCCAAAAACTTTGTGTCATTTTATTTCAGGTATTCTAGTATGCACTCAAGCGCATAGGCCCATCATGCTCCCTCAGATCCCAAGCGCAAGATGGCCTTCAGGCTAAATCTGATGGTCACAAGATGACATCCACCATACACACCAGTCAACGTGTCACGTGGAAGCAAGAAAAGTCATACAGGCTTGAACGTAAATGGGCCAAACAATTTCTATCAAACACCCTTATCCAGGCCCAGCACCCCCTTTTTTGGTTATTTCTTTTTCTCTTCATTACATTTATTTATTTTGTTAATTATTATTATTATTATTTAAAACTAACCAATTAATAATTTTTCTCATAAAATCAGAAAACCGAAAAAAATATTATTTTTATTTATTAAAATTAAATTTGACTTTATTTTTGTAAATAAATATAATTTAATCAATTTAGCATTTAATTAGGTATAATTTTAATATCTTTTTTTTTGCAAGTAATTAAAATCAATTTAGAATAACTAGGTTTTACTAACTTTTAATCATTTTTATTTTATTTCCTTAAATATTCAAAAACCCAAAAATATTTTAATTAATTAATTAATTAATTTTGACTTAATTTAATTTCCATTTAATTCAAAAAAATAATAAAAAAACATGCTTTCTTCCAAAAAGGGTCAAAACCCTAAAAACTCGCCCGATTTAATTTCTCGCACGCGTATCGTTTTATCCAATATTGTAATTGCTTCCGGTATGTAATAGATTTTAATTAGGACTTTAATTATTTGGCGATGTAAATACCCGACGCCTTGTAATAGTTTAGATTTAATTTCCACAAATTTAAATTCCGCAACTATACACTGTTAGATGTTTGATAATAGGGAATGCATGACAAGATCCAATGTATGAACTTAAAATCAACATAGATAACCCATGACATGTACAAAGATAAATAACTGAAAAATAACACACTCGCACATGCGCACTCTTAGGGTACACCTCACTTGGTTGCCTTCGAACGTGGTCATTGAGTATAGGAAGTTTTAGAGGTCGCCCTCTTGTCCAAAGATCATAGTTTCCTCGAAATGGTTGCCTCGGAAAAATGATCTAAGACATTAGGGTTACCTCTAAGGCGTCCTAACGTTGCTTTAGTGACCACACGTCCCTTAATCGAATTGACCCTTAAACTCCAACGATGATGCTACCTACTCATCAATAGTGGGATAGCATTGTCTAAAGGACATTAGCAAAATTTAATTCCCTTTTCGAGTAGGTAGATGGTTCTTAAGTACTTGCTCCTTTTAAAACAAAACAAAACTTTTCGCACTTACACTCCTTTTAAACAAAAACTTCTTTCAAACCCACAAACACAAAGAAAAGCAATTTTGAAAACACTTTGAGCAAATATGGGAGGGAAAATTTTGGGGTACAACAGCTGCCCCTGTTCAATCTTCTTAAACCTGAGGATGTAGATTGGCTTGTCTGCCTTTCGTGATCTGAAGGTTGAAGATGATTGAACACTAGAGTGCCCAAGAAATTTGCACTCGCATGAAGTGGTATTTGTCTTGTGATGTCGGGAATGGGCTTATAGATGCCATTTGGAGATTGATGATGGAAGATGGGCTTAAAGATGCCATCCGAAGGAGTGTCGATCGCATAAGAGATTCCTTTGCGAGAGCTTGTATACCTGTTGTTGAGGAAGATTCCACTGGGGAATGCTGGTCTCTGTCTTGAGAGAAAGTTGAATTTTAGGAGCTTCAGTCGTCCGTTATTCTATTGGGGAATCGTCTCTTGGTCGAAGAGATGAAGATAAACTACTATCTGGTCGTGATCCAAGCTTCATAGTGATAAGATCGACTGCTATCTGGTCGTAATTCAGGCTTTACAATGACTTACTGGGGAGATGAGATTAAACTTGCTATTCGGTCATAATCCAGGCTTTGCAACTTCTCAATTCTTAACTGATTATAATCCAGGCTTCAGAAGGAATTCAGTTGTTATCCGGTCGCATCCTGGCTTTAACTTGAATTTAGGGCACACTAATATCCGGTCGACTCCGGGCTTCTTAGTAATTGTCCAATTAAAATTTCTATTTGGTTGAAATCCAAGCTTCGCAATGTCTTGTACTGCTATCTGGTCGTAATCCAGGCTTCACGATGTTTCATACCATTATCTGGTCGAATTCAGGCCTCATGGTGTCCTGTACTGCTATCTGGTCGAATCTTGGCTTCACAATACCTTACTTCTTATCTGGTCGAAATCCAGGCTTCAGAAGAAATCAAGTGGTTATCCAGTCGCATCCGGGCTTCCATTTGATTTTAAGGCCTACTAATATCCGGTCGACTCCGGGCTTCATAGCAATTGGCCGGGTGAACTGCTATTTGGTCTAAATCCAAGCTTCGTAGTGTCCCTTACTATTATATGGTCGTAATCCCAGGCTTCAGTGTTATTTACCGCTATTTGGTCGTAATCTAGGCTTCACGATGTATTATACCGCTATCTGGTTGTAATCCAGGCTTCACGATGTATTATGCCGCTATCTGGTCGTAATCCAGGCTTCACAATGTCTTATACCATTATTCTTTCGAATCCAGGCTTCATGGTGTTCGGGGAAATCAAGATATTATCTGGTCGAATCCGGGCTTCATAACTTGCATTAAAGATATACCACTATCTGGTCGTAACCCAGGCTTCGTAGTATTCTTGGCTCCTATCTGGTCGTAACCCAGGCCTCACAACGACTTCTACCATTATCTGGTCGAGTCCAGGCTTCATCGTGTCTTGTATTGTTATCTGGTCATAATCCAGGCTTGACAATAACTTGCTAAGCTGCTATCTGGTTGATTCCGGGCTTCACGGCTTGTGTTTATGATATACCACTATCTGGTCGTAATCCAGGCTTCATGGTGTCCTTCTATTGCTATTTGGTCATAATCCAGGCTTCACAATAACTTGCTAAGCTGTTATCCGGTCGACTCCGGGCTTCACGGCTTGTGTTTATGATATACCACTATCTGGTTGTAATCCAGGCTTCATGGTGTCCTTGTATTTCTATTTGGTCGTAATCCAGGCTTCATAATAACTTGTTGGGGATTAAACTATTATCCGGTCGAATCCGGGCTTCATAGCTTATTTAAAAGATACCACTATATGGTCGAGTCCAGGCTTTGCGGTATTCTGATACTGTTATCTGGTCGTTCTCCGGGCTTCACAATATGATGGAGGAATCAAGGTATTATCCGATCGGATCCGGGCTTCATAGCTTGAACTTTGTGAGAATTTGATTGTATCTTTTCCTGAAAGGTAAAGGGTTAGTCATATGTAATGCCATGATGTATGAAATGTATTGAACAATGATGTTCTCAAAGTAAATGAGACTGTGTTGTATGATGCGTATATGCATGTCATGATGTAAGGATGTGCAATGTTTTTATGATGTTCTCTAGTTGGGGAAAATAAATCCCGGGCTGCTGCTGGAGAATATGAGGAGTTTCACTCGCTGGGGATAGAGACCGAAGATGACTTGAGAATAAATTGGCAGGAGAATAACTTTGCTGGAGAATAAACTGGTGAGTAAATGACTCTGTGGGGAAGAGATACTCTGTCAGAAGGTCCACTGATTTGGAGAAATAACCTTGACTACGGATAATTACCGTTGCTGGTGATGATAAACTTTGTCAAGGATAAAGTTTCTGTTTGTGGAAGAAATAAACTCCACTAAGGATGGTCTTCCATTGTTGGTGAAAGATGAACTCTTCTTGGGGAGAATTAACACCACTGCTTTTAGACTTTTCCTACTTTGTGGGGAGTGTATGCACTTTTAGTCATATTCTTCAGCTGAGTTTATCCCTGTACCTGGTGAATAGAGCAACTGTAGGGTCTGGACATTTCTTGTTTGCCCCTGTTCCTGGAATTACGAGTAATCGTCTTTTGTTTCGTATGTAAATATTTATGAGCAACAATTATTTTCAAATGCACATATCAAAAATGAACCATTGGAGGTTCTTGCAAAACAAAACAGAAAAAGAAAAAAAATTTGAAATTTGTTGTAAAATGAATTGTATTGATTTTGAATTTGGCCTGTAATAGGCGTTTTGTACAAGAGGCTGACGTCCTAGTAAGGGAACGCCGCCGAAGGATAGAATTATACAATTTGTGAAAAATAAAGAAAAATAGATATGTGAACAATCCCACTGGATTCCTACTCTGCTATTGCCTTTATATCTTCGAGCGTCTCATCACTTTGCGACTTGGTTGAAGGTAGATCAGATTGATTAGCACCGTCCGAGCTTGATAGTCGATACCAAAGTCTGGTTTCAAGATGATCTAATGAGACATAGTGTTACACTTTAATCCCTATTTTTTTCCCGGACCGCCCTTTCGGGTTTTCAGTCCACCGGGATACCCTTTTTTGCCCAAGCCTCCTTTTCGGGTTTTCAACTTGCCGGGTGTACAGTTTTTTTCATTTTCATCCCTTATTTTGCCCGAACCCTTTTAGTTTGTCGGGAAGCCCTAATTTTTGCCTAGGCCAGTCGACCTAGTGGGTATTTGATTATGCGTAGTATTTTTTCACTATGTCTACATTGACGGGGTGAGGAAGGTCGTCACCATCCATGGTGGTTAGAATCATAACTCTTCCTGAGAAAATGTTCTTAACCACAAATGGCCCTTCGTAAGTGGGGGTCAATTTGCCCCTGGGATCACCTTGTGGCAGTATGATGCGTTTGATCACCAGATCTCCGACTTGATACTCTTGTCGTCTGACTTTCTTGTTAAATTCCTTGATCATCCGCTTTTGATACGTCTGACCATGACTGTGATATGGTGGGAGAACTGACTTGAGGTTTTGCGTTTGTTTTTGCAAATGTTTCAGTTTAGCAAGAGTCGCCACCGACTTTTTATTTTATCCTAAGGAAAGGTTAAAAAGCACGGGAAAAACCTTTGAGATGTTTTCATGGGTTCGGGGAGTAGATTATAGAAAGGGAAGGTATTAGCACCCTTTCTATCCATGGTTATCCATGGGCTCTTAGTTACTTGCTTAGATCACTTGCCTTGCATTTTCAATTGTTTGAAATGGTGCTTTCAATTGTTTGAAATGGTGCTTTGTGTGTGATTTTTGAAAGAGGTTTTGAAAAGAGGCCATTTGTTGTGGAAACCTTTGTAATGATCCATGTTTGAATGTATACAAAGGTGTATTTGTCTTTTGAAAAGTTTTCAATGTTTTTGAAAGTTGTTTTTGAAAGTTGTGTTTGTGGAGTGTGTTTTAAAAAATGACAGGGATTCGTTTTGCAAGATTGGTCAAGTAACCAAGAGCTATCTACCCTAAATTTCTCAAAGATCTTTCCTATGTTTTAACCCTTTTAACAGTATTGTTCCACCATTGCATTTGGTGGACAATCTTGTGTTAGGATGTTAACGGGACGGGCGCGGGTCATTGTTTAGACCATGAATGCAATAGTGCCAAGTGTCTTTGGCAATTTTTCCTTCAAGGGACTTGATCATTTTTTAGGCAACTTGAGAAAGCGTCATCGAGGGACTATGATCATTTGGATTGTTTTGTTTTGCCAAAGACACTCAACATGCAACATGGCCCATTATTGAAGGCAACAAGTGGAGTAACCCTAAGGGTGCAAGTGTGATTAGTGTTGTCCATTTTCATGCTTTTTTGTCTTTACATTAGTCAAGCTATTGGTTGGTTGATTTTTGCATACAAACCCTAAGTCTATCATGGCATAATTAGAAAGCTTTAAAATGCGGAATTTAAAGTCCTAAATTATTACAACATAATTATGGGGGTGGGGGTACAAATGTTCAAATGGGGGATATTTAGCAAGAAATTAAATCTAGAACTATTACATCCATATTGAATATACAAGTATTAAAATTGTATAATATTAAATAAATACAATAAATATGCAAAATGTATTATGCACAAAAATGGTTTTTTATGTATGTAAAAGTATTTTTCATGTGAAATATAAACAAAAATAAAAAAAGTCATTTTTTTGGATATTTTCATGGTTTAGGGCAAAACCCTAGTTTTCTAGATAAATAGTATTTATTAATTATATTATATACAATATTTGTAAATTATATACAAAAAATAAAAAAATAAAAAAAGAAGTATATTATGAATAAATGTATTTTTGATGTCATATATAAAAATAAAAAGGTATTATTTTTACATTTTTATCCTAAATATTTAATAAAATATGTATAAGTATTTATATTATATATTAAATATACTAAATATATACAAAAATAAAAAAATATTAATTATTTACAAAAAATGGTCTATTTTTAGAAAATGTTTTCAAAATGCAAAATAAAAAATAATAACTAAGAAATATATTTTTGTACTATTGTTTTGTGTTTTAAATAAAAAGAAATATATTGGTTTATATATATATATATATATATATATATATATATATATATATATATATATATATATATATATATATATATATATATATATATATATATATATATATATATATATATATATATATATATATATATATATATATATATATATATATATATATATATATATATATATATATATATATATATATATATATATATATATATATATATATATATATATATATATATATATATATATATATATATATATATATATATATATATATATATATATGCTTAAATAAAACAAACAAATGCCAAATAAATACAAAAATGGGTGAAAAAATGATTTTAATGTTTTTTATGTTTTGACAAAAAATAATAAGTCAGAAGAAAAAATAAAAAATAAAAAATGATTAAAAAATCACACAATGGGCCAGGGGGGTGCAAAATGAGAAAAGAGGTGTAAAAAGCAAGGACAGCTCAGGCCCAGCCCAAGACATCATCTTCTTCCTCCAGCTTCTGTTTGAAACAAAAAAAACGCGCGTTCCTTGCTCATCCTGCTATCTCTTGATTCTTTGACTTTTAACAAAAACTTACGACATCAATAATGTAGAGCATCAAGTCACGATTTCAAACATATAAAAAAGTTGTTCTAACTCTCAAAAACGAGGGAGAATTTCTCCATCCCCAATTTCTGACCTAAGTTTTCTTCAATGTTCAGGTCCAAAATTCTCTTAGCACACACAATATAAATGAAAAGTAATTACATGGATGGCTTCAGGGCTATGAATAGAACATGCTTTCTTCACAAACTTAAGCCTAACTATGCCTGGATAGAGAGATAGAAGTTCAAATTTTTACCTGTTCAGCTTGAGTCGTGTACAGCAATGGAGGTACTTTCAATGGAGTTTGAACTTTGGTACAGCTTGCCTGAAGTCCAAGGATGCCTCCCCTATGCTTAACTTGCTTTGAATCTCGCTGAATCAAGCTATGGAAGTCAACCTGCAAAAGAGAAAAGTGAAAATGGCACACTTGGCTATGGATGTTACAGCTTGTATCTAAGGCTTGGAATAGCTTCAATGGATGGTAGGGAATGTATTGGAACTTGTTTGGGCAAAAACGCACGAGTGAATGATGATGGCCAAGTCAAACTGCATGCATGCCCTGTTTCTTGCAGAAAAATGGTGTTTTGATGAATGAGGAGGTATTGAAGGTGGTTTGGTCGTGCTTTAGGTTAGTTAGGGAGTATGAAATGTGTTTACAAAGTTTGTTTTAGTTGGTCTTTGCAGGCATGAGAGTTATGGTTCTGTTTGCAAGTTTTTTTCTTACCTAAGCAAAGATTGTCAAGTTGGGTTATAGGCTAATACATGCCCCTCAAGCATGCTTCATTTTCTCTTCTTGATCAGTGGGATTTATCCATAAACTTGTGCCTAAAAGATCTGGCTTGTACCTCTTTGATTTGTTTTTTGACATAAAGTGTATCTTTACAAGAATGGCAAAATTGCTTTTTCCATATATGGATTAATCTTGCATGTAATGGATAAATACACAAAATAAGACTTGAACACAAAGGATTGGCATTTAATTATTGAGTGTGAATGGGATTAGAGGCGTGTAATCTAGCTTGAACCATGCTGAGTTTGAAAATGCAAAGTGTATGAACATGCCTTGGTCAAGAACAAAAGTGGATTTTGCCCAACTTTGCAAATTCGATTCTCCCTAACCACAAGGGTGTTTGAGAAGTTCTTAGACAATTTGGAAAGCTTGGAATGTGTACTACAATCCATCTTTGTAATGCAAGTTGAAATTCCAAGTGGAAGCATGTGAAAAGTGGCCATGAAGTTGGGCAAAAATCCTGCCTAAAATAGGTCAAAAATTTTCTAAGTTAAGAATGTTTTGCACCCCTATTCCAAAATTCATAACTTGAGCTACAAGCTTCTTTTGAAAAAACTTTGTGAATCAAAGTTGTAGATTTTGCAATGGAATACAACTTTCATGTTTTGAGTTTTGCTTTAATCCATTTACATCTTGATGAAAAAATGGGACAAAGTTATGAAAAAATTAGGAAATTTCATAACTTAGAAAATTTCTAAGTTATGAAATTTCTTCATTTTAAACCCTAATTTGCAATTTTGGGTTTCTTGATGAACAAGTTTCATAATTTGACATGTCTTTATGAAAAATAAATCTTGGCACTTGATTTTGACCAAAAAGTCAAAGTTTGACTTTTCAGTATACAGTCAAATTTTGATCAGTTGACTGAAAAATTCATTTGTCAATCCTATGCATTTGGGATCTTTTGAACTTGTTGAATGTGTCAAGACAATGCCATTGAGTCCTTGAGTCCATATGTGAGATTGGTTTGCCATTGGCTAGGTCAAACAGTCAAAAATTGCCTTTGTGCAGTCAAAACCCTAAAAATGACCATTTTGCCCTTTTGGTGATTTGATCAAATTTCTTGTGGAATTATGATCCAAACTTGACCAAATGGTTCATATGAGTTCATTATGTTGATGTGGGTCAAATTTCATGAGGTTTGACTGTTAATTGGCCACAGTAGACTTTTTCTCCAATACAGTTGATTTCTAGGTCAACTGTCTAATTGACTGGGCAAAGATTGGAATCAAGGCTTGAAACTTGGTATGGATAAACTTGTGAGTCCAACATGAAGCATGAAAGTCTCTTTGGGCATTTTAGGTCAAAACATCTTTGTGCAAACTCAAACCCTAATTTGGGTCACCAATGCAAGGAAGAGTCTTGAGCAGAGCAAACCCTAACTTGATCTTGAGCTCCAAGAGTCTAGTGGTGAGAAAATGTTGAAGAAACGAGAGGGAAAATTTTGGGGTACAACAATGACAAATAGCAGTAAGTCTCTTTTTGTTGATTAGATTCAGCTGATCAAGCTGGGTCTGGATCCAGTCATCCTCGCTCAATCCTGTATCCTTCATAATCCGAAGAGAGGGTATCTAGACTTCAATGGGTAAGACTGCCTCCATACCATACACCAGAGAGTAGGGTGTTGCCCTTGTTGATGTCCGTGCTGAGGTGCGGTACCCATGAAGAGCGAATGGTAGCATCTTGTGCCAGTCTTTGTAGGTCACCGTCATCTTCTGTACAATCTTCTTGATGTTCTTATTAGCCGCTTCAACAGCCCCATTCATCTTCGGCCGGTAAGGAGAAGAGTTGTGATGTTGTATCTTAAACTGTTTGCAGAGCTCGGTGATCATTGTATTATTGAGATTTGTACCATTGTCCGTAATGATCCTCTCTGGCACACCATATCGATAGATCAGATTGTGTCGGATAAACTGCGCTACGACGTTCTTGGTTACTGTAGCAAAGGAAGCTGCCTCAACCCACTTCGTAAAATAATCAATTGCTACCAGGATGAAACGATGCCCGTTGGACGCAGTAGGTATGATCTCGCCAATCATATCGATGCCCCACATTGCAAAGGCCCAAGGAGCTGTCAAGACGCTCAGAGGAACTAGAGGTACATTCACCTTATCAGCATAGACTTGGATCCTATGACAGGTCCGAGAGTGCTGATAACAATCGGCTTCTATAGTAGACCAATAATATCCTGCCCGTAGGATTTTCTTTGCCATGGTATGTCCACTGGAGTGAGTCCCGAAAGTACCTTCATGTAACTCTGCCATGATCCTTTCTGCCTCGTTCTTGTCCATACATCGCAGTAAGGTTGAGTCATGGTTACGCTTGTAAAGGATTCCATTACTGATGAAGAACTTTATCGTGAACCTTCTCAAGAACTTCTTATCATTAACAGATGCACCCTCGGGGTATTCCTGAGCCTCAAGATACCTCTTTACCTCGTGAAACCAGGGTTTATCTGCTACCTCTTCAGTCTCGATGTCACAGCAATGTGCGGGTTCGTCCAACCACTCGATGGTAATCCGGGGAGCTTCATTGTCACACCTGACCTTGAACATAGAAGACATGGTAACTAGCGCGTCCGCTAACTGGTTCTCCTCTCTGGGGAAATGTTCAAAGGTTATCTCCTCAAAGTGTGGGAGCAATGTCAGTACATACTCTTTGTAAGGAATAAGATTTGGGTGCTTCGTATCCCACTCGCCCTTGATCTGACTGATCACTAGAGCGGAATCTCCGAATACACTCAAGAACTTAATCCTTAGGTTAATAGCTGCTCGAAGGCCCATGATGCACGCTTCATACTCCACCATATTATTGGTGCAATTAAAACATAATCAGGCGGTGAATGGAGTATGACAGCCCTCGGGAGATATGATAACAGCGCCAATACCGTTACCCAATGAGTTTGAGGCTCCATCAAAATACATAGACCATCGGGATCCTCCCCCGGGTCCTTCATTCGGTCCAGGTTCCTCACAGTCGGTCACCAACATGATGTTCTCATTCGGGAACTCGAAATTCATGGATTGGTAATAATCCATGGCCTGATGCGCCAAATGATCTGCCAACATACTCCCCTTGATTGATTTTTGAGTTGTGTATTGGATATCATACTCAGTTAAGATCATCTGCCATCTTGCTATTCTTCCGGACAAGGCAGGATTTTCGAAGATATACTTGATTGGGTCCATCTTTGATATCAATAAGGTAGTGTGAGTTAGCATATACTGTCTCAGCCGGCGAGCAGCCCATGCCAAATTGCAACAAGTTTTCTTGAGAAGTGAGTATCGGGTCTCACAATCGGTAAACTTTTTGCTAAGGTAGTAAATAGCATGCTCTTTTCGGCCAGACTCGTCATGTTGCCCCAACACACGCCCCATTGAATTGTAGAGTACTGTCAAGTATAGGATCAAAGGTCTTCCTTCAACTGGAGGCATCAGAATGTGTGGCTCTTGAAGGTATTCCTCGATCCTTTCGAAAGCGGTATGACATTCATTATTCCATTTTACCACTTGATCTTTCTTCAGCAGCTTGAAGATTGGATCACAAGTAGCAGTCAGATGTGAAATGAATCGGGCAATGTAATTCAGACGTCCCAAAAAGCCTCTTACTTCCTTTTCTGTGCGGGGAGCCGGCATCTCCTGTATAGCCTTCACCTTTGCAAGATCCACTTGAATACCTTTATTACTAACGACGAAACCCAATAGCTTACCAGACCTCACCCAGAAGGTGCACTTGTTCGGGTTTAACCTCAGCTTGTACGTCTTTAACCTGTCGAACAGTTTCTGGAGATGGTCAAGGTGTTCTTCTTCAGTCTGGGACCTTGCAATCATGTCATCAACGTAAACCTCAATCTCATGGTGAATCATGTCGTGGAACAAAGCGACCATGGCGCGCTGATAAGTTGCCCCAGCATTCTTCAACCTGAAAGGCATTACCTTATAACAGAAAGTTCCCCACTGTGTAATGAAGGTTGTCTTCTCCATGTCCTCGGGAGCCATCTTAATCTGATTGTATAAAGGAGAAGACTTTATGCGGCGCTGTATTGTCGACCAGAATATCGATGTGAGGAAGCGGGAAATCATCTTTGGGGCTTGCCCTGTTCAGATCTCTATAGTCCACACACATCCGAACCTTACCATCCTTCTTGGGCACTGGAACAACGTTTGCAACCCACTGTGGGCAAGAAGTCACAGCTAGAAATCCGGCGTTAAACTGTTTCATGACCTCAACTTTGATTTTCTCAGACATCTCGGGGCGCATACGGCGAACCTTCTGCTTTACCGGAGGACAGTCTTCTTTAGTTGGCAGGCGGTGTACCACAATATCGGTGTCTAAACCAGGAATATATTCATAAGACCAAGCAAAGATCTCAACATAGTCACGTAGCATCTATTTCAACCGTTGTTTGACACTAGGCTCCAGATTTGCACCTATCTTGACCTCTTTCTTGTCTTTCTCTGTACCAAAATTTACTGATTCCACTGGCTCTTCATGAGTCTGTATGACCCTCTCCTCCTGTAGTAACAGTCTAGCAAGTTCCCCAGGCACTTCACAGTCATCCTCACCTTCTTCCTCGGCTTGGTTGATCATATTTTCGAAGTCATAACTAGCAGTAGCAGAGTCGTTGTCAATGGGATCCATAGTGGATATGGATCTGCATTATGATACGCGAGTGTGTGTAAGACAATAGCTGTTTTGATAAAGTGTGAGATAGAAAAGGAAAAACAAGGAGCGCAAAATTTGTAATGCAAGAAAACGTCCAATGCTTTATTGATGATATATGAAAATGACAAATAATAAGCCCTCACAAACAAAACCAAGGTGCCTCGGGAAAGGCACCAGGCCGTAAAGTTTCAAACTGTCTGTTACAAATCTCAAAACAAAAGTCAATTACTGTGTAATAAAAGAAACGGGCACGAAGTCCTTCACCGTCCAGTTGTTCAAGCCACCATTGGTAGTCGGGAAAATCCAGTTGTCGATATCTGACTCTTCTTCATCATCTTCAATTGTATTCACTCCTGGATTACCGATGTGTATATGAGGTCTTCCAATCCGTGCGCGCCAAACAGCTCTTTGAGCCTCTGCAGTAAAGCCCAAACCAAACTTGTCAGTTTTGTGTGTGAAGTCAGGGAGTTGTCCCCAATTTGCACACCCAACTTGATTAATAACAGCCCTGGCATCCTTGAGGGAAGCCATCTTCATCAGAGGTTTGTCAACAGCAACTTCAGTCGACGCTAAAGTTTGGGGAACCTCTTCAAAGTTCTGACACGGGGTTTCAATGAACTCTCCATCCATCTCCACATACCGGAAGGAGTTAAGATAACTCACCATGTACTCCCCCTCACCTTGTACCGTAACAATCTTCCCTTTTACTGGATATTTCAACATCTGATGGAGCGTAGAAATCACTTCCCCAGCCTTATGAATCCAAGGGCGACCCAACAAGAAACAATAAGATGGTCGGATATCCATCACATAGAATGTAGATGCAAAAGTATGAGATCCAACTTTAATAGGGACGTCCACCTCCCCGTGCACCATCCTTTTTGACCCATCGAAAGCCCTAACCACAATATTACTCGGCTTCAGAACCAAACCTTCACAGTCCAGACGGTCTAATGCTTTCTTTGGCAAAACATTTAATAAGGACCCAGTATCCACCAGCACGTAGGCCAAAGTAGTGCCATTACACTCAATCGAGACGTGCAGAGCATCATTGTGATTTCTTCCTTTAGCAGTCAGATTGGCGTCTGAGAAACCCAAACCATTATCGGCAGTCAAACTAGCTACACAATCTTTGAATTGATCAGTAGAAGTCTCCTGCGGCACATGTGCAGTTTTGAGGAAAGCAATTAAAGCCTTTGCGTGGGCTTCAGAACACAATAACTGGGATAACATGTAGATTTTTGACGGGGTTTGCCCCAGCTGCTCGACTATGTTGTAGTCGCTCTTCTTGATAATCTTCAGAATTTCCTTTATCTCCTGATTAGAGGTGTCTACAATGATCTTCTTAGGCGCCTCCGTCCGGGCAGGCTCACCCGTGATTTCTTTGCCCCGAGTTTCAGATGACTCGGCGACAGGGGTAGTAACTGGAGTAAGAACTGGAATAGTAGCTAATGTACTGGCAGATGAAATGGCAACAGGCTTTTGAATAGTCGGAGGGGAAATCTCGGGAGAAAAGAGTCTTCCACTCCTGGTGACCTTGCTAGCCCCGACAATATTGCTGATATCAGCATCAACTTCTTCAATCTTTAAGTCTTGCTTAATCCCATGGTAATATACATAGGCCCCATAGTGCCAAGGGACAGCCTTATCCGAAGTGTATGTGATAGGACCAGGGACAGTAATGATTAACAGAGCGATTCTCGAAACAGATGTAATCCTAACAGGCTTTCTAGAGGAAGCCTTGGAAGGAATGGCAGAAATGGTTATGATGGCAACATCTTCAACTGGAATTAACAGAATCATAGTCTTCTCGAACAGGATCTCTTTGTTATCCATCAGGCGTTGAAAACCTGATTTCAATAGATGGCAACCAGCAGGCAGGATTGAACACAAGTGGCAACCTTTGCCACAACCCGAAAATAAACCGGCCAACAATAGATTCTTCTTAACTATCATCAAAGGAGTAGAAACTTCTTCCACGGAGGTCACAAATAAATCAGTGTCATTATCAGAGACTACAGGACTAGGACCCTTTTCTTCTTCTTGATTCTCTCCTCCCTTGGATGAATGAGACAAATCAGCATCCTGTCGCAACCTATTCCCGAATCTGTTACCCATATTCAGAAGAACCACCTTCTTCTTCTTCTTCTTCTTCTCCTTCAAGATGAGAGTCTTCAAATCCTCTTGCCATTTAGCCAAATTCAAGAACATCTCTTGGAATTGGGCATTCTGTGCCTGAAGAGCTTTAATGGCTTGATCGGTAGGTATTTCAGAAGACATTTTGTGCTGAAATAAACAACGAAGAAGATGAGAAACCTGTAATGGTACCTGTAATGATGTGCATGATAATGGAATGCGTATGAAATGATTTCAAAGACTTTGGGAGATTCAAATTTGTAAACCAAGAAACAAACAAACTTTATTAGATTAAATTTGTAAAATGTTTAACAATTCCTTTTAAGGCGTTTATAAAGAAATAACTGAAAAGCAAATCTAGACTAGAAACAATAAAAGATATCAGAAATCCCATGGTCGTTTCCCCTTCGTGCTGACATAATCATTGATTATCCTCTCATTCTCAAGTTGCCTCCTGCGCTTCAAGATCTTCCTTTCCTGCTCATGATACTTCTCCCGGTAGGTATACCTCTCCTTATTCAACTGAATCCAGGATCTCTTCAATGCCCCAAGATCAGTAGGCATGTAGGGATAAAGGACCGTATAAGGAACACCTTCTTCATTGGTAGGCTCCACAATCATCGACAGCACAGCTTCGTAAGGCATCCCAAGCTTTTGAGCCCGAGCTCGGACCCACTGGTGATAAGGTTGCATAGGGAGAGAAGTCTTTGGTCCTATGAGGGCCAGACCTGTTCACCATGCCCCAGGCTCGTATAAACCTTCGGCGATGCTCGTCAATGTACCCCTTGTATTCAAAGACAATGTCTGTAAGAAGTAGCTCATGAGGACCGTCTCTCTGAGCGCGACCAAACTGTCGTAGAGCCAAGCAAGGGTTGTAGGTTATTCCTCCTCTAATTCCAAGCAATGGAACATTAGGGTATCCCCCACATCGATCAATTACAGCAGTATCCTCCATAGCCTTAGAACTCCAAAGAATGTCCGTATGGGCAAGGGACATTATCCTGTAAGCCCAACCTAAACCTTCCTCATTCTTCAATACATACTTGGGGAGGTGCAAATTAAACCACCTTGCCAGCAGCGGGAATACAACACATGAGGGTCCCTCTTCTTCGTACAGTACGGGTATAGAGGGCATGTAGGATATCACCCAGAAGAGTAGGCACTCAGATTGCGGGACAGGAAGATCTTAACCGTATTCACATCTATGAAGGAATCTGGATTCGGGAAAAGAACCAAGTCGTAGATGAGGAGAGCCAAGATGTCTTCAAAAGCCTGAAAATCCAAGCTATCCCAGAACTGTTGAGCTTGATCAATCAGAAACTTAGCCAAGAAACCTTTAACCCCGCTCCGTGTCTCCCAGTTGGATACTACATTAGCCCTTTTTAGATGTAAGGCTGAAGCAATGTCCCCGGGTCTAGGAACCTCTTCCAAACCTATGAAGGGTGTCTACTCGAGGATGGATATGCTCAGTAAATAAGAAAACTCCTCCAAAGTGGGAACTAGATGATAATCCGGGAAGGTAAAACAATGATGCACCGGATCGAAGAACTGGAAAAGGACGCTCATCATCTGCTCATCCAACTTTGAAGTAACCAAACTAAGGATCTGACCATGTCTTCTAACGAATGAAGAAGTATCAGGAACTTTTGAGACTAACTCTCTGAGCTGAGCAGGTATTTGCAAGAAGTTAACCCGAATGGTGTTTCTGCGCATGGAAGCCATAATCTACAAAACAGAACAAAGATTAATCCCCTCGGTCTTTGAAATGGTTAGTATAATGAAGTATGCATGCTATGTTATGATGCATGATGTCATGATAAAAGCATACAACAAGTATAGCAGATAACAGACATGGTAAAGGCAAACAAGTCACACAAGAGCCCTTAAGTTTCAGGCTTGCATGGAGTCTAGGTACTACCCTCTTGATGTTCAGTTGGTTTCAACCTGTCCTAATAATAGTAACCGGGTTCTAGAGGTTCTCAATATCACTGACCATCCTCCATCGGTCATAGTTTCAGCTCACGCAATCTTTTCTTGCGGCCGGAACTATCCCGAGAGTATGGTCTCAATGAGTGTAGTATCGAGTATCAACCAGTTCCAAGCTTTACACCAAGACTGGCTATCTCACTACTTCATATGGCCAAGTTGGTCAATTATAGGTTCTAAGGTCAGTTGATGCTTAACGACACACATAGCAGCCCCGTATTCTCCTCGTTTCTCCATAAGGGATACCAATACCAACCAATGTGCCACATCAACGTAGCTACTGCTTCAACCGTATCAGTCTACGCCGTAAAGTTCCCTCACAGTTTATTGCTACTTACCTAAAAGATGTTCCCCAGATCTGGGTTAGGATCTATAGTAACTCCAATACAAAGCCCTCAAAAGTAAAGCAATCAAATCAAACAATAGAAGCAAATATGATGAACTAATCCTAAGGTATACCCCACTTATGACTCCCCAGCAGAGTCGCAAGTTCTGTGATACGGTGGCAGAACCAAACTGTTTTGGAAAATGCTGGTTTGCATTTTGCGTTTGTGTTTGCAAAATGTCGTGGTAAGCAAGATTCGCCACCGACTTTTATTTTATCCAACTGGAAAGGAAAAAAGCACAGAAAAATTCCTTTTTCGAGATTTTAAGTACGGGGGGTAGATTATAGAAAGGGAAGGTATTAGCACCCTTTCTATCCGTGGTTTTCCACGGGCTCTTAGGTACTTGCTCATCATTTTTAAAATTGCTTGTGTTTGTGTGATTTGAAAAGTTTTTGTTTTACTTCGATTTAACCCTTGCTTCTGTCTTCAAGAGTGTTACGAAGTGTTTTTGAAAACTTTGTTTGAAAAGAGTGTAAGTGTGGAAAAGTTTATTTTGAGCAAGTACCTACTAGCATCTACCTACTCGAAAAAATAATTGTTCTATATTTGTTTCCTTTAGACAGCGCTATCCTACTATTAGTGAGTAGGTAGCATCATTGTTGGAGTTTTAAGGGTCAATTCGAAAGGAACGTACGATCACTAAATCAATGTTAGGACGTCTTAGTAATAACCCTAATGTTTTAAGATCAATATTCGAGGCAACATATCCGAGGTAACCTTTCCGAATGGGACATTTGATCTTTATTTAGACAAGAGAGTGACCACTAAAATACCCTATACTTAATGATCGATTTCCGAAGGCAACCGAAGTGAGAGTATACCCTAGGAGTGCGCATGTGCGAGTGATTCAATTTCAATTATTATCTTTTCACATTTAGGGTTTGCTAATTGTTTTAAAATTTACATACATTCTTGTCATGCACCCTATTACCATACATCTAGCAGTTAATATTTGTGGAAGTTAAAATGCGGAAAATAAAGCTACGTTGTTACAAGGCTTCAGGTGGGGGATTAATTACATAGCCAAAAACCCGTCAAAACTATAAATGAAAGTAAAAAGCCTAATTAAACTATTACATCCCATGAGCAGTTACATAATTATTTGCAAAAATAAATAAACGCGCGATGAATCGAGAACGAGAGAAATTAGGGTTTTGACCCCGTCTAAACCTAATTACAAAAAAGAATTATTTTTGGTTGTTTTTTATTATTCTTAAGAAAATAAGGTTTTTAAATTAGATAAATACAAACCTAATTACTAATTAATTTAAATTAAGAAAATTAAGTACATTTGACCTATTTTTGTATTTTATTATTTTTGAGAAAAAGGAATTAAATCAAACAAAACCCTAATTTCTAATTTGTTTTAATTTGTTTACAAAAAAACAAATTAAAGTTATCCTAAAATTAAAATAAACTAATTAAATTAATTTTTGAAAATAAAATAACCTAAATCTAATTTGATGTCAATTGATTTTATGATTTTATATAAAAATAATTAATTTTTGTGTTAGTAAAATAATTTAAATGAATTAAATAAAATAATGAAAATCTAAAAGAAAAAAGAAAAGAGTAATGGGCCTGTTTGCTAGCAATTTGGGGGGTGCCAATAACAGCTTGTGGGCCCAAAATCCATTGATCCACGTTGACTTCCATGATTCACTGTTGCACGTTGACTAGGATGCATGATGAATCCTCATGTAATGGCCTTCAGATCTGGCCTCCTGGAGATCTAATGGTTGAGCCTTGAGGGCATATGGTGGTCTTCACGCCTGTGTACACGCCTGATTATACAAATAAAAATAACATGAAATACATGGGGGACCTGGGATTCGAACCCAGGTCCTATGGCCTTTTCCATCTGCCTTCATACCAACTGAGCTGGCAAGCTTTGTTGTATATGAAATAATAATTAATAATATGGAGAAAAAAAATCAAAGCAAACATTATCCGCGCGCAAATTCAAACGAAGCAATCTGGGCTTGCCACACCATCGTCCCCAACCTCTCTTCGTTCCTAAAAGGTCAAAGACCTTTACCTACGGACCAGAAGCGTAGGTACAAACCAACGACTTTCCAAAATCATCCATAAGCACGATAAATGGAACCTGAAGCCATAAATCAATTCGCCTTGGCCTGGTGAGCAACATGGTGCCTTTATTTTGAGTCAATCTTACCTGTATAAAAAGATCCCAAAATGCAAAAGAAAACCCTAGCAATGGTGTTTCTCTATATGGTTAGCAAAAATAAAATTATATGTTATGAATAGCTTGCAAATACTTCCAGGATTCATAATATATACATGGTTCATGCTACAAATGCTTAAACAATAGTATTCGATTTCAAAAAAAAGGGAGGTCGTAAAGCTCTTACCTTGTGTTTTTGGGCACAAAAACGCTTGCTTTTGATTGGTATAGCCTCCTTATATTCCCAGGAAGCGAATGAGATGGCTTGGGAGTCTTGAAACTGCTTGGAAATATGGAATCAGATCGCCACTTTTCTTGAGTTTTTTCAAGTTTTGTTCTTCCTCTCCACGCCTCAAAACCTTGTGTTTTTGGTCTGCACTTGTCCACTATATACCAATGATCGAATTAGGGTTACAAATGTGCTTTCAATCTTTGTCAATTATGGTCTTTGATCATGATTTGATTTTCATGAAAATATTTCCAAAATAAGCCAAAAATCAATCTTTTCATGCACAAACATGCCTTGCACGATTTGATTTTGTTGCTAGTTGTATAAGGGACCTGAAATATGCACCAAATCTCAAGACTTAAATGATTTTGATATTTCCATGATTTATTTTGATTTAATTTGATTTAATTGAAATAAAAAATCAAAATAAATGGCAAAAATAAAATAAAGGCAAGTGGAAAGAGTTAGTGCTCTTCGACCATGCTACAAACTCAAAACAAGTGTAAAAAGTTAGGCCCATTTGACAAAAATTGTAATTTGAGGCACTTTTAAATTTTGGCAATTTTGCAAAAAAGGTCAACTTCACCAATGCATAACTCCTTCAATTTTGAATCTTTGAAGGTGTTCTTAGACTTTTTAGAAAGCTTGAGATGTCCTCTAAGCAACCCTTTTGTTCTCATCTAAATTGAGTCTTCCATGTTCATGTATGAAGCTTTTACAAAAAAGGTGTTTTTGTTGACTTTTCAAAATGACCTATAATGTCCAAATTCATAACTTCTTGTGAGTGCATATTTTGAACTTTGGAGATGAAGATGTATTGTAGTTAATTTCATCCTCTTAAAAATGAGCTTTGGATGGGTCACTTCTCATAAAGTATGAGAAAGTTATGCTTGGTCAAAGTTGAGTTGACTTTTCCTACAAAACCATAATTTAGCAACTTTTGGGTTTTGATGAATTGTGAGCAATCCTTGATGAATCATGATCAACCCTTGATCAAATGATGAATAATACTTCAAAATGATAATTTTGACCAAAAATCTTGAAGTTTGACTGTATGTGGGCCACAGTTGACTTTTGCCCTAGCAAAGTCGATTTTCAAGCCTTTGAGCAATTGACTGAGCAAACTTCCTCTGCAAGGCTTTAAACTTGACATGGATATATTAGGAAAATGGTGAGAATTTGGTATCCCTTGGACTCAAGTATCTTGATGCAACATGAAACCCTAATTTGAGGTAGACAGCCTTAGGAGAGAGTTTGTCTGGTCAACCCTTGGACTTCCTTGAGCAATTTGAGGACCTCACTTGAAATGCTTTGAGAAATATGGGAGGGAAAATTTCGAGGTACAACAATTGGGAAATAAGACCATCCCATAGATAAGAAGAGACACAATTTCCTCAAATTCTTGCAAGTCTAAGGAATTCCAACAGCTTTGGGCTTTCTCAAACAGGAACTTTGCTAAGAAGCCTTTGACACCACTTCTAGTTTTCCAATGAGTTGTGACATCAGATGAGTGAAAGTGAAGAGCTTGAGAAATCTTTTCTGGCTTTCGGTCTCTTTTCGTACCGTTGAAAGGTAGTTGATTGAGAATGAGAATCCTCAAGAGTTGAGAGAATTCTTCCAAAGTAGGCACAAGCTGATAGTCGGGAAATATGAAGCAATGGTCCAAAGGATCAAAGAACTGAAAAAGCACCTTCATCATGTCCTCATCTATGTTGGAGGTGGCCAAGTTGAGTAGACGACCATGCCTCTCGGTTAATGGAGAGTTCTCAGGGATCCTTGAAGCTAGCTCCTTGAGTTGTGGAGGAATTCTTACAAGGTTGACTTGGATAGTTTTCCTGCGAAGTGAATTCATATCCTACAAAACAAGAACAAAGATGAATCTCCAAAATCCTTGAAATGGTTAGTGAATGCATATGATGCTCATGATGTCCATGATGTTATGTATAAGTATTCATATACAAGCAAAACAAACAAGTTCTTAGTTTAGGCTTGCATGGGGTTTTATAGGTAAGTACCCTCTTGAAGTTTAGTTGGCTTAAACCTGTCCTAGTAATAGTAACCGAGTCCTAAGGAGCTCAATATCACTGGATTGTTTCCTTGGTCATTGTTTCAGTTCAAGCCTCTTTAATAGCGACTGAAATATCCCAAGAAACCAAACCTCAATGAGTGTAGTATCGAGTATCTACCAACTTCAGAATGCACCAAAGCCGGTCATCTCACTACATCCTAAAGGCCAGGTTGGTCAAGTAAAGGGTTCTAGAAGTTAATTAGTGCTTCATGACATCACTCAGCGGCCCCGTATTCTCTTTGATTGACTCAAAGGCTACCGGTACCCATAAATATGTCGCATTAACATAGCTATTGCTTAGACCATGTCAGATACCCCGCACAGTTTCCACAATGTATTGCTATTTACCTATAATGTATCCCAAATTCGGGTAGAGGATTTCAAACCCAAACAAAGAACCATAATGTAAAGCATACAAGTCAAACAATGTAAGCAAATAAATATGATATATCCCTAAGGTAACCCCACTTTTAGAATATTCCCCAACAGAGTTTCCAGTTCTGTGATATGGTGGGAGAACTAACCTGAGGGTTTTGCGTTTTATTTTAAATGTTGCGGTTTTGCAAGAGTCGCCATCGAATTTTCTTTTATCCAAAAGGAAAGGTGAAAAAGCACAGGAAAGACCTTTGAGATTGTTTCAAAAGTTCGGGGGGTAGATTATGCAAAGGGAAGGTATTAGCACCCTTTTCATCCATGGTTTTCCATGGGCTCTTAGTTACTTGCTAGATCACTTGCTTTTTGTTTTGAAATTGTGCTTTGTGTGGTTTTTGAAAGTAGTTTGTAAAAGAGGTCATTATTTAGGCAATCTTTGTAATGATTCTCGTTCGTAAGAATGTATACAAAGATGTTTGTCTTTTTTAAAAATGTTTTCAATGTTTGTAAAATGTTTGGAAATGTGTGTGTTTATTTTAAAAATATCAAGGATAGTTGTTTGGAAAATAGAGCAAGTAACTAGAAGTAATCTACCTACTCAAATGTCTTTCTTTTTTATTTTCTATTCCTTTGACATTGTTGTCTTACCTTTGATTTGGTAAGCAACCCTATCTTTGGATGTGAACGGGACGAGCGTGGGTCATCGTATAACCATGATTAGCAATATTGAAAAGTATCTTAGCATTTTTTAGGGACCAAGATCATTTTGTAAGGCAACTTTGAATAGCGTCATCGAGGGACTATGATCTTATATTTGTTTGTTTTGCCAAGATACTTCGCATACGTAATATGGCTATTTTTGTATAAGGCAACCAAGTGGAGAAACCCTAAGGATGCTTGTGTGCAAGTGTGTTATTTTCATGCTTTGATTTTGTCTTGGATTTAGGGTTTTCTATTGGATTTGTTTTTATCTTGCCATACAAACCCTAATTACTAGCATGCTATATAAAAGCGGTAAATTGCGTAATTTAAAGATTACTACGCTATTACAACATTTTTATGGGAGGGGAATACAAATTATGAATGGGGATTTGCAATAATGTAAATCTAATTAAGCTATTACAACCAAATCGAATTTGTACCAATATTTGAATAAACAATATACAATATAATTTAACTATGCAATGTGTGTATATGCAAGAAAAAAAGATTTTTGTCTTGTTTTTTTATGTGAAAAGGAGTTTTAACCTAATCCTAAAAATATTTAAAAAGTAAATTATTTATTGAGAAAAATGGTTAACCCTAATTTCTAATTAAAGGGAAAATAAAGTTCTTTAGGTATTATTTTTTTGTGTATTTTTGTATTAAAAAATAATAAATAATATCTTATGAAAATATTTAGTTTTTATATATCAAAAATAAATATTTTACAAGTATGAATAAAAAAAGGAATAAAATAGTTAACCTAATTCTATTATATTTACAAGTTTATTTAAGAAAGAAATAATTAATATATAGTTTAATAAAAATATTGTTTATGTAAAAATAAAATAAAATAAATAAAATGCAAAATTTATCATGTTTATATTTTTTATGATTTTATGTGTTAGAGAAAATATTTTAATAAAACAAATATGAAAATAAATTAAATAATAAAAAGATTGGGCCAGGGGTGCTGCAAGCAAAAAGGGATTAGTGTGTTAGAAAAAAAATAGAAAGCCCAAGAAACAAGCCCATACTGCCAAAAAATGCCAAAATTGAAGCTGAGAAAAAAAGAAAATGTAAAAGGTAGCGTCAAGGTTCAAACTCATGACCTGGGCCTTGCCAGCGCGCTACTTTGCCACTGGGATGGCTGTACATCCGTTGGTTTATATGAAACAATAAAAACATAACAAAGAAATTTCCTTGCCCTGTACTTCATCTTCTTCCTTAAGCTGGCCAGAACTCCTGTATCTTTCTCATTTCTCCATGAAAATGAAAACTTCCAACATGAAAATGATAGTAGTTATCCCTACGATTTCAACCATGTAACTTATGGAAACTAACAATCAAAGATTAAAACGAATTTTGAAAGCCCTAATTTTAAACCTAATTTTTACAGAAATTGGAATGCTAAAATTCTCTATACATAATGATCAGAAATGAAATCTATGCACATGGTTGGCTTCAGCACTATAATATCTACATTTTTCTTTCATAAATCATGGCCAATGGATGCCTATATGAAGAGATAGAAGTTGGAATTCTTACGTCTTTCAGCTGAGATTGTGAATAGAGTTTGAGTGAGATTTAGGAAGGCCTGAAGGTTGCTTTAGCTTGCTTGAACCTCCCTGAGTGTGTTCCAATCCTTGCCTTGCTGTGGAAGTGCCTAGAACTCTCTATCCAAGTCAACCTGCAAGCTTGAAAAACAAAAATGGCAGATGAAGAAGGAGTAGTTACAGTGTAGGAATTATGGTCAGGATCACTTAGATATGAGGTAGGTAAAGTGTTTGAATGATTAAAACTTGAAACGCACGAGAAAATTGATGGGATTTCTATGCTTATGCTCAAACTGCAAGTTTTTGACAGGTTTTGGTGATAGGGAGTTTCAGGGTGTTTTTTGGCCTCTTGTAATCGTGTCTCCTGTTGTAATGGGTTTGTGTATTAGTATGGAGGAAGTTTTAGGTCAATTTCACAACAGATCTTTTAGCTGTAGACTTTTTTGCACACTTTCTTGCTTTTGAAGCAAAGTGAAGAGACAAGTCTCCTCATGCTTGTACTGGCCTGCTTAGAGTTGGTATAAGCTCTACACAAATTTCTTTAGGTCTGTAGGACTTGTGTGTCCAGAGAAGACATGTCCAATTCTCAAGAATTGAAAAGTTGCAAAAGTGAAGCTATTCCAAAATGGCAATGGCAACTTTGTGCCATTTATGGAATTAAAGCTTGGACAAAGACCCTTGGGCTTGAATTATGGTTTTGTCAACTGAGTAAGTATTAAATTATGAAGTGAGAAACAAGTTTGAGACTTGTACAACATGGATTAGGCAGCATAGGTTCAGATTTGAATTTTGTTCTTCATGAAATGGCTTGAAAACAAAGTGAGAAATTGCCAACTTCATCTCTTCGATTCTCCATACTCAAAAATGATCTCAAGTAGTTATTGGACATTTTGGAAAGCTTGTAATGTTATATATAACTCATATTTGAAATTCATTTCAAGATTCCCCTTGTAACTATGTGAAAAATTGCCATGAAGTTGGGTCAAAAACCTGCCTAAATTAGGGCAAAATTTCACTAAGTTATTTTAGTTCATGGGCATGTATTCACAAAATTATATCTTGAGATCCAAGCATATTTAGGGAAAATGTGTGAAGAAAAGTTGTATATATCATGTAGATCTACAACTTTCATGTTGGGAACTTTCTTTGAATCATCTTGTAACATGGTGAAAAAATGGCTTAAAGTTGAGAAAAAATAAGAATTTTTTTATACTTAGAAAAATTTCTAAGTTAAGAAAAATTTCAAATTTCAAAATCAAATCTTCAATCTTTGGTTTCTTGATGAAAAAGTTTCACATTTTGACATGTTTTGATGAATTGTGATCCTTGGCACTTGATTTTGACCAAAAAGTCAAAGTTTGACTTTTCAGTATACAGTTGACTTTTGATCAGTTGACTGCAAATTTCATCTGTCTATCCAATGGATTTGCAATGTTTTGAACCATGTAAATAGGTCAAGATGGTAAAAATTAATCCTTGAAATCATGCTTCAAACCAATTGGTCATTTTCCGAGTCAAAAATCAGAAATTTCCCTTTCTCAGTCAAAACCCTAATTTTGACCAATTTGCCCTTTTGATGATTTGATCAAATTTCTTGAGGAATTGTGATCCAAACTTTATAAAATGATATATATGAGTCTAGAATGTTGATTCTGATAAAAAAATATGAAGCTTGACTGTAAATTGGCCATGGTTGACTTTTTCCCCAATACAACTGATTTTTAAGGTCAACTGTCCAATTGACTGATCAAAAATATGGTTCAAAGCTTGAAAATTGTCATGAGTAATCTTAGGGGTTCATAATGATGTTTGAAAGTCATATGAAGCATTTATAGTCCAAAAATCCTTGTACAATCTCAAACCCTAATTTTTGGTCATCAGTGCATGATGAGATGTCTTGAGCTGGTCAAACCCTAATCCAGTCTTGAGTCAAAGAGATCTTGTGAGAATAATCTTGATAAATGAGAGGGAAAATTTTGGGGTACAACAATATCTTTGCGGGAGTGGCCCGACTGGATGAGCTAAAGGCTTGATTTCCACCAAGGATGCCTTAACCAAGTGTTGTAATAACTGGCTTGGTGGCATGGGCAGTGGATCAAAATTTCTGGGTGGCCTTTTAAATTTGTCTTGCCTTTGTCCTTGTGGGGTCACCAGTGGTTGTGATGTCCTTGGTTGTGAGGCCATAACATTAACTTCTCCCTCTTTTCTTCTTGGGAAGTTTGAAGCTGGTCCTTTTGAATTTTAAGGGGCATTTGACGACCCCCCTGATATCTTCCCACTTTTTAACCCAGTTTCGATTCTTTCGCCAATAGTCACTAGGTCTGAGAATACCGACGAGACACTTCCCACCATATTCTCATGATAAAGCCCTTGTAAGGTTCCCAGGAACATGTCTTCGAGTTCTGTTTCTAGCATTGGCGGTTGTACACGGGATGCCATTTCCCTCCATCTTTGAGCATATTCTTTGAAGGATTCTTCCTTCTTTTGGGACATATTTTGGAGTTGCATGCGGGTAGGCGCCATGTCCAGGTTATATTTTTAATGCTTCAAGAAGTAATTAGCAAGGTTTTCCCAGGTTTGGATATGTGTTCGCTCCAACTGCATGTACCAGTCTAAAGATGCCTCGCTCAGACTGTCTTGGAAACAGTGGATCATTAGCTTCTGATCATGGGCATGGGCATGCATCTTCCTGCAATACATACGAAGAGTATTTCTTGGACAAGTGAGCCCTTTGTATTTTCCAAAGTCGAGTACTTTGAATTTTGGCGGTATCACCACATCAGGAACTAGACCCATTTCCAGAGCGTCTACTTTGAAAGCATCAAAACCCTCCACAGCTTTTAACCTTTCCTTCAGGGCTTTATACTTACTCATTACCAGTGGATTATCTACATCATGAGTACCAGTCGTCTTTAAGGGTACCTGGTGAGCATCCTATGGGTTATGATCTCCGTATTGCAAGTTTAGGTAGTTGTCTGCATTGTTGGTTGGAATTTGTAGGGTATGTGATGCCCCTACTTTATATGGTGGTGGGATGAACCCTTCAGTTTTAACCTCTTGTTGGGCCATGGAGGACTTTTGGGGTCCCGCTTCCGGATCTTTCCTTGGCTGGTGACCGCTCGATGCACCAATAGTTTGGGCTACCTCTTCAAAAGCTACCCTGGGAATTTGGTCCGGCCTGTCAATAATGTTCTTAAAAGCTAGAAGAACTAGACTCAAATCTACTTTCATTGAACTTACGTCACCCTTTACTTGGTCAATATCCTCTTTGAACACAGCTTGAGTCTCCTCGATTTGTTCCATTGCTTTTTGTTGATGGGCCCTTGTTTGATATGGAGGCCAAGGAGGTGGAGGTCTTATTCTACCAATGGTTTAATTGGAGAGACTTTTAAAGAAAATGAGTTTTGATATGACATGCAGGTGTTTTATAAATGCATGCGTGCGAACGGATGTGCATGAACATGAAATGATTACTTGTTTTAAATGTCTTATTCACTTGGCTACATGCTTGTATTTTACTTATTATTTTACTTGGTGACTAGCTTCAAAATAGACACGCCGTCGAGATAGGGAAACAAAATGCCTTTATTGAAAGTAACATGATCCAGATATTGAAAAATATTACAACTTAAAATTAAAACTTGTTTGCATAATCATAAATGAAGGGAACTAAATCTTCTAGGTGCGCCTGCGGATGTATGCTCTGAAGCCATCAACCATTGCTCGGCAAAGCTGGAGAAAGTCTTCAACATCCTTCGGAAGAGGAACCATTACACTCTATGTATCTTTTAAACTTCTAGGGATATCCTCGATGAGATTGTTGGCTAGGAAGACGAGCTTTTTATGTTTTTCTTTGTAGTACCTGTATTCCTGATAAATATGCGGGATTATATTATGGTTATCTCTCTCAGCTTGGGTGATCTTGGTATACTGCTCCTCCCAATACATCTTTTCACCCCGCATTTCTGTATAAAGCCTTTGTTGGATGAGGAAATATTTTTGAAGATCCTGCAGCTCTAAGCACACATGCTCATATTCTTGAGTTCTCTGAGTGAGGAGTTTCTCTGCCTCTATCCTTTCAAGGCCTCCTTTGACCTCTGACTCTTGGCTTTCTTGAAGTTCAGTGGCGAGGTACTTTACTTGCTCTTCTTGATCTAAGGAAGCTTGTGCCAAACTTTGGATTTGGGCTCTTAAATTTTCCTCTAGCACCTTCTTGTCATGTGTCTCCTTTTCATACCATCTAGTTAACCTTCTGATTTCAGCGGCGGGCTCTTCTAACCTTTGGTTGTGGGAATCTAGGTTGAATGTCACACTCAATAGCCCTTCATTTGTACGCTTTCGTTTGAGACTTTATTTCTCCAATTCTTTTTGACTTCTCTCAATTTGTTCGTCCTTTAACTCAAGTATGAGTTGCATCTGTTTCTTTTCTTTGGTTAGATTGAGGAGATTGAGTTCCAATGCTTATTTTTCTTTTTGAGCTTGCTTTAAGGCGCTTTTCAGATTGTCGACTTCTTCCAAAGATATGGGTGTCATCTTTGGGACCTCTGATTTATACTCTGGATCTTTTTCGAATGGCAGCTTGATAATCCGCACCCTATCTCCGACCCATTTGGTGTAGGGTTCTCTTGCTATGGCATTCTTTCTTTCGGCTTTCCTCTTGTTAACCTTGTTCCAAGCCCGAATAAACCTGTTGAGTAACCCTTGGTCTTCTATACCCATGTTATGGATGATAAGTGGTCGGAGTTGTTCGTCCAAAGGTTTGTCTTCCAAAGGATTCCCTAATTGTCTTAGGGAAAAAGTAGGATTATAATTAATACAGCCTCGTGATCCAATCAAAGGGACATTAGGAAAGTCCCCACAGCTAATAGTGATATCACCAATATCCAGCTTCCTTGCATACCATAATATAGAGTTTGCAGTGAGAGACCTTAACTTCTATGGCCACTCGTGTCTGGTCAAGTCTGGGATCATATAGTCTTCTTTGTAAAGATGAGTCATGAACCAAGTATATAGAAGCGGGATGCAACAAATTAGCATGCATTTTCTCCTTTCACACATCATATGAAAAGTGTAATAAATGTCAGCAAGCAAAGTGGGAGTAGGATCCGTATTAAAGACTTTCGCACCCCAAAATATGATAATGGCCGCGGGGTCAATATAGTCCACAGTCTGAGGAAATAAAATTACACCAAATACCAACAGCCCTAAACAATCAACACAAGATTCACATTCCTTATAATTAGAAAAATCTAGTGCCTTAGCTTCCAAGTATATCCTTTTTATTCCTTGTATCGTACCTTCTCTTCGGTAATTTTGCACTAACTCAGGGTAGGGGATCCCTAAGCCTTTTGCCAAAACTTTGACTTCAACAGTTTGTCCAATACCTACATAGGCCTTTTCTTTGGAAAAATTTAGAATTCTGTCAAATTCTTCCTGAGCCGGTGCTAGATGGAAGTCTTGGAAGGTGAAACATCTCAATGGAGGGTCATAAAACTGAATTAGGGCAGAGACTGCATCCATTTGAACCTCTATTTTAGTCAAGTCTAGGGTGTCCCCATAGCAGCGAGCGCACATCTTCATAGCTCTCTCAGATAATTTCCCCTTTATGGTTTTGATTTCAAAAAGGTCAGGCTTGTAGGCATTGACGCGAACAAGTTGATTCCCTTTGGTATCCATTTTTAAGACAGTCACCAAAAATCTTGATTTTTGTTATTTTTTATTTTGTACCCTGTGAATAAGACAGATAAAAGAAGCAAATGATGAATATGAGATATATATGAATGCATGAATGTATAAGTGTTGGGTTGAGTAACGGAATTTTGTGACAGGTTTTTGTGATGGGTATCCATATAAGGTAGGCTCCTTAATTTTGACCTACGGTTAGTCTACCCTTCCAAAAGGTGGTTTCCTTAAGGGTATCATGAATAACATCATAGGGAAAAGGCATAAGGGCCTCCCTTTGGTGGAGCCTCTTTACGGACTGAAACTTTCGTCTCCAAGTCATGAAAGGTCTCGTCATGAGATTTTAGGTTAAGGTCGCTACGAAGAGTCATGGGTGACCTTCCAAAGTCCTACTCGTCAAGAGGATATCTCTCAATAAGTATTCCTTTTTCGGAAGTCCACTGACTCTAGGCGAAGTCGTCACATAAACTCGCAGGGATGATGTACCTCCTAAGCTAATAGACGAACCTTCTTTCTAAGGGTTATATTAGAAATATTTTTGAGATAGAAAAATCCCGCCACGCAGTAAATATATGATGATAAGAGAAATTGACAGTAAATAAATAAATGCGATAAAGTAGATAAATGCAATAAATAAATAAAGCAAATAAAAAAACCCAAAAATACTTAAACCTAGGGTTAAGAAGAGTCCCCAACAGAGTCGCCAGCTGTAGCAACTGGATTTTTAATCAGGAGTCCCCATTATTAGTTTTTATCCTAGGGAAGGGAATCTAACAGAAAACCCTAATTCGCAGACAGAGATTCTAGGTTTCTGACTCAATTAGAAGAAAGGAATGTGTTAGGCACCTTTCATCTACCTTGCTCGCAAGGATACTAGGCTCTAGGTTTAGGTTTGGGGTAAACAGGATTTCAAGTTTTAATTAGAAAGACTCGCCACGATTTTTGATTGTATGCCTACGTATCCTCTTATGAGGAACCAGAGTCCCAATTCGTAGTTCATATGGGGTTGGTGTTTTTTATGGGTTTGCAAACATATTTTTGAATCACCTCGTACTTGGCCGGGAATAGTGATTGCGGAGATTTTGACTGAATGCGCAGTAAGTCAAAACTTGTTTGAAACCCTTTTGCAAAAAAAAACAGTTGATTAGCTTAGTTTATTGCGAAAAATAGTTTGATGCTTTGTTTGTGTTTTTTATCGTATTAATTGCAAAGATCTTGATTAATGCATGATTAGGAAATAGTTTAATGCAAATAATATATAAAATAACATATGCAATTTTGATATAAAATAATTTTATTTGATAATATAGTAATATTTAAATAGTAAATAAAATATATTAATAATAATATTTACATAAAAAGGGATTATAAATAATAAATGATAATTATAAATAATAATAATAAAAAGTTAAGTAATTATAACAATATATAATAATAATATCAAAATATAATAATAATAATAATAATAATAATCACTATTTGATATATTGTAAATAAATAATGCATATGTTTATAAAAATTATAAATGATAATTGAATTATAAATGAAAATAAATAAATTCAATTCAGGGGGTGTGAATTCTAATTAACAAGTAAAACAGGGGGTATTAAAATGAGATCTGGGCTAGGCCCATTGACAACTCAGATCAGGGGGTGTATGTTGTTTTGTGGTTTAGTAATTAGGCAGAAGGGTGGTGTGAAAATTAATGGGCTAGGCCCAACTACAAATTAGAGAGAGGCCGGTTAGATTGTGTACGCGAGGGAGTATTGATCTTACGATGAGACTTGGCCTCTTGGCCGTCTGATGAGGATTTAACGGGCATGGTTGCAGGTGCATGATAATATGGTGTATGTGCTAGTATTGGATTGTAATGAATTACAACAAGTTTTGCTTAACATTTTTTTACAATTCATTTCCATTTTCTTGTTTTTTTGTTACAGCAAAGTTTCATCTCTCTTCCTCTCGCGATACCCAAACCCTTTCTCTAACCTAGCCCTAAAACGAGTTCCATGGCGGCGCACCAAGTCTCGACCAAAACCCAATCGCGACCTAATAGATCCCAAACCCACAAATAAACAAAAAGAAAAAGAGCTAAGCTTTACCCCTTTCGTGCGATTTCGTTTCCTTTGACTTTTGCTCCCGATCGATGCTAATATCCTCTTCTTCTTTGATTTTGCAGGTTTCTAGTGACGCTTTGAAGATGGTGGCGCAGCAGAGGCAGCAACTAGGGCAGAGATTATGTCACGCGATTAGGGTTTCAGACGTTGAAACCCTAATCGCCTCTAACTTCGGTTTTCAACAACAAGGTGGTTCTGCCGCTTCTTCCAGCAAATTTGTTCTTCTTCTGCTAATATGTCTTTTGCGTTCATATTTTTTCCTTCTTCTTCTGTTTATTCTTTTCTCCCTTACTGTATTTTTATTTTCTGTATTTATAGGGTTATGGTTTTGCTGTTACAATTTTAGAGCTTAGATTTAGGATTATTAGAGATTTAGGGATTTTAAATTCATTGTAATTGATTATGTATATTTGATTTTGAGATGTAATTGGGACTCGATTCATATTTGATTTCGCTGATTGAATGTAATGAGCACAGATTCTGTGTATTTGATTGTGTATAATTTCATTTTTAACCATAACAGAGATTTGATTTAATATTATTTTGGATGTGTACTGTAAAAAAAAATATTTGATTGAGTTGCAATCTGTACAGTACTTTCTGGTTTGATAGAAACGTGCGCAATTCTGGCTATGATTTATACAGTATATGTTTTCTCAAACATGGGCCCTGCGCTATTCTTTGTTTTGTCCAGCTTGTTGAATAAATGGATCTTCGGCCTATCAAGATTCAGCCCAACGCGTTACTGTTTCTCTTAAACAATATTATAATTTTGATATTGTAATGGGCCCAATCTTTTGGACTTCTTTACAATACATTTTCAAACTTTAACAGATATAAAAGAATTGTAACAAAAAATATCCAATAAAATATTTTGTAAAATCTTTTTAATAAAATAATTATAACAAATCTCTTAATAAAAAGTTTAATAATAATAACATAACAGAAATGGTTTCTAAATGGTCCCATCTTTCTACTTAGTTTACCGTAATACTCCTAATTGGGCCACTTTATAACAGACTGGACCCAATATTAATAAATAGTTTATATAATTAAAAAAATCAGTAAAAATGTTTAATAATAATTGTTGTTACCCAAAATTTTCCCTTTTTTCATACACGCATATTATTGGTTTTATGGTTATGGAATAAATGTATATTTATCAAGCTTCTTCAGGTTACAAGTGACGATTATTTCGTCAATGGATATTCTCAGAGTATTTTCCGTGTTGAAGATCGGTTCGCCGTTTTGCAACGATTCGGGGTTCAAAGATTCACAAGTTCAACCCGGCGCGTCATATTCAGGTGTTCTTTCGCCAAGATATCTTTGATAACATATTCTCAAATTCAGTTTCGGCTCAAGAGTCAATTCTTTAAAGAGGGTCTCCGAATGTGTGAGTTTTCTCGAAGAAATGTGGTGAAAAATTGTGCTGAAAGTGTAGTTTTTACGTGCTAAAAATTCATAACTTGAAGATCGTGGCTCGTTTTGAACCCGTTCCGGTGGCCAAAATTCTGTATTGACGTCATCTATGTTTTCATCTCTCACGGCTGGAAGCCAAATTCGATCAGAAGGTCTTCAAAAATGTGGATTTATCAAGTATTTTCGTACATAAAATTTGTGACAGAAATTTATTTGCGTCGTGTTCAGAAAATCATAACTTGGTCGATTTTCATCGTATCGAGCTGGTTCTGGCGCCAAAATTTCACAAATTGAGTTGGCTACGTTTTCACAGGAGGTATCTAGTTCGAACGGTATTCAAAAGGCCTTCGTTTTTTGTACAGAGCGTGTGTGACGCGCCGAAAATCCTAAATGCTGAATATTATTTTATCTGGGGCGAAACTTCGAAAATTCATAACTCGGTTAATTTTTATCAGATTGGGCTCATATTTTTACACAAGGTCACCGACTCAGAGATCTACAACTTTTCTTCAAAAGTCGAGACTGGATTATACTCCAATCAATACCAGTTTTTTATTGAAGAACATGTTAGAATCGACACTGGAGCCCAAAATAAGTTTGTCTGAGCTGAAACTTCAAAATTTCATAACTGATTCACCGTTTATCCGATTGAGCCCATATTTAGACAGGAGTTAGTTGTCGATGTTGGCTGCATTTTGTTTTCACATTTCAACTTCAAAAATTGCACTTAAGCCCCCTGCAATTTAGCCTGGAATGTGACGGACTCAAGTGAACATTGGAGGCCCAATTGCACATTCAAAGCCCTTTTTTTTCTCTAATTTCCATTATATAATCTCATTCTTTTCACACAAACAAAAGGAGAGAGAAAAATTAACCTTTTCCACAACGCTGTCAGAATATCAAATTCTTTCAGGAACCCTAAAACCTTAAAATCCTTATTACAAATCTCTCTCTCACTACAAACAAGCCATCCCGATTACAAACCAACATATCACTACTTCTCCAGGAAGGGTAAGGCTGGCTTGATCTCCATGATCAAAAGGGCATAAAAGCATTCATATAACTACTTCTTCAGTAAGGGTAAGGCTGGTTTGATCTCCATGATCAAAAGGGTATAATCATTCATACATGCCATATCGGTTTTAACATTAAATTTTTTCATATATTGGCTTTATTTGTATTTCATGATTTGTAGTAATTTATTTAATGTGTTCATGAGATTCAACACTGCAGATTTAGACAGGATCTCATGCAGGTTCATTACAGAACGTTGAGGCCAAAACACAAATGGCCAAAATAGAACAACTTACACATGATACCAATACATGGCGAGGCAGACATCCTGACAAGGTTAAGGGCGTGGGTTCAACAACCACCCCTATTGGTTTTGATTTTCTTCCTACAGAACGTTGAGGCCAAAACACAAATGGCCAAAACAGAACAGTCAACACATGACACCAATACATAGCGAGGCAGACATCCTGAGAAGGTTAAGGGCGTGGGTTCAACAACCACCCCTATTGGTTTTGATTTTCTTCCTTCTTGTTTATCCTTTTACCTATTTTTATTCTTTCTGTTTAAAATCTTTTTTTTCATAAAACTTAACATTTTTCACAAACCTTTGATTTTTTGTAATAAACTCGAATAATTAATTTTAGGTTTTAATTTAATTTTAGGTAACTTTAATTGTTTTGTACATAATTAAAATTAATTAGAACAAATAGGTTTTATTTCTAATTTAATTATATTTTCTTTTTTCCTAAAAATAACCAAAAACCAAAAATAGGTCAATTTAATTATTTTCATTAATTAATTTTATCACTAATTAATTTTGTCACTTAATTTAGAAAAAACTTAATTCTTTTATTAAAAACAACAAAAAACAAATTTTCTTTTAATTAGGTTAGAAGGGTCAAAACCCTATTTTTCTTCTCAATCTTAATTTTTCTCACGCGCTTTATTTTTATTATTTATCATATTGATGTAACTGCCTACAGTTTGTAATAGTTTAATTAGGACATTTATTTACATTTATCGCTTTAATTTCAAAGGTTTGTTTTTGGCTATGTAAATACCCGAAGCCTTGTAATAGCATAGCTTACTTTCTGCATTTTATTTCTGCAAACTATAAACTGCTTAGATGTATGGCTAATAGGATTGTATGGAAAGAATGTATGGAAAATTAAAACGCTAGATCACCTAATGTGCAAAGATTAAATAACTGAAATCGAACATATGCACATGCGCACTCCTAGAGTACACTCCCACTTAGTTGCCTTCGGTAAACGGTCATTGAGTATATGATGCTTTAGTGGTCGTCCTTTTGTCCAAAGATCAAAGTTGCCTCGGAAAGGTTGCCTCGGATATTGTTGCCTCGGATAATTAATCTAAGACATTAGGGTTATTACTAAGACGTCCTAACATTGCTTTAGTGACCATACGTCCCTTTCGAATTGACCCTCAAACTCCAACGACGGTGCTACCTACTCACTAATAGTGGGATAGTATTGTCTAAAGGAAACAAACATAGAATAATTCTTTTTTCGAGTAGGTAGATTAGTACTTAAGTACTTGCTCAATCCAAACAAATTTTCTCACACTTACACTCCTTTACAAACAAAGTTTTCAAAAACACTTCATTACACTCTTGAAGACAAAAGCAAGAGTTAAATCGAAGTCAAGACAAAAGCTTTTCAAAGCACACAAACACAAAGAAAACAATTTTGAAAATGATGAGCAAGTGCCTAAGATCCCGTAGATAACTATGGATAGAAAGGGTGCTAATACCTTCCCTTTTTATAATCTACCCCCTGTACTCAAAAATATCTCAAAAAAGGAATTTTTCTGTGCTTTTTTCCTTTCCTTGTTGGATAAAATAAAAGTCGGTGGCGACTCTTGCTTACCGCGACATTTTGCAAACACAAACGAAAAACACAAACCAACATTCCAAAAACAGTCTGGTTCTGGCCACCGTATCACAGAACTGGCGACTCTGTTGGGGATTTAATAAGTGGGGTGTACCTTAGGATTAGTTCATATTATTTTCAATTGTTTGATCTGTTTTCTTTATCTTTGTGGGCTTTGAATCAGAGTTACTATAGATCCTAACTCGGATCTGGGGATAGCTTTTAGGTAAGTAGCAATAGACTGTGAGGGAACTGTACGGTGTAGACTGATACGGTTGAAGCAGTAGATACGTTGGTGTGACATATTAGTCGGTACCGATATCCCTTGTGGAGGAACAAGGAGAGTATGGGACTGCTAATGGGTCATTAAGCATCAACTTACCTTAGAACCTATAATTGACCAACTTTGCCATAGAAAGTAGCAGTATGCTACACTCATTGAGACCATACTCTCGCGATGATTCTGGCCGCAAGAAAAGGTTGCTAAACTGGAATTATGATCGATCGAGGATGGTCAGTGATATTGAGTGTTAGAACATAGTTTGATTCTACAACCCTCAGTTAGAGTTTTGATGATAACAAAATAAAAGATTAAATGAATTATGAGTTTTATATATGACATAGATGCTACTTAAAATTATGTTGTGTATTTACAGGAAACTCTGATGTAATCAGCATCAGAACATCAGTATCAACATCAGCATCAGAAGATCAGTACATGTGCTACGCTGAAGCCTGATGAACAGAATATGCGCTTAACATATTCTGATTCTGATCAAGATCCTTACTATGTCATCAGCAATCAGAAGCGTCAGAATAAGCTAAAGCCAAGAACACTCTAACTGTCATCAAGCAGAACATTTTGAAGTGTCAACGTTACTGCATTCAAGGCAGATTAATTACCAACAACTTTATTCCAAGACAAAGATCTTCTCAAAATGGAAAGAATGTTATGAGCATTGAAATGGAATTATGGAAAGCAACGTATCTATTCCAAGCATATTTAAACAAAACAGTGAGAAGAGAAATGGCTAATAATCATCTACAATACTCTACAATTCTCCTACATGCACATACGGATAAGCCAATCATCTTCACTCATCATTTTGCTAAAGCTCTCAACCGCTTACTCTATAGTTCTAGCAATCTAGTTTCACATAAGCTTCATATTGTGTATTATCACAATTGTGATATATAGTTTTTTTGTAGAAAACATCAAACACACATTTTGTTCATTTATCTGTAAAAGAATTTCCTTGAGAAACCGGTCTGTGGTTAGACTCAAGAAGGCTTTAGCAGTTGTTAAAGCAGTTTTGTATTCAGTTGAATATAGTGGATTAAGACCTCGTTGAAGAGAGGCGAAATCACCTTGACGGGTGGACTGGAGTAGTTTGAGATCAAACGAACCAGGATAAAAATAACGTGTTGTCTGCATTTGATTTCAAGTTTCAACAATTCAACCCCTCTTCTTGTGTTTTTCACATCTTCATTGAGAACCTCTAGAACCCGGTTACTATTACTAGGACAGGTTGAACCAAATAAACTACAAGAGGGTAGTACCTAAACTCCATGCCAGCCTGAAATTTAAGGGTTATTGTGTGACTTGTGTGCTTTCAAACTTGAACTATTTGCACATTTTTGTTATCTGACAACATGAGTTCCTTGCAGGTTTTGTTTACGGTCCTTATCCAATAACTTGGATTTCTTGCCAGATTTACTTGTTTACATCACCTCGCACTTTTGCTTAAACGCATAGCATACACATCATAACATCATACCATAGCATTTCCTTAACCATTTCAAGGATCTCAAGGGTTTGTGATGCAGGTTATGGTAAATCAAACATCTAGCAAGGGGCAAAAGGGGATTTATTTTCCTCTAGCCAATGCCGTCTAGAGATCAAAACATGATGACTTGAGTCAATGGCTATGACCCACTCGGTATGGTGAGCTGGACTCTTGAAGGAGGACTCTTGACGACACGAAGTTTCTTCAATCAAAACTGCAAAATTCAAATTCTAACAAGTTTCTTGTTTATCCCGCGAGATCCTTGAAAACATTGTATACATATATCTTACATATCATTGCATAACAGGTCTTCCAGTACAGGTCTCTCATCTTCTTCGCTGTTTATTTCAGCAATCATGTCTTCTAAAACACCTACTGATCAAGCTATTAAGGCTCTTCAAGCTTAGAATGCTCAATTCCAGGAGTTGTTCCTGAACTTAGCCAAGGGGCAGCAAGATTTGAAGTCTCTCATCTTGAAGGAGAAGAAGAAAAAGAAGAAGAAGGTTGTCCTCCTGAATATGGGTCACAGCTTTGGGAATAGGTCGCGACAAGAGACTGATTAGTCCCATTCATCTGGAGGGAATCAAGAGGAAAGAAAGGGTCCTAGCCCTGTGGTTTTTTGACAATGACACTGATTTTAATGAAGACCAGTATCCTCCTGCTGATGATAGATATAAGCAACTTGAAGACCGGCTCAGTGCAATGGAAATTCAGAAGATACCTGGATTGGACTTTGGAGATCTGGGATTGGCATCTGGGGTGGTGATCCCTCACAAGTTTAAAGCTCCTGTCTTTGCTCAGTATGACGGGGTATCCTGCCCGAAGCTACACCTCCACTCATACGTCAGAAAAATTCAACCTTATACTGCTAATAGAAATCTTTGGGTTCATTTCTTTCAAGATAGTCTGTCAGGGACTCAACTTGAATGGTTCTGTCAACTGGAAGGAACTAACGTTTGCAACTGGGAGGAGCTTGCTGCTGCTTTTTACAAGCAATACCAGTGTAATGCCAACCTTGCTCCCACGCATACTCAGCTTCAGGGTATGTCTATGGGTACAGGCGAAGGCTTTAAGGACAATGCTCAGAAGTGGAGAGATCTTGCTGGAAGAGTCCAACCTCCTCTGTCTGATAGGTAGTTGGTGGATATGTTTCTTGGAACTTTGTCTGGTCCCTATTTCAATCATTTGATCGACAGCTCGTCAGTGGGTTTCACCGAACTGATTCTGACTGGAGAAAGAGTAGAAGTTGGGATCGTGAGCGGTATGATCTAGAAGGATACCTCTTTGAGTATAGAGAAGAAGTCATTTGGTGGAAAGAGGGAAGCCAATGCTATGCACGGCCAAAAGAGGCATGCCAAGGAAAACTACCACCAATCTGTGGGGGCAGTGTTGATCTCTAATTCGACACGCACACAACGACCACAACAACGAAATAATCAGCCAAGGGGGGAAAGACTTCAAAGGGAGTTCACCCAAATCAACATGCCATTGTCATAAGCATTGCAGCACATGTTAAAGATGAATCTGATTACGGTGATAAACCCTCATCCGAACCCTAAGACTTCTTCTCCTAACTACAACCCAGATGCAAGGTGTGCTTATCATTCTGGTATCCCGGGGCACGATACTAACGATTGTTGGGCGTTGAAATACAAGATTCAGAATATGATTGATGCCAAGGAGATCGAATTCGACCCTCTTGAGACTCCCAATGTGATCACTGCTCCCTTGCCAAAAATGGCTAGGATTGAAAGCATGTTTATTCATTTGAATTCTGAAGTTGTATTTTTCTTTGCCTATTCAAACAATTATTGACATATCAAACTTTTTTTATTTCATTAATGCATTACACGTGTCTGTTTTGAATTAATTGTTTTCACTATGCTTAAATTGCTTCATATTTCCTTTTTGTGATGTTCAACTCTCGATTAAAAAATTCTGAGCCTTTAGAGGGAGGATGACGAAAATGATATCAAAATCTCTACAGTATGCTTTTGAACAGACCTCGCTGACGAGGTACAGGCGTTGTTTCAAATCCTAAACAGTGGCGTTATAAGGAAGATAATCCCTAGTCAACCCCTTTGAGCCAAAGAAGTTGGAGTTTTTCTTTTCACAAATTAAAACCCTTAATTATAACCTGGGGCTGGGTAGTTTTCTCAGTTAACTCGGGTGCCCAATGAATGGCATCAAAGAAGTCCTTCCAAAATAGAAGACGGTGATGGTTCCACATAATTACCCAAGCGGGCGATCATTATATCTCGAAATAAAAACCCATTAAGTCAAAACCTATGAAGGAGACTTAAGAAAAACTGGGGCATCCCGCTGACTGTAATCACAAAAAGAAACAGTTCAGGCAAAAGACATGGATAATAAAATAAAAAAGAAAGAGGTCATGCAATTCTCAACAAAAATGATTGCCTGTTCAAAATAAATTGTCAGTATGCGAACCATCACTGGAATATCATAGCAAATACTCAAACTAGATCTAATGCACGATTAGCTGAGTTTAGGATCTAAGAACATCACGAAGAACGGGTGGGTACAAATACATTTTGAGCCTTTATCATTTGTTTCTTTAACCATGAACTAGGCCACGTTATAACCCTTAAAAGTCCTAGCTGAAGCATGGGTTAGTTTGAAAGCATACTGTTACAAAAGGTATCCCGACTCCTGTAGGGCTTGCTGTAAATCCTGAGTTGACATCACATTTTACAAATATTCGCTTATTTTATTGAAAACTGCATTTTCAAAGAACTTTAAAACAGACATAAGCTTTGCATTCTTAAAATAACATCGTTTTCATATGACTATTTGCTCAACAGCAGAGAAATTCGCACGACGAATATCTAGTGAACAAAAACCTTTTCAATAAAAAGGGTCACCTCAAGTGGAAAAAAAGCAATTCCAACCAAGGGGAAGATATGATCATTGTCCATCATCTGGGGCCATTAAGTCAAGATTCAAGGAATCTCTCAAAGACGCCAAATAGCCAGGGGAAAATCTCCATCTGAATCGCTTAGGGCATTGGACATGAATTCCAGCAATGAATCTTGCACGATCAGACAAACATCTTCTGGTATCGTGGAAACACAACACTACTGACAGTGATAACTCCCTACACCTTAAGAGCGTGGACATAGTCAGAAAATACTGCGCATGAACAAAGACCCGCTAGGTTGACAGGCCTAGGCAAAAATAAGGGCATCCCGACGAACCAAAAGGGTTCGGGCAAAAATTAGGGATAAAAACAAAAAAGATTTGTACACCCGGCAAGTCGAAAACCTGAAAAGGCGGCTTGGGAAAAAAAGGGTATCCCGGTGGACTGAAAATCTGAAAAGACAGTCCAAGCAAAAGTTAGGGATCAAAGCGTACGACTATGTCCCGTCATCTTGTCATTTTTCTACCAGAAGAAGACTTATCATTCTGATCGGCAGTTACCAAGCACCTCATAGGTTGGGATAATACTCGATCCACAGGGCCTACGCAGGCACCGTCTCTCGCAAATACTGGGGCAGAAAAGTCCTGATGCAAAGCCATCATCATATCTTCGGCATGCATCCCAGTAACATCCACTCCCCGCAGAGTGAGAAAAGGACAATGATGTTAATTCTCCCCAGCTGAGGCTTGCAACCACGAATGAGTCGGTAAGATTCTCCCCAAGCAGAGTTTATCTATCACCAGCACTGGAAGATTATCCCCAGTGGAGTCTGGAAGATTATCCCCAGTAGAGTCTAAAAGATTATCTTCAGTGAAGTCGCCATTGGAAAATCATCCCCAGCGGAGTTCATTCCTTTCATAGATAGAAATTCAATCCCCAACAGGGTTCACTATCACCAGCAACGGTAATTCATCCCCAACTGAGTTTTTATTTCTCCAAATCAGCAGATCTTCTAGCAGAGTATGTACTCCCCACAGAGTCATTTCCTCGTCAGTCTATTCCCCAGCGGAGTTATTCTCTCCTGCAGGATAATTCTCCCAATCATCTTCGGTCGTTATCTCCAGCGAGCGAAACTCTTTATTCTCCAACAACAGTCGGGGATTTATTTTCCCGAACTCGGATGTACCACAATAGCATTTCATGTTCATATATCATGACGTGCGCATACATATTGCATACAGCATAATTTCATTTATTTTGAGAACATCATCATACAATGCATGTCATGCATCATATACGATTAATTATGTACCTTTTCAGGAAAGATGGTTATCATCAACAAACTTCCTGCAAGTTCAAGATTAACTCCGAAAACTAAACAGACTTTACACGGGTTCGTCACGAAGCAATCTTACACGGGTTTCTCCTAAATGAAGTCTCACACAAACTTATCTCAAAGTAACCTTACCCAGGCTCCTTCAGAAGTTTTACACGAACTTAACACAAGATGCAATTTTACCCAGACTCATCCTGAAGCAGCTTTACCTAAGCTTCTTCGCGGTTCAAATGCAGTTTTACCTAAAATCCTCATGAAGAAGCCTTACCTAGGTTTCTTCCCGGTTCAGATGCAGTTTTACCTAAACTCCTCATGAAGCAGCCTTACCTAGGTTTCTTCCCGGTTCAGATACATTTTTACCTAAACTCCTCATGAAGCAGCCTTACCTAGGTTTCTTCCCGGTTCAGATACAGTTTTACCTAAACTCATCATGGAGCAACCTTACCTAGGTTCCTTCTCTTTCCCGATGTAGTTTCACCTAGACTCATCCTGGAGCAACCTTACCTAGGTTCCTTCTCTTTCTAGATGTAGTTTCACATAGACTCATCCTGGAGCAACCTTACCTAGGTTCCTTCTCTTTCCTGATGTAGTTTCACCTAGACTCATCCTGGAGCAACCTTACCTAGGTTCCTTCTCTTTCTCGATGTAGTTTCACCTAGACTCATCCTGGAGCAACCTTACTTAGGTTCCTTATCTTTCTTGATGTAGTTTCACCTAGACTCATCCTGGAGCAACCTTACCTAGGTTCCTTCTCTTTCCTGATGAAGTTTCACCTAGACACATCTTGGAGCAACCTTACCTAGGTTCCTTCTCTTTCCCGATGTGGTTTCACCTAGACTCATCCTTGAGCAACCTTACTTAGGTTCCTTCTCAGATCAGATGCAGTTTTACCCAAGCTCCTCACAAAGCAACCTTACCCAGGTTCCTGCTCAGTTCATATGCAGTTTTACCCAAACTCCTCACAAAGCAACCTTACCCAGGTTCCTGCTCGGTTCAGATGCAGTTTTATCCAACTCCTAACGAAGCAACCTTACCCAGGTTCCTTCTCATAAGCCCTACTATCCAGGTTTCTTTTCTCTTATCTCCAGACAGCAGTCCACAACACTGTATGACCCAGACCTATCAAACACGATCGATTTCATCTTTCCCTAGTAGGTCGTGATTCAGCCTGTACACGACCAGATCACAGTTCATTTTCACCTCCTCGACTAAGAGACATTTCCTCAGTAGAATAACAGACGACCGAAGTTCCTAGAATTCAACAGAGATGATTCCCCAGTAGAATAACGGACGACCGAAGCTCCTAAAATTATACCTCTCTCAACAAAGATCAGCCTTCCCCAACGGAATCTTCCTCAACGACGGGTACACAAGCTCTCGCTAAGGAATCTCTTATGTGATCGACACTCCTTCAGATGGCATCTTAAGCCCATCCCCTCGTCAGCAATTTCCAAATGGCATCTGTAAGCCCATTCCCGACATCACAAGATAATTACCACTTCATACGAGTGCAAATATCTGGGCACTCTAGTGTTCAATCATCTTCCACCTTCATATCATGAAAGGCAGACGAGCCAATCTAAATCTTCAGGTTTAAGAAGATTGAACAGGGGCAGCTGTTGTACCCCAAAATTTTCCCTTTTTTCATACACGCATATTATTGGTTTTATGGTTATGGAATAAAGGTATATTTATCAAGCTTCTTCAGGTTACAAGTGACGATTATTTCGTCAATGGATATTCTCAGAGTATTTTCCGTGCTGAAGATCGGTTCGCCGTTTTGCAACGATTCGGGGTTCAAAGATTCACAAGTCCAACTCAGTGTGTCATATTCAGGTGTTATTTCGCCAAGATATCTATGATAACTTATTCTCAAATTCAGGTTTGGCTCAAGAGTCAATTCTTTAAAGAGGGTCTCCGAATGTGTGAGTTTTCTCGAAGAAATATGGTGAAAAAGTGTGCTGAAAGTGCAGTTTTTACGCGCTAAAAATTCATAACTTGAAGATCGTGGCTCGTTTTGAACCCGTTCTGGTGGCCAAAATTTCGTATTGACGTCATCTACGTTTTCATCTCTCACGGATGGAAACCAATTTCGATCAGAAGGTCTTCAAAAATGCGGATTTATCAAGTATTTTTGTACATAAAATTTGTGACAAAAATTTATTTGCGTCATGTTCAGAAAATCATAATTTGGTCGATTTTCATCGTATCGAGCTGGTTCCGGCGCCAAAATTTCACAAATTGAGTTGGCTACGTTTTCACAGGAGGTATCGAGTTTGAAAGGTATTCAAAAGGCCTTCTTTTTTTTTTCAGAGCGCGTGTGACGCGCCGTAAATCCTGAATACTGAATATTATTTTATCTGGGTTAAAACTTCGAAAATTCATAACTCGATCAATTTTTATCAGATTGGGCTCATATTTTTACACAAGGTCACAGACTCAGAGGTCTACAACTTTGATTCAAAAGTCGATACCGGATTATGCTCCGTTCAATATCAGTTTTTTATTGAAGAACGTGTCAGAATCGACACTGGAGCCCAAAATAAGATTGTCTGAGCTGAAACTTCAAAATTTCATAACTAATTCACCGTTTATCCGATTGAGCCCATTTTCAGACAGGAGTTAGTTCTCGATGTCGTATACATTTTGTTTTCACATTTCAACTTCAAAAATTGCACTTAAGCCCCCTGCGATTTAGCCTGGAATGTGACGGACTCAAGTGAACATTGGAGGCCCAGTTGCACATTCAAAGCCCATTTTTCTCTCTCTAATTTCCATTATATAATCTCATTCTTTTCACACAAACAAAAGGAGAGAAAAAAATTAACCTTTGCCACAATGCTGTCAGAATATCAAATTCTTTCAGGAACCCTAAAACCTTAAAATCCTTATTACCAATCCCCCTCTCACTACAAACAAGCCATCCCGGTTACAAACCAACATCTCACTACTTCTCCAGTAAGGTTAAGGCTGGCTTGATCTCCATGATCAAAAGGGCATAAAAGCATTCATATCACTACTTCTCCAGTAAGGATAAGGCTGGTTTGATCTCCATGATCAAAAGGGTATAATCATTCATACATGCCATATCGGTTGTAACATTAAATTTTTTCATATATTGGCTTTATTTGTATTTCATGATTTATAGTAATTTATTTAATGTGTTCATGAGATTCAACACTGTAGATTTAGACAGGATCCCATGCAGGTTCATTACAGAACGTTGAGGCCAAAATACAAATGGCCAAAACAGAACAACTTACACATGATACCAATATATGGCGAGGCAGACATCCTGAGAAGGTTAAGGGCGTGAGTTCAATAACCACCCCTATTGGTTTTAATTTTCTTCCTATAGAACGTTGAGGCCAAAACACAAATGGCCAAAACAGAACAGCCAACACATGACACCAATACATAGCGAGGCAGACATCCTGAGAAGGTTAAGTGCGTGGGTTCAACAACCACCCCTATTGGTTTTGATTTTCTTCCTTTCTATTTATCCTTTTACCTATTTTTATTCTTTCTGTTTAAAAATATTTTTTTTCATAAAATTTAACATTTTTCACAAACCTTTGATTTTTTGTAATAAACTCGAATAATTAATTTTAGGTTTTAATTTAATTTTAGGTAACTTTAATTGTTTTGTACATAATTAAAATTAATTAGAACAAATAGGTTTTATTTCTAAGTTAATTATATTTTCTTTTTTCCTAAAAATAACCAAAAACCAAAAATAGGTCACTTTAATTATTTTCATTAATTAATTTTATCACTAATTAATTTTGTCACTTAATTTAGAAAAAACTTAATTCTTTTATTAAAAACAACAAAAAACAAATTTTCTTTTAATTAGGTTAGAAGGGTCAAAACCCTATTTTTCTTCCCGATCTTAATTTTTTTCGCGCGCTTTATTTTTATTATTTATCATATTGATGTAACTGCCTACAATTTGTAATAGTTTAATTAGGATATTTATTTACATTTATCGCTTTAATTTTAAAGGGTTTGTTTTTAGCTATGTAAATACTCGAAGCCTTGTAATAGCTTAGCTTACTTTCCGCATTTTAATTCTCCAAACTATAAACTGCTTAAATTGTATGGCTAATAGGATTGTATAGAAAGAATGTATGGAAAATTAAAACGGTAGATCACCTAATGTGCAAAGATTAAATAACTGAAATCAAACATATGCACATGCGTACTCCTAGAGTACACTCCCATTTGGTTGCCTTCAATAAACGGTCATTGAGTATAGGATGCTTTAGTGGTCGTCCTTTTGTCCAAAGATCAAAGTTGCCTCGAAAAGGTTGCCTCGGATATTGTTGCCTCGGATAATTGATCTAAGACATTAGTATTATTACTAAGACGTCCTAACATTGCTTTAGTGATCGTACGTCCCTTTCGAATTGACCCTTAAACTCTAACGACGGTGCTACCTACTCACTAATAGTGGGATAGCACTGTCTAAAGGAAATGAACATAGAACGATTCTTTTTTCGAGTAGGTAGATTAGTTCTTAAGTACTTTATCAATCTAAACAAATTTTCTCACACTTACACTCCTTTACAAACAAAGTTTTCAAAAACACTTCATTACACTCTTGAAGACAGAAGCAAGAGTTAAATCGAAGTCAAAACAAAAACTTTTCAAAGCACACAAACAAAAAGAAAACAATTTTGAAAATGATGAGCAAGTACCTAAGAGCCTGTAGATAACTACGGATAGAAATGGTGCTAATACCTTCCCTTTCTATAATCTACACCCCGTACTCAGAAATATCTCGAAAAAGGAATTTTTCTGTGCTTTTTTCCTTTCCTTATTGGATAAAATAAAAGTCGGTGGCGACTCTTGCTTACTGCGACATTTTGCAAACACAAACCAGCATTCCAAAAACAGTCCGGTTCTTGTCACCGTATCACAGAACTGGTGACTCTGTTGGGGATTTAATAAGTGGGGTGTACCTTAGGATTAGTTCATATTATTTACAATTGTTTGATCTGTTTGTTTTATCTTTGTGAGCTTTGAATCAGAGTTACTATAGATCCTAACCTGGATATGGGGATACCTTTTAGGTAAGTAGCAATAGACTGTGAGGGAACTGTACAGCGTAGACTGATACGGTTGAAGCAGTAGCTATGTTGGTGTGACATATTAGTCAGTACCGATATCCCTTATGGAGGAATAAGGAGAGTATGGGACTGCTAATGGGTCATTAAGCATCAACTAACCTTAGAACCTATAATTGACCAACTTGGCCATAGAAAGTAGCAGTATGCTACACTCATTGAGACCATACTCTCGCGATGATTCCGGCTGCAAGAAAAGGTTGCTAAATTGGAATTATGACCGATCAAGGATGGTCAGTGATATTGAGAACCTCTAGAACCCGGTTACTATTACTAGGATAGGTTGAACCAACTAAACTGCAAGAGGGTAGTACCTAAACTCCATGCCAGCCTGAAATTTAAGGGTTATTGTGTGACTTGTGTGCTTTCAAACTTGAACTACTTGCACATTTTTGTTATCTGACAACATGAGTTTCTTGCAGGTTTTGTTTACGGTCCTTATCCAATAACTTGGATTTCTTGCCAGATTTACTTGTTTACATTACCTCTCACTTTTGCTTAAACGCATAGCATACATATCATAACATCATACCATAGCATTTCCTTAACCATTTCAGGGATATTAAGGTTTTGTGATGCAGGTTATGGTAAATCAAACATCTAGCAAGGGGAAAAAATGGGATTTATTTTCCTCTAGCCAATGTTGTCTAGAGATCAAAACACGATGACTTGAGTCAGTGGCTATGACCCACTCGATATGGTGAGCTGGACTCTTGCAGGAGGACTCTTGATGACACGAAGTTTCTTCAATCAAAACTGCAAAATTCAAATTCTAACAAGTTTCTTGTTTATCCCGCGAGATCCTTGAAAACATTGCATACATATATCTTACATATCATTACATAACAGGACTTCCAGTACAGGTCTCTCATCTTCTCCGCTGTTTATTTCAGCAATCATGTCTTCTGAAACACCTACTGATCAAGATATTAAGGCTCTTCAAGCTCAGAATGCTCAATTCCAGGAGTCGTTCCTAAACTTAGCCAAGGGGTAGCAAGATTTGAAGTCTCTCATCTTGAAGGAGAAGAAGAAAAAGAAGAATAAGGTTGTCCTCCTGAATATGGGTCACAAGTTTGGGAATAGGTCGCGACAAGAGACTGATTTGTCCCATTCATATGGACGGAATCAAGAGGAAAGAAAGGTTCCTAGCCCTGTTGTTTCTGACAATGACAGTGATTTTGATGAAGACCAATATCCTCCTGCTGAGGATAGATATAAGCATCTTGAATACCGGCTCAGTGCAATGGAAATTCAGAAGATACCTGGATTGGACTTTGGAGATATGGGATTGGCATCTAGGGTGGTGATCCCTCACAAGTTTAAAGCTCCTGTCTTTGCTCAGTATGACGGAGTATCCTGTCCGAAGCTACACCTCCGCTCATACGTCAGAAAAATTCAACCCTATACTGCTGATAGAAATCTCTGGGTTCATTTCTTTCAAGATAGTCTGTCAGGGACTCAACTTGAATGGTTCTGTCAACTGGAAGGAGCTAACGTCCGCAACTGGGAGGACCTTGCTGCTGCTTTTTACAAGCAATACCAGTATAATGCCGACCTTACTCCTACGCGTACTCAGCTTCAGGGTATGTCTATGGGTACAGGCGAAGGCTTTAAGGACTACGCTCGGAAGTGGAGAGATCTTGCTGGAAGAGTCCAACCCCCTCTGTCTAATAGGGAGTTGGTGGATATGTGTCTTGGGACTTTGTCTGGTCCCTATTTCAATCATTTGATCGGCAGCTCGTCAGTGGGTTTCACCGAACTGATTCTGACTGGAGAAAGAGTAGAAGCTGGGATCCTGAGTGGTAAGATCCAGAAGGATACCTCTTCGAGTATAGAGAAGAAGTCATTTGGTTGAAAGAGGGAAGCCAATGCTGTGCACGGCCAAAAGAGGCATGGCAAGGCAGACTACCATCAATCTGTGGGGGCAGTGTTGATCTCTAATTCGGCACGCACACAATGACCACAACAACGAAATAATCAGCCAAGGGGGGAAAGACTTCAAAGGGAGTTCACCCAAATCATCATGTCATTGTCACAAGCATTGCAACACATGTTGAAGATGAATCTGATTACGGTGATAAACCCTCATCCGAACCCTAAGACTTCTTCTCCTAACTACAACCCAGATGCAAGGTGTGCTTATCATTTTGGTAGCCCGGGGCACGATACTAACGATTGTTGGGCATTGAAATACAAGATTCAGAATATGATTGACGCCAAGGAGATCGAATTCGACCCTCCTGAGACTCCCAATGTGATAACTGCTCCCTTGCCAAAACATGGGTAGGATTGAAAGCATTTTTGTTCATTTGAATTCTAAAGTTGTATTTTTCTTTGCCTATTCAAACAATTATTGACATGTCAAACTTTTTTTATTTCATTAATGCATTACACGTGTCTATTTTGAATTAATTGTTTTCACTATGCTTAAATTGCTTCATATTTCCTTTTTGTGATGTTCAACTCTCGATTAAAAAATTCTGAGCCTTTAGAGGGAGGATGACAAAAATGATATCAAAATCTCTACAGTATGCTTTTGAACAGACCCCGCTGACGAGGTACAGGCGTTGTTTCAAATCCTAAATAGTGCCGTTATAAGGAAGGTAATCCCTAGTCAACCCCTTTGAGCCAAAGAAGTTGGTGTTTTTCTTTTCACAAATTAAAACCCTTAATTATAACCTGGGGTTGGGTAGTTTTCTCAGTTAATTCGGGTGCCCAATGAATGGCATCAAAGAAGTCCTTCCAAAATAGAAGACGGTGATGGTTCCACATAATTACCCAAGCGGGCGGTCATTATATCTCGAAATAAAAACCCATTAAGTCAAAACCTATGAAGGAGACTTAAGAAAAACTGGGGCATCCCGCTGACTGTAATCACAAAAAGAAACAGTTCAGGAAAAAGATAGGGATAATAAAATAAAAAAGAAAGAGGTCATGCAATTCTCAACAAAAATGACTGCCTGTTCAAAATAAATTGTCAGTATGCGAACCATCACTAGAATATCAGAGCAAAGACTCAAACGGGATATAATGCACGATTAGCTGAGTTTAGGATCAAAGAACATCACGAAGAACGGGTGGGTACAAATACATTTTGAGCCTTTATCATTTGTTTCTTGAACCATGAACCAGGCCACGTTATAACCCTTAAAAGTCATAGCTGAAGCATGGGTTAGTTTGAAAGCATACTGTTACAAAAGGTATCCTGACTCCTGTAGGGCTTGCTGTAAATCCTAAGTTGACATCACATTTTACAAAAATTCGCTTGTTTTATTGAAAACTGCATTTTCAAAGAACTTTAAAACAGACATAAGCTTTGCATCCTTAAAATAACATCGTTTTCATATGACTATTTGCACAACAGCAGAGAAATTCGCACGACGAATATCTAGTGAACAAAAACCTTTTTAATAAAAAGGGTCACCTCAAGTGGAAAAAAACACTTCCAACCAAGGGGAAGACATGATCATTGTCCATCATCTGGGGCAGTTAAGTCAAGATTCAAGGAATCTCTCAAAGACGCCAAATAGCCAGGGGGAAATCTCCATCTGAATCGCTTAGGGAATTGGACATGAATTCCAGCAATGAATCTTGCATGATCAGACAAACATCTTCTATTATCGTGGCAACATAACACTACTGACAGTGATAACTCCCTACACCTTGAGAGCGTGGACATAGTCAGAAAATACTGTGCATGAACAAAGAGTTGCTAGGTTGACAGGCCTAGGCAAAACTAAGGGCATCCCGACGAACCAAAAGGGTTCGGGCAAAAATTAGGGATAAAAACAAAAAAAAATTGTACACCCGGCAAGTCGAAAACCTGGAAAGGCCGCTTGGGCAAAAAAAGGGTATCCCGGTGGACTGAAAATCTGAAAAGATAGTCCAAGCAAAAGTTAGGGATCAAAGCGTACGGCTATGTCCCGTCATCTTGTCATTTGTCTACCAGAAGAAGACTTATCATTCCGATCGGCAGTTACCAAGAACCTCATAGGTTGGGATAATATTCGATCCACACGGCCTCCACAGGCACAGTCTCCCGCAAATACTGGGGCAGAAAAGTCCCGATGCAAAGCCATCGTCATATCTTCGGCATGCGTCCCAGTAACATCCACTCCCCGCAGAGTGAGAAAAGGACAGTGATGTTAATTCTCCCCAGCTGAGCCTCGCAACCACGAATGAGTCGGTAAGATTCTCCCCAAGCAGAGTTTATCTATCACCAGCACTGGAAGATTATCCCCAGTGGAGTCTGGAAGATTATCCCCAGTAGAGTCTAAAAGATTATCTTCAGTGAAGTCGCCATTGGAAAATCATCCCCAGTGGAGTTCATTCCTTTCATAGATAGAAATTCAATCCCCAACAGGGTTCACTATCACCAGCAACGGTAATTCATCCCCAGTAGAGTTTTTATTTCTCCAAATCAGCAGATCTTCTAGCAGAGTATGTACTCCCCACAGAGTCATTTCCTCGTCAGTCTATTCCCCAGCGGAGTTATTCTCTCCTGCAGGATGATTCTCCCAATCATCTTCGGTCGTTATCTCCAGCGAGCGAAACTCTTTATTCTCCAACAACAGTCAAGGATTTATTTTCCCGAACTCATATGTACCACAATAGCATTTCATGTTCATATATCATGACGTGCGCATACATATTGCATACAGCATAATTTCATTTATTTTGAGAACATCATCATACAATGCATCTCATGCATCATATACGATTAATTATGTACCTTTTCAGGAAAGATGGTTATCATCAACAAACTTCCTGCAAGTTCAAGATTAACTCCGATTAATTAGCTCGGGGACAAGTAGAATTGAATATTGTCATCAGCAAGCTTCATCAAGATAGATACGACCATCTGGGGAAAACTGTTAGAGCTTGGGGCCTAATCAATGATCAACCTCTCTTCGTAGACAGGGAACTGGGTGACATGTTCATGCGGGAACATGTTGAAAATAAACTCAGGAGCAGTGAAATTCAGGGGACTACATCTTCAAGTACTCAGAAGGGATCATACAATGGAAAGAAGGAGTCTAGTATTGTGTACAACCAGAAAGATCATAATAAGAGTGATCTCAATCAATCTGTGGGGGTAGTGTGAATCTCTAATCAAGCGCCAATTCAATAACAACGACAAGGCAATCAGCGTAAGCAAGACATGCCCAAAAGGCAATTCCCCAAAATCAACATGTCCTCAGCTCAAGTATTGCAACACATGTTAAAGATGGAGTTGATAACATTGAAGGGTCCTCCTCAGAATCCCAACACCTCCTCTCCTCGATACAATCCTAATGTGAGATGTGCTTATCATTCCAATAGTCTGGGGCATGACACTAATAGCTGTTGGGCATTGAAAAATAAGATTCAGGACTTAATTGACGAAGGAGTGTTGGAGTTCACACAAGAAGGCTCAATTGAATTCTTTTTCTATCCCTCAAAGGCACACCATATGAAGTGACAAGTTTAGACAGAGATACCTTTTGTTCATTAGAATTTTCAAATTGTAATTTCTTTTGATTACTTCAAACACTTACTTTATGTCAAACTTTTTTATTCCATTAATGTATTGCATATGTTTGTCTTGAATTAATCCATTCGTTTTTACTATACTGAAACGATGCTTTTACTTCCTTTTTGTGATATTAAACTCTGAATAAAAAGCTATAAGCCTTTGGAGGGAGGATGACAAAAACAACACCATAATCTCATACAATATGCTTTTAAACAGACATTGTTGACGATGTACAGGTGTTGTTTCAAATCCTAAACAATGGAGTTATAAGAAAGATAATCCCTAGTCAACCCCTTTGAGCCTAAGAAGTAGGAGTTTTCTTTTTCACACAAATTGAAACCTTTAATCCTAACCTAGGGCAGGGTAGTTTCTCAGTTAATTCAGATGCACATTCAGTTGCAATCTTTCACTTCGTACACAGTGAATGGTATTGAAGACGTCCTTCCAAATCAAAAGACGCTGATGGTTCTCCGTAATCATTAAGTCAGAAAGTCATTATCTCTCAAAAGAAAAGCCTGCTAAGTCAAAACCTATGAAGGAGACTTAAGAAAAAAACGGGGGAATCCCGCTCACTGTAATCATAAAAGAAACAGTTCAGGCAAAAGGTAGGGATAATAAAAAGGAGGTCGCCACAAATCCTCAACAAAACAAAAATATTACAAAAAGTTACTGCCTCCTCAAAATAAACTTTCAGTATCCGAACCGTCACCAGAATATCAGAGTCAAAGATTCCAGACTCAATTGGGATCTAAACGCGCAATTAACTGAGCATATGACTGAAGAACATCACGAAGAACAGGTTGGGTACAACTAAATTTCGAGCCTTTATCCTTTTTTTATTAAATCGTGAACCAGGCCATGCTATAACCCTTAAAAGTCCTAGCTAGAGCATGGGTTAGTTCGAAAGCATATTGTTACAAAAAGGTATCCTGACTCCTGTAAGGTTAGCTATAAATCTTAAGTTGATATCACATTCTTGCAATTTTTTTTTTACTAAAAAATGCACTTTTAAAAACTTCAAGACAGACATAAGTTTTGCATTTTTAAATGCCATTGTTTGCATGTGACTAATTGTTCGACAACCAATAAATTCGCACGACGGATACTCAATGAATGGAAATCCTCTCAATGAACAGAATCACCTCAGATGGAAAGACATTTCCAATAACAGGCCTTTCATAATTAAGGGGCATGGCATGGTGTCTAATTGATATGGGGCAGTCGATTCAAGGTTCAAGGAGTTTCTCAAAAGTGTTGAATAGTCAGGGGCAGACTTCCATCTGAATAAATCATGGAATTGAGCATGAGATCCAGCAGAGGATCACATACGATCAAGAAAATATTTTTTGGCAGTGGAAAATGACAATTATCCGCACCCTGTGAACGCGGACATAGTCAGAAAATACTACGCGTCAAAAAGAGACTCGCTAGGTTGACAGGCCTAGGAAAAAATTAGGGATATATAAATAAAACTGTACAGCGGCAAGTCGAGAACCTGAAAAGGCGGCTTGGGCAAAAAAGGGTATCCCGGTGGACCAAAAATCTGAAAAGACAGTTGTAACACGGTGGGAGAGCTGACTTGGGATGTTTTGCGTTTGATCGCATTTGTTGCGGATAGTAAGAGTCGCCACCGAATTTTCTTTTATCCAATAAAGGAAAGGGTGAAAAGAACAGGAAAGACCTTTGAGATTATTTTCTTGAGTTCGGGGGTAGATTATGAAAAGGGAAGGTGTTAGCAACCTTTTCATCCATAGTTATCTATGGGCTCTTAGTTGTTTGCTAGATCATTGATTTTGTTTGAAAGTATGCTTTGTGGTGTGGTTTTGAAAGTATTTTGAAAAGTGCCTTCGTTTAGGAAAACTTTGCAATGGTTCTCGTCTTATAAGAACGTATACAAAGTGTTGGTCTTTTTAAAATATTTCATGTTTTGAAAATGTTTGGTGTGTGTTTGCAAGGATGTTTGTTTTGAAAGTGAGCAAGCAACTAAGAACGTTTCTACATACTCAAAAGTCTTTCATTCATTTCCTCCCTTCCTTTGATATTTCTATCTCACCATTGATTGGTAAGAAGCCTTATCTTTGGATGTAAAAAGGGACGGGCGTGGGTCATCGTATGGCCATGATAGCAATGTTGTGAGATATCTTAATATTTTTCTTGAGGGACTAAGATCATTTTAAAGGCAACATTCGAAGCGTCATCGGGGGACTATGATCTTGTGTTTTTGATTGTTTTTGCTAAGACGTCCCACATGCATAAGATGGCCATTTTTCATAAGGAAACAAGTGGGATTACCCTAGGGGTGCATGTGTGAAAAGTGTGTTTGATTCACATGCATTTAGTCTTTGGTTAAAGGTTGTCTACTTATTCTTTTTATCTTGCCATACAAATCCTAATTACTAGCATTTATATGAAAGCGATAAATTACGGAAAGTAAATATCCTACGTTATTACAATCACTTGGGGATGGGGTGTACAAATTTGCAAATAGGGATTGCAAGAAATTAAATTCCTAATTATCTATTACAACCATATCGAAATAATGTAGAAGAAATGAAAAATAGACTTGTTTTGTTTTTGTTAAGAGAAGAAATAAATTTGCTTAAGAAAATATTTTTAATCTTGTTGTTTTAAAAGAAATAAAATAAAGTATGTGGATATAAAATATTTTTTGGCGTTTTTGATTAATGAAAATAGAAGTGATATTAAAATAATAGAATGAAAAAGAATCAGAATTAGCGCACTACTGAAATAAGAGAGAGAGAGAGAGAGAGAGCAGAAGTTCTGATTCTGATGCGCTGCAAGTCAGAAAGAAAATGTTAGCAGGAATAGGGAAGGCCAGAAGTTTTGGATATGGGTGCACTAAAGTTCTGGTGTTGCTGGGAACAAAAGAAATCCTAGAAGTTATGATGTTACTGGAAGGTCATAAGTTCTTGTTGTTGAGAGAGTCTGGAAGTTCTGAAGCATCTGGAAACCTAGAAGTTCTAGTGTCACTGGTAAGCTAGAAGTTCTGATAATGGGTATGTGAGGTGTTAATACTGTTGGATGGGAATATCTAGAAGTTCTAGTCCAGGTCACTATTTTGACAAAAGAATGGGAGGGGTTTTATCTAGAAGTTTTGGTCCAGGGTTATTGTTTGACAAATAATGGAGTAAAAATGTCACGAAATAAACACAAAAAAGGGTGTTTCTGGGGCTAGAACTCAGGACCTTTAACACTAATATCTTATGCGCGCGCTCTCTACCACTTGGGTGGTGTTGTACCCCAAAATTTTCCCTCCCTTTTCATCAACATTTTCTCATAACAAGACTCTTGGAACTCAAGATCAAGTTAGGGTTTGCTCTGCTCAAGACTCCTCCTTGCACTGTTGACCCAAATTAGGGTTTGAGTTTGCACAAGGATGTTTTGACCTAAAAATCCCAAAGTTACTTTCATGCTTCATTTTGGACTTACAAGTTTATCCATACCAAGTTTAGAGCCTTGATTCCAATCTTTGCCCTGTCAATTGGACAGTTGACCTAGAAATCAGCTGTATTGGGGAAAAAGTCAATTGTGGCCAATTGACAGTCAAACCTCATGATTTTTGACCCACATCAACATTATGAACTCATATGAATCATTTGATCAAGTTTGGATCAAAACTCCACAAGAAATTTGATCAGATCACCAAAAGGGCAAAATGGTCATTTTTAGGGTTTTGACTGCACAAAGGCAATTTTTGACTGTTTTGACCTAACCAATGGCAAACCAAGCTCATATATGGACTCAAAGACTCAATGGCATTGTCTTGACCCATTCAACAAGTTAAAAAGATCTCAAATGCATAGGATTGACAGATGAATTTTTCAGTCAACTGATCAAAATTTGACTGTATACTGAAAAGTCAAACTTTGACTTTTTGGTCAAAATCAAGTGCCAAGATTCATTTTTCATCAAGACATGTCAAATTATGAAACTTGTTCATCAAGAAACCCAAAATTGCAAATTAGGGTTTAAAATGAAAAAATTTCTTAACTTAGAATTTTTCTAAGTTATGAAATTTCTTTATTTTTTCCTAACTTTGTCCCATTTTTTCACCAAGATGCAAATGGATTCAAATAAAACTTGAAACATGAAATTTGTAGTCCATTGAAAAATATACAACTTTTATTCACAAAGTTTCCTCAAAGTAAGCTTGTATCTCAAGTTATGATTTTTGGAACAAGGGTACAAAACATTTTTAACTTAGAGAAATTTTGCCCTATTTTAGGCAGGTTTTTGACCTAACTTCATGGCAACTTTTCACCTAGTTCCAAGAGGAATTTCAAGTTGCATTACAAAGATGGATTGTAGTACATGTTCCAAGCTTTCCAAATTTTCCAAGAACTCATCAAACACCCTTATGGTTGGAGAGAATCGAATTTGCAAAGTTGGCCAAAACTCACTTTTGTTCATGGCCAAAGCATGTTCATAACAATTGCATTTTTCAAATCAGCATGGTTTATGCTAGCTTGCAGGCCTCTAAACCTCTTCACACTCAATAATTTAATGCCTAACCATTGTGTTAAGGTGTTATTTTATTCATTTGGACAATACATGTTAAACTAACCCTTATTTGGAAAAAGCTAATTTGCCATTTTGGAAAAGTAATACTTTATGTCAAAACATGATCTTTGAGCATAGGGGGGCCATATCTCTGAAGCCAAATCAAATCTATATTGCAAGTCTCAAGGGCAAGATATGCAGCATACATTAGGGATAGTACAGGCCTGCATTGTACACAACACACTATCTTTGCTTAATAGAAGAAACCTTGCAAACTCAAGCCAACTTTCACTTCCTGCAAACTAGAGCCAGAACAAACTTTGTGGACATCTTCCATAGATCCCAACTGACCTAAGACACGACTAAACCACCCCTCATACCTCCTAATACACCAAAACGCCATCTTGCTGCAAAAACAGGGCATTTGCTGCAGATTGAGGTCCACAACTCAGTTTGCTCGTGCACTTTGGCTAAAAACAGTTCAAACACATTCCTTACCATCCACTGAAACTATCCCAAGCCTTAAACTCAAGCTGTAACACCCCTAACCACGTTTTCCATTTTCACTTTCAAGCTGTGCAGGTGAACTTCTACAACACGATACAGTTGGTTTCAAAGCAAGTCAGGTATTGAGGAAGCTTCCTTGGACTTCAGGCAAGCTATACAGAAGGTCAAACTCCATTGAAGTTGGCCACATTGTTGTACACGATTCAAGCTGAAACAGGTAAAACCATGGACTTCTATCTCTCAATCTAGGAAGAGTTAAGCTTAGGTTTGTGAATGAAACATGTCCTACTCATAGCCCTGAAGCCATACATATGATCACTTTTCATTTATATTAAGCATGCTGTGAGAATTTTAACCATGAACATTGAAGAAAAATTAGGTCAGAAATTGGGGGTGAAGAAATTCTCCTTGGTTTCTTAGAGTTAGGACAAGTTTTTTACATGTTTGAAATCGTGGTTTGATGCTCTACATTGTTTATGTTATGAGTTTTGGCTAAAAATCAAAGAATCAGGAGTTTGTATGAAGCAAGGGAAACGCGCGTTTTTTCAAAAGGTTGCTGGAGGTTGAAGACAGAGTTGACTTGGGCTGGGCCTGAGTCGACTTGCTTTTTGCACCCCTTTTTTCCATTTGCACCCCCTGGCCCATTATGTGAAATACTTGATATTTTTGCATTTTTCTTTTTGATTCTGATTTTATATTTTTGACTCAAACATAAAAAATACCAAAAATATTTTTCCACATTTTTTTCATATTTATTTGGCATTTGTTTCATTTTATTAGTATATATATGTAAATAATATAAATACTTTTTACTAAAACCCTAAAAAATAATATAAAAATTATATTTATTTTCAGTTATTATTTTTATTTACACCTTGAAAATATTTTCTTAAATATACATTTTTTTCATATACATAAATAATTAATTTTATCTTTTTATATTTAATAGGTTTAGTAAATATATATATAAATACTTGTATATTATATTTATTAGAATACTTAGGATAAAAATATGAAAATAATATATTTTTATTTTTATTAATATATGACACTAAAAATAATTTTTTTACAATATACTTTTTATTTTTTTTGTATATAATTAACAAATATTGTACATAATTAATAAATAAATACTATTTACTTGAAAATTAGGGTTTTGCCCTAAACCATAAAAATAATCAAAAAAAATGACTTTTTCTTATTTTGTTTATACTTCAAACATGAAAACCTTTTTACATACATAACAAAAATCATTTTTGTGCATAATACATTTTGTATATTTATTGTATTCACTTAAATATTGTACACTTAAATATTTGTATCCTATACATTCGATATGGTTGTAATAACTTAGATTTTATTTCCTTGTTAAATATCCCCAATGCAAACTTGTACCCCCTCCCTATATCTTGTTGTAATAGCTTAGCATTTAAATTCTCGCATTTAAAAGCTTTCAATTATGCCATGATTAGAGAATTAGGGTTTGTATGCCAAAATCAAATTAACAAGTAGTTTGACCTAAATCCAAGATAAACATGCATGAAAAACAAACACAATGCACACTTGCACCCTTAGGGTTACTCCACTTGTTGCCTTCAAGAATGGGCCATGTTTGCATGTCAAGTACTTTGGCAAAACAAAACAAAACAAAAACAAACAAAATGATCATAGTCCCTCGATGACGCTATCTTGTTGCCTAAACAAAATGATTATAGTCCCTCAAGAAAATTGCCAAAATACTTGACATTATTGCATTCATGGTCTAAACGATGACCCGCGTCCGTCCCGTTAACATCCTAACACAAGGTTGTTCACCAAATACAATGGTGAAACAACACTGTTAAAAGGGTTAAAACATGAGAAATATCTTTGAGAAATTTAGGGTAGATAGCTCTTGGTTACTTGATCCAAACTTGCAAAACATCCTTGCCATTTTTCAAAACACACATCCTTTCCATTTTTCAAAACAAACTTTCAAAAATATTGAAACATCTTTTCAAAAAGACAAACACCTTTGTAAAATATTCGAGTAAAGAATTGTTACAATGGTTGCCTAGACAAGGCATCTTTTTCAAAACATTTTCAAAACCACACACACAAAGCACCATTTCAAACAATTGAAAAGCAAAGGCAAGTGATCTAAGCAAGTAACTAAGAGCCCATGTATAACCATGGATAGAAAGGGTGCTAATACCTTCCCTTTCTATAATCTACTCCCCGAACCCAAGAAAACATCTCAAAGGTCTTTCCTGTGCTTTTTGACCTTTCCTTAGGATAAAATAAAAAGTCGGTGGCGACTCTTGCTAAACCGAAACATTTTCAAACACAAACACAAAAACTCAAGTCAGTTCTCCCACCTTATCACAGAACTGGCGACTCTGCTGGGGAAAACTTTAAAAGTGGAGTAACCTTAGGCTTAGATCACCTTTTGCATGATTAATTGTTTGCTTTGATTGCTTTACATTTTGGTTCTCTTATTTGGGCTTGAAATCCTACACCCGGATTTAGGAAACATTCATAGATAGCAATACGTTGTGGAAACTATGCAGGGTATACTGACACGGTTGAAGCAATAGCTATATTAGTGCGACATATTTGTGAGTACCGGTAAACCTTGAGTTCAATCAAGGAGAGTACGGGGCCGCTGAGTGATGTCACGAAGCACTAATGACCTAGAACCTTACTTGACCATCTTGGCCTTTTATTAGGGGTAGTGAGATGACCGGCTTTGGTGCAGTCCGAAGTTGGTAGATACTCGATACTACACTCATTGAGGGTTGTTTTCTTTGAATATTTTGGTCGCTGGTTAAGTGGCTAAACCAAAACAATGAACATGGAAAACAATCCAATGATATTGAGCTCCTTAGAACCCGGTTACTATTTATAGGACGGGTTTTTAAGCCAACTACACTCAAGAGGGTACTTACCTATGAAACCTCATGCAAGCCTGAAACTAGGGTTTTGTGTGACTTGCTTGTACATGTGTTTGTGCATACATCATGAACATCATAAAGCATCATATGCATCCACTAACCATTTCAAGGGTTTGGATCTTCATCTTTGTTATTGTTTTGTAGGTCATGGAAACTCTTCGCAGGAAAACTATCCAAGTCAACCTTGTGAGAATCCCTCCTCAATTCAAGGAGCTTACATCCAGAATTCCGGAAAGTTCTCTCTTCAGTGAAATACATGGTAGACTGCTCAGCCTAGTCAACACCAGCATTGAAGAAGACATGGTGAAAGTGTTGTTCCAGTTCTTTGACCCCCTTCACCACTGTTTCACCTTTCCCGACTACCAATTGGTGCCTACTTTGGAGGAATTTTCTCAACTCCTGAGAATTCCTATTCTTAATCAAATACCCTACAACGGTATAGAAAAGGAACCAAAACCTGAAGATGTTGCTCAAGCACTACACTTGCAACCATTTGACATCAAGGGGCATTGGGAAACCAGAAGTGGTGTCAAGGGCTTCTTGGCAAAATTCTTGTTTGAGAAGGCACAAGAGTGTTGGAATTCTTTGGATCTACAAGCCTTTGAAGAGATTGTGGCACTCCTAATTTATGGGTTGGTCTTGTTCCCAAATCCTGACCAACTTATAGACGTGAATGCTGTCAAGATTTTCCTATCCAGGAATCCCATACCTACATTGCTTGGGGACATCCTCCACTCATTTTACACACGAACAATGAGAAAGAGAGGTGTTCTCATGTGCTGTACTCCTCTCCTTGCAAGGTGGTTTATTTCTCACCTTCCATAATCTGTTTTGAAGAATGAGCAGGGTTCAAGATGGTCACAACGGTTGATGACCCTCACACATTCTGATGTATATTGGTGTTCTCGGTCCAGAGAAAATGTCATCATCATCGATTGTTGTGGTGAGTTCCCTAATGTTCCATTACTTGGCATTAGGGGAGGCATTACCTACAACCCCTGTCTAGCTTTGAGACAATTTGGATACGCTCGGAGGGACGGACCTCATGACATGTTGATTCCTGACCTAGTTTTTGACTTCGACAACGATGCGCAAGGACTTCGCCAAAGATTCATCAGAGCTTGGAGGATGCCTAACAAGGTGGATAGCAAGACACTGGGGCACAAGAACTCCATCCCTCTTGAGCCTTACCTCAAGTGGGTACGAACCCGCGCCCAGAGTCTTATGATGCCTTACTCTCACATTCTCCCTTTGATCAAAGAGCCTGTTAAGGAAGGAGAGGTTCCATACACCATCCTACATCCTGACATGCCATCATCATGGGAGGAAATGCAGAAGAGTTGGATCCAACTCAAGGAAGAAAGTGATACTTTTGAAGCCAGCTTCTACGCCAGTGAGAAGAAGGTTTTGGAGCTTACCCGCCGACTTCACGAGGAGGAGACCCTCAACACTTACATCGCACCAAAGAGGATGCGCAACGTCTTTTTACCTTAAGAAGTTTTTGTAATATTTGGCCCATGGGGCATTTATGTACTGACAAAATTTCTTCTTATTAATATAACGTGTGTTCTTTTTGTCTGCAACAATTTTGAATTTCTAAATCCTTGAATGCATTACATGGATAAACATATCATTCATCATATGCATAAACAGGTCTTCACACCAGGTTTCCTTATCTTTCTGCTGTTTATTTCAGTAAGATGGATATTGAGCAGACGGTCAAAGATCTGCAGGCACAAAACTCGCAGTTTCAACAGCTCCTTATGACCTTGGCAAAGGGTCAGGAGGATCTTAAAGCACTTTTAGGGAATAAAGAGCAAGAAAAAGGAAAAAAGAAAAAGAAAAGAGTTGGGGTTGCTACACTGGGAAGAAGATTTGAGAATGAAGCTAGGAGAGTTCTTGAATTCCCCTCCACATCTGACGAGGGGACCGGCAAAGGAAAAGGAGCTGCATTACCTTCTGAATTTGAGGCTGAAGAGGAAGAGGTTGAGGAAGATAAAGATTATTCAGAGCAGCAATACCCACCAGCAGACGACAAATACAAAAACCTGGAGGATAGACTGGCAGCTATGGAGCTGCAAAGGGTTCTCGGGTTAGATTTTGAAGAATTGGGATTGATTGTTGGGATTGTGATCCCTCCAAAGTTTAAGGTGCCAACTTTTGCAAAATACGACGGTCTGTCTTTCCCGAAGATGCACCCGAGGTCGTATGTCAGAAAAATTCAACCTCATTCATCCGATAAAAATCTTTGGGTACACTTCTTCCAGGATAGCTTGTCTGGTACACAGCTAGATTGGTTTTACCAGCTTGAGAGGTCAGAGGTGCATAACTGGGAAGACTTGGCAGTTGCCTTCTACCGCCAGTATCAATATAACGCCGACTTGGCGCCAACCCGTACTCAGCTACAAGGTATGGGGATGGCCTCAAATGAGGGATTCAAAGAATACGCCCAGAAATGGCGGGACTTGGCCGGAAGGGTACAACCACCGCTTTCAGATAGGGAGCTGGTTGATATGTTCTTGGGGACCCTATCTGACCCTTTCTTCAACCATTTGATCGGGAGCTCTTCTGCAGGGTTTACTGAACTGATTCTGACTGGCGAGAGAGTGGAAGCTGGTATTAAGAGTGGGAAGATTCAAAGGGATGTCTCTGCATCCACAACTGTTAAAAAACCATTCCCGGCCAAGAAGGAAGCAGCTGTTATGTACTCTCATAAAGGATTGGGAAGAACTGAGCGCCGACCGACTGTAGGGGCCGTGATGATTCAAAATTCGTCAAATGATCAGCCTCGTAACAATCAGTCTAGATCTAATCAGCAACGGATATAACGGCCACAACGGCAGTTCACCCGCATCAACATGACGCCTGCACAAGTTCTTCCCCATTTGTTGAAGCTAAATCTCACCAATATTAGAGAGGCGCCAAAGATTGTGAATACCACTTCCCCATATTATCATCCCAACGCAAAATGTGCCTATCATTCTGACAGCGTCGGGCATGACACCAACGATTGGTGGGCGCTTAAGAATAAAATTCAAGATTTGATAGATGCTAAAGAGGTTGAGTTCGACGCCCCTGAGAAGCCGAATGTAATCTCCGCTCCAATGCCAAAGCAGGCTCGCAATGTCCATGCTGTTGAAGAAGATCTGTTTGTTTCTACTGTTGATGATCTAATAACTCCACTACTGACAATCAAGTTGTATTTGTTGAAGGCTGGGATTTTCCCAGGTTGTAAAGAATATTGCTACCTTTGTTCCTCCTTACCAACCGACTGTCCACTGTTGAAGTTAGGCATCCAACGCCTAATGGACAACCAAGAAATTCTTTTCGAAAAGACTCCCGTTACTCCAACTCCTATCAAAGATGTTTCAATAATCACCATTTCCGCCAATCTTTCCAAGGTCCCCAAAAGGCATGTTAAGATTACATCCGCTCTGAAGATTGTACCCTTGAAGATAACCATGCCTGGGCCCGTCCCATACAAATCTGACAAATCCATACCGTGGAATTATGGTGGAGAAATCTACTACCACGGTGTTAAACAAATTGAGATAACTGAAGAGAGCTCTGACGAAGAAACTGCCGACATTGAAAACATTGCCGGTACGAGCAAAATCACCCGAAGAGGAAGAATTTTCTCTCCAGAGATTTCCCCTCCAAAGGCAATCTTTGGACCATCAGCTTCTCCCAAGGTTACTCCTGCACCGGTAAAACTATCTGCAAGAACGCCAATGATTGAAGAAGCTGTTACTCCTGTGGTTGTCCCTCCTGCTGTTGCTGATAAGGGGAAAGGGATCCAAGAAGATCTCGTCAGGACGAGGGCTCATCCATTGGTCATCCCCGAAACCTCTAAAATAGAAATGGAGGAGATTCTGAAAATAATCAAGAAGAGTGATTATGATGTGGTGGAGCAATTGGGGCAAACCCCCTCGAAGATCTCCATGTTAGCTTTGCTGCTTTGTTCGGAGGCTCTTGCCAAAGCCTTGATAAGGTTTTTGAAGACAGCCCATGTGCCCCAAGAAACCTCAGCCGATCAATTCCAGGATTGTGTAGCCAGCCTCACCGCCGACAACGGCCTGGGTTTCTCTGATGCTGACCTGACTCCGAAGGGAAGAAAGCACAATGACGCATTGCATGTGTCAGTTGAATGCCGAGGAACCACTCTCGCCCATGTCTTGGTCGATACTGGTTCTTCCCTAAATGTGTTGCCTAAGAAGGCTCTCGACCGGTTGGATTGTGAAGGCTTGGAGCTGAAACCAAGTAATATCATTGTCAGGGCCTTTGACGGGTCTAAAAGAATGGTGCATGGGGAGGTCGACATTCCCATCAAGGTAGGCACTGAGGTGTTCAACTCCACATTCTATGTGATGGACATCCGCCCATCATACTCTTGCTTGCTAGGAAGGTCGTGGATTCATAATGTTGGGGCAGTCACTTCCTCTCTACATCAGATGCTGAAATACCCTGTTAAGGGTAAAATCATAATTGTACACGGTGAGGAGGAGTACATGATCAGTCATCTGAATTCCTTTCGGTATGTGTAAGTGGATGGCGAATTCATCGAAACACCCTTTCAACACTTTGAGGAAGTTTGAGGTTGTAGTAGCAAAGGCAGTAGCTGAGGAACCCAAGCAGGTGGCCAGGATGGCATCTCTGAAAGACGCAAAGGCTGCAATGAAGGAGGGGAAGAGCACAGTGTGGGGTCAGTTTCCTGACTTTCCCCACAAGACAGACAAGTTTGGGTTAGGGTTTACGGCTGCGGGGTAAAAAGCTATGCGTCGCTCAAAAATTGAAAGGACACCCATCAAGATTTCTCCTCATGGAATCAATGCTTCGGAAGACGAAGATGAAGAAGGTAACATTGAAGATTAGATCTTCCCAACCATTGAAGGGGGACTGCACAACTGGGAGGCGAAAGACTTCGTTCCCATTACTTTCATCAATCAGTAATTTATCTTTCGAACATTTCCTGTTGGTCTGTAATAATTACTAAAACAATCTGCACACTATTTTTCACCTCATGCCTTTCCCGGGGCATGTAGGTCCATTTGTAAGGGTTTTGATTCTCTTCATAATCATATGCCATGTTTAATGAATCATTGGACGTTTTTCATTTATAAACTGTTGTGTTCATTTTCTTTCCTTTTGCATTTTTGTTTGTTTAAGGATGGCTATCCCTTACACACACCCACACTCACAAATGCAGGTACCCATCCACTCCGGATTCCATGGGTGACTATTCTGTTTTATCCTTCAAAAACACTGAAGATTTGGTCAATCAGGCTGAGTGCGAAGACGACAAAGATTGTGAAGTATCGGGAGAGTTAGCCAAACTTCTACAACAAGAAGAGAGGGCCATCTTGCCTCATGAAGTGTGGTTGGAAACTGTCAACTTAGGAACAGAGGAAGACAGGAAAGAAGTACAAGTGGGTGCCAATCTGGAACCAAGTGTCAAGGAGCGCTTAATACGGCTGTTAAATGAATACGTTGAAATCTTCGCCTGGTCTTATGAAGACATGCCAGGGTTAGACACAGACATCGTGGTTCACCGTCTCCCTACAAGAGAGGACTGTCCACCTATCAAGCAAAAAGTTCGCCGAATGAGGCCCGACATGTCTGAGAAGATTAAAGATGAAGTAATGAAGCAATTCAACGCTGGTTTTCTGGCTGTTACATCCTATCCACAATGGGTTGCTAACATCGTGTCAGTACCTAAAAAAGACAGCAAGGTCAGAATGTGTGTGGACTACCGGGATTTGAACAGGGCCATCCCTAAAGATGATTTTCCGCTACCACATATCGACATCTTGATTGACAACACGGCTCAGCACAAAGTATTTTCTTTCATGGACAGATTCTCAGGCTACAACCAGATTAAAATGGCCCCCGAGGACATGGAGAAAACAACCTTTGTTACACAATGGGGTACCTTCTGCTACAAGGTGATGTCGTTCGGACTGAAGAACGCAGGGGCAACTTATCAACGCGCCATGGTAGCTTTGTTTCATGATATGATACATCATGAGATTGAAGTTTACGTAGACGACATGATAGCTCGATCACAAACGGAAGAAGAACACCTTGAACATTTGCAAAAGCTGTTTGCCAGGTTGAAGGAATACAAACTCAGGCTGAATTTAAGTAAGTGCACTTTTGGAGTTAGGTCTGGTAAACTTCTGGGATTTATTGTCAGCAACAAAGGCATTGAGGTCGATCCAGAAAAAGTGAAGGCTATACAAGGAATGCCTGCCCCCCGTACTGAAAAGGAGGTTAGAGGATTCTTGGGACGCTTGAACTATATCGCCAGGTTCATCTCTCACCTGACGTCTACCTGTGAGCCAATTTTCAAACTATTGAAGAAAGATCAGGTAGTCGAATGGAACGATGATTGTCAAATTGCTTTTGATAAAATCAAGGAGTATTTGCTAGAACCTCCTATTCTGATGCCACCCGTCGAAGGAAGGCCGCTGATCATGTATCTGACTGTTTTGGACAACTCAATGGGGTGTGTACTGGGCCAACATGACGAGTCTGGTCGAAAAGAGCATGCCATTTATTACCTTAGCAAAAAGTTTACCGACTGTGAGACTCGCTACTCACTGCTCGAGAAAACTTGATGCGCTTTGGTATGGGCTGCTCGCCGACTAAGGCAGTATATGTTGACTCATACCACTTTGCTGATTTCCAAAATGGACCCGATCAAATATATCTTCGAGAAGCCTGCATTATCTGGAAGAATCGCTAGATGGCAAATGATCCTGACTGAATATGACATCCAGTATACTACCCAAAAAGCTATAAAAGGGAGTGTACTAGCTGACCATCTAGCTCATCAAGCTATCGAAGATTATCAATCCATGAGATTCGACTTCCTGGACGAGGACATCATGACATTGGACAACATTGAAGGTAACAGACCATATGACGGACCTGAAAATGGATCCCGATGGACCCTGTACTTTGATGGTGCTTCAAATGCACTTGGAAACGGTATCGGTGCGGTACTCATTTCCCCAGAAGGTTGTCATACACCTTTCACGGCCCGACTTTGTTTCAGCTGTACCAACAACATGGCCGAATATGAAGCTTGCATCTTTGGTCTCAAGGCTGCTATAGACTTGGGAATCAAATCTTTGGTTGTATTTGGAGACTCGGCTTTGGTTATCAGTCAAGTCAAAGGAGAATGGGATACCAAACATCCTAATCTTATCCCATACAAAGAACATGTCCTAGCATTGTTGCCTCATTTCGAGCAGATCACCTTCGAGCATTTCCTGCAAGAAGAAAATTAGTTAGCAGATGCTCTGGCTACAATGTCTTCCATGTTTAAACTCAACTGGGATAACGAGGCTCCCCAAATCACCATCGAGCGAATGGATGAACCTTCGCATTGTCATGAGATTAATACCGAAGAAGTAGTGGAACAACCCTGGTTCCATGAAATCAAAAGGTATCTCCAGACTAGAGAATATCCTGAAGAAGCTTCCGTAAATGACAAGAAGTTCTTAAGGAGATTTGCTGCCAAGTTCTTCCTAATCAATGGCATCCTTTACAAGCGCAGCCATGATTGTGTTTTACTTTGTTGTGTGGACAAAGCTGAAGCAGAGTTGATCATGACTGAGATACACAGCGACACGTTTGGCACCCACTTGAGCGGACATATGATGGCTAAGAAGATTCTAAGGGCAGGCTACTACTGGTCTACCATGGAAGCTGATTTCCATCAACATTCCCGTACTTGCCACAAATGTCAAATCTACGCCGACAAGGTTCATATTCCTACTATTCCTCTCAACGTTCTGACAGCTCCTTGGCCATTCGCAATGTGGGGCATTGACATGATTGGAGAGATCAAGCCCACATCGTCCAATGAACATCGCTTCATCCTGGTCGCTATTGACTATTTTACCAAGTGGGTCGAAGCAGCTTCCTTTGCCTCTGTTACAAAAAATGTGGTTTCCCGCTTCATCAAGCAGAACCTCATATGCTGGTACGGTGTCCCCGACAGGATCATCACATACAACGGTACAAATCTGAACAATACCATGATCACCTCTCTATGCGAACAGTTCAAGATTTATCATCACAATTCATCTCCCTATCAACCGAAGATGAATGGTGCTTTTGAAGCTGCGAACAAAAACATCAAGAAGATCATCCAGAAAATGACAGTTACCTACAAGGACTGGCATGAGATGTTACCGTTTGCTCTGCATGGATATCGTACCACGGCGCGTACTTCAACAGGGGCAACCCCATTTTCCTTGGTATATGGAATGGAAGTTGTCCTACCCATGGAAGTTCAGATTCCTTCTTTAAGGATTATGAAGGACGCTGGTTTGAGTGAAGACGATTAGATTCAGACCCGACTTGATCAACTCAATTTGATCAACGAGAAATGACTCACTGTTGTTTTCCATGGTCAGACTTACCAAAAACGGATGATCAAGGCTTTCAACAAGAAAGTCAGACGTCAAGTATATCAAGTCGGAGATCTTGTAATCAAGCGGATTATCTTGCTGCAAAGTGATCCCAGGGGCAAATGGACTCCTACTTATGAAGGACCATTTGTAATCAAGAGCATCTTTTCTGGTGGTGCAATGATTCTGACCACCATGGATGACGACGATTTTCCACACCCTGCAAACGCAGACATAGTCAAAAGATACTACGCATGAAACAACCCGACAAGTCGAAAACCCGAAAGGGCGACTTGGGCAAAAATGGGCATCTCGGTGAACCGAAAACCCGAAAGGGCGGTTCAGGGAAAAATTAGGGATAAAACAAAAAAGAAATCTGTACACCCGGCAAGTTAAAAACCCGAAAGGGCGACTTGGGCAAAAAAGGGTTTCCCGGTGGATCGAAAACCCGAAAGGGAGATTCAGGCAAAAGTTAGGGAATTAAAGCGTATGACTATGTCTCGTCGGATCACTTTAAAGAACAATCTCTTCATTAACAAGCTCCGAGCTTCTGATCAATCCAATCATCGGCGTACGAAGCAGTGAATGGACAAAATATTCAGAGTTGTGAAGGCTATAGCAGAATGGGAATCCCATGGAATTGTTACACATAGCCATCTTTCTTTTGTATAAAATTTTCAATTTTTTACGACAACATCCTCTTACTAGGATGCTTGTCTCCTTTGTACAAAGATACTAATAAAAAGTTAATACAAACACTTTTCCAAATACAGAAATTTGCTTTGTCTTCCTTTTGCTTTTTACACTTATGTTTTATTTGAGAAACGTCCAATGTTTTGTTAAAATAGGCATATGCATTTGAACATAATCATTTTCTTACAAATCAAGAAAGATAATTGCTGATAGGTTGAAGGTACAGATAGATATCTTGATTCCCTTTCAGAAGGAATCCCCAGCAGAATTAAACTCCAAATTCCTCAACAAAGTTAAAATCCAGAACTTAATTCCCCAAACAGAGTTAAACTTCAGGATCCTCAGCAGAACAAAAGCTTTCTCAAAGCTGATTTCCCCAGCCAGAGAGCCTTCCAGAATCCAAATCCCCTCAAAGTTAAGTTTCAAGATCCCCAGTGGAGCCAAAACTGTTAGTCCCCAGCGGAGCTGAAACTTCCAACTATCAATCCCCAGCGGAACCAGACTAATGAACATTCTCCCCACAGAGATACTTCCCATCAGGTTGAAGATTCTCAGTCTTACTTCTCCAGCATAAGTCTACCAGGTTCTGGACTCCCCAGTAGAGATCGTCAGAATTCTCATTTCCCACAAGTCACCAAGGAGTTTCAATCCCCAAAAGTGATCCTAAAATCCCTCAACAATTGAAGATCCTTATCCCCAAGCAATCAGCAGTCAACAAGGATTTCTCACCCTCGGTAATCAAAGGATTTTCAATCCCCAGCTTCGGTTATGGGTTTATTTCCCCAACATTTGTCAAGGATTTATCCTCCAAAACAAATTACATTTCAAATTGATCGGTCGTTCAAAAGTTCCTTCATCACCTGTTGGAAGTTACGGTCGTCAAAGATCAAATTCTCACAAAATTCAAGTTATGAAGCCCGGATTCGACCGGATAGTATCTTGATCTCTACAGCATATTGTGAAGCCCGGATTACGACCGGATAACAGTATCAGACTACCACAAAGCCTGGATTACGACCAGATAGTGGTATCTCCTAAGAGCAAGCTATGAAGCCCGGGTTCGACCGGATAATAGTTTAATCCCCAACAAGTTATTGTGAAGCCTAGATTATGACCAGATAGCGATGCAAGTTTCTGTGAAGCCTGGATTACGACCAGACAGCAGCCAAGAATACTACGAAGCCTGGAGTCGACCAGATAGCATTATATCTTTAACACAAGCCGTGAAGCGCGGATTTGACCGGATAGCTGCTCAACAAGTTATTGTGAAGCCTGGATTACGACCAGATGGCAATACAAGTTTCTGTGAAGCCTGGATTACGACCAGACAGCATCCAAGAATACTACGAAGCCTGGAGTCGACCAGATAGCAGTATATCTTTAACACAAGCCGTGAAGCCCGGATTTGACCGAATAGCAGCTCAACAAGTTATTGTGAATCCTGGATTATGACCAGATAGTGATGCAAGTTTCTGTGAAGCCTGTATTACGACCAGACAGCAGCCAAGAATACTATGAAGCCTGGAGTCGACCAGATAGCAGTATATCTTTAACACAAGCCGTGAAGCCCGGATTTGACCGGATAGCAGCTCAACAAGTTATTGTGAAGCCTGGATTACAACCAGATGGTAATACAAGTTTCTGTGAAGCCTGGATTACGACCAGACAGCAGCGAAGAATACTATGAAGCCTGGAGTCGACCAGATAGCAGTATATCTTTAACACAAGCCGTGAAGCCCGAATTTGATCGGATAGCAGCTCAATAAGTTATTGTGAAGCCTAGATTACGACCAGATGGCAATATAAGTTTCTGGGAAGCCTGGATTACGACCAGACAACAGCCAAGAATACTACGAAGCCTGGAGTCGACCAGATAGTGGTATATCTTTAACACAAGCCGTGAAACCCAGATTTGACCGGATAGCAGCTCAACAAGTTATTGTGAAGCTTGGATTACGACCAGATAGCAATACAAGTTTCTGTGAAAGCCTGGAGATCGACCAGATAACAGTTAATCGTTAACAGAGTGAAGATTCTCATCCTTGAAACCTCAGAAGATTGGTATGCTCCCCATTTCTGACCCTTAACAGACTGAAGACTCTCGTCCTTGAATCCCTAGTAGATTGGCATACAACCCAAGCTCCTGAGTCCCCAACAGTGGTCCCAGGACTTCTCATTTTCAACGATCAAAAGATTCTTGCAATCCCCTGCAGCAATCAAGGATTTACTTTCCCCGGCAGCAGTTAAGATTCTATTATCTCCGGCTATCCAGGATTCATCTATCCTCAGCAAGACAGCTCATCAGCTTACATGCGCATTCATTACATTCATATCATAAACATTGATATAACATATATTGCATCATACATTTCATGAAACATAACTTTGTGTTTCAGCTAATATTTTACCCTTTTCGGGATAAGATTAATAAGCTTCAACTTCGACTTCTGAAAACAGTTTATGGATTCTCCAAACACGGATGTTAATCTATCGCTTGTTCAGACTCAACTTTATCGTCTAAATTAATCGGGAGACTGCAAGTATACAGCCTTATCGCGTAGTTTTAAAAGATATCGAACCTAAGGGACTATAAATCGAACTAACGTAACCTAAACTACTGTGTAAAGCTATAGCTATCGAATAATTGATTAGGGGAATTTTTGGGTAATAAAACTTAATTCTAATTGAAATAATAAATATGCGAATATCGGTATGTACTTCGTTAACATTTAAAGGATCCGACTTTCCACTGGCTTATTTTCAAAAATGATAATAATATCTTTTTCAGCAAAAAGTATTTATTCAAAAATCTATTCTCAAACTTTCGCTCTATTGAAGTAAATTATAATTTTAAACTATGATGTATGCTTTCGCTATCCCATTGATTTTAAAATTACTTTTTGAAAATAAATAAAGTTTAATTGGTTTTAAAACGCTGTCGCAGTCTTTAAAAACAATACCTAGTATCTACTATCTGATTCTAAACCTCAAACTGTCGCTCTATTGGTTTCTAATCTTAGTCGGTTTATTAACCTCAAACTTTCGCTCTGTTGGTTTCTAAACCTTTTTAACAAAATAAACTAGATAACTAAATCAGAAAAAGTGTTTATTTTATAAAATATAATCAAGCCTGTTTATTCCGGATCCATTCAAATTAACTTGTTACATACCGATATTTAAATAATTTAGCCAGACATACTCATAAAAGCAGACATGGATACATTAAAGGAATTAACATTCATAAATAAATTCATGGCTAAATAAATATTCTCATGCAAATAATTAATTAAAGCGATGTAAATAAGGAACCTGAATTAAATAAATGTTGGAAATAATCCTTGAAGCTTGAATCAATTCATACAGAATCCCGGTTCTTCAACGGAAATAAATTCTAAGTATTCGAAAAGGAAAAGGAGATGGCTGGAAAATAACTTCTGGAAATCGAATTACAATGGAAACTAGTAATGCGATGAAAGTAAAAATTCTGAAAACTGGAAAAAATCTAAGCAAAAACTGTCCAAATTTTGATTTCCTGATGTCCTTTTATAGTGGTCGAACGTAACCACCTCTTGAGATATTTTTGTACCACTTATCCTTCAATTTCTCGTTTTAACTTGCCCACGTTGAGACGGGCGCCTCAATTGACCAAGTCCTCAATTGACCACGTTGAGACGGGCGCCTCCCACTAAGGGGAAAGTCCGAGGCGGGCGCCTCAATTGTAGGAGAAGAGTTGAGACGTGCGTCTCACTCTTGCATGTGCTTTTAGGGTTCTCTTGCTTGCGTGGGTCTGAATTCGTTTGGGCCCAGTTTGGAGATAATAGACCTTTTGATCCATCATTATTGCTTTGCACACCCCTTTTCTTCATTTCTTGCATACTTAGTCCAATAACTCTCTCAATTTCTTCACTTTGCTCAATTTGTCTAATTAAAATAAAATACCTAAAACAATAAAAATACCGGTGTAATATGGAAATAAAATGAAATAATTAAATAAAAATACTAACATTACCTATGAAAATTAAATCAAATATACTATATAAAATTGTGTTATCAAACTCCCCTATACTTAAACCGTTGCTTGTCCTCAAGCAAAAGTAAAAAGGTGAAAATCACTGACGCGCAGTTAAACACAGATATAAGAACATATATCACTTCGTACCAGGTTGCAAGTTGAATTTTTCGTTAGAGAATTTAAGTCGAACTTAAACACCAAAGTTACCGTAGGAACACTGGATAACCCCATTTAAGCAGACCAATTTAAGTCATGTCATTATAGCTTAACCTAGTACTATGTTTTATTTCACCCGTTTTCATTCTAGTGCAATCACATTAAGCCCTTTACCTTACACGCACATAGTGGAGTAACTGGTTAGTGAATTTGATCTTAGTAAGCCAGCTAGGAGTTCTGGTAATTTAATCATATGGTACTCCCTTTTTCCAATTAAAAATTGCGGGGGATCGAACCGTAATTCGCCCTACCAAGTTCAGCACCAGAGACCACTGAACCAATTTATAATGGATTATTTTGCATTTAAATTTATAGTTTCTGCAACTATTTGGATTAAATGATCTGGTAAGGACCATCTAACTTAATAAGTGCATCTTCAGATAAAAGTAATTTCTTAAGAATATTTGATCAATCACTTATATTCATCAGCTCTCCACGTAGTTTGTGTTTATGGCGGTGCCGACTTCTTAATAAACTACTCGGGGCTAATCTAAAACTAAGTTTTAAAGGTTTTGGTATAATAAGTACTTAAATCGATCCAACATATCGGGGGTTTTGAAGTGTTAAGACGATATCAATTTTGCTAAGTTGCTCGAATTCTTATTTATAATAGGCAACCTTAATACTAGTTGAATAATGTTTTATAAATGCATGTTAAAATTGTTTTATTTTATTCGTTATGGTTCAAGAAATAGGGGGAATTCGAGTAAGCACAAATTTTTGCATAAGAGATTAAAATTTGCATAAATAAGTATTTTATTGAATTGAAATTTTGCAATACAAGAAAAGAAATAAAAGGAAAAATACTACAAAGAGAGCAAGGGAAATGGAAATGAACAAGGAAATGATCTGACTCCCCTATACTTAAAAGGAGCAATGTCCTCAATGCGATAAAAACAAAGGAGAATCAGATGAAAAGAGAAAGGCGATCACTCGTTGCTTTGAGAATCATGATGTCTTGTTCTTCGTCCTCTAGTACGAGGTCTTCGTCGTACGTCAGAATTAGAATCATTAAGATGAAGTGCGTCTGCTATGCGAGCTTGCAAAGATTCGAGGTTACGATCATGGCGAAAGGCATATTGTTGTTGTTCGCGTCGCATCTCTTGTTGATCACGTTGTACTTCTTGTACGAGACGTAAAGTCTCAGCTTGGTTTTGTTGCATGGCATGGAACAACTGATCTTGACGAAGCATATGAGCCTGCATGGCTGCGAAATTTGCAGCGGGATTATCTGGTTGTTGGGCGGCAGGTGCATCAAGAGCATAACGCCAATTTTCGCGGACTCGGACGTCGATACGATTCGGACAAGGTAACACAACATCAGGAATTGGACGACGATTTATCACTAATGTAAACCGGCCATCATGTCTTGGAGAGATTATATGGGAATCTCGGCAATAGATGACATCAAGAAGAGTGGCTGGCATCATGTATTGTAACAAAGAAAGTAGCTCGGCGGAAAGGCCTAAAGCAAATGCTAAAGATGTGATGATGCCTCCAAAAACAAAGGGATTAGTAACTGCCGCGTTCACGCATGTGTGGATGTGACTAAGCATGAAAGGAGCAACGTTGACAGCCTGACCATTAAGGGCACAGAAAATGATGAACAGCTCATTTTGGTTGACCTTGTGATTATTGGTCCGACAAAAGATGGTGTTAGCAAGAACACGGTGAAAGTACCTTAATGCAGGGTTATGTATTTGAGAAGCATAGAGGTCGCGCCAACTTTCCGTTGTTTGACCGGTTAGATCATTCCATAAGGAGAAGCCGACTTAATCCCAAGAAAGATCGTGGTCATCGTTGAAAGGCTTGTAATGAACATGCTCGCTGCGAGTGAAAGATAAGAGTTCGGCGACTCTTTCTTGATCAAGAGAGTACTCTTGGTTGAACATGCGGAAGTTGGCGGTTCCGGTTGTGTAGGGATCGTCGACAGGTGTTGTGTAAGAGAAGGAACTAAGAAATTCAAGCACGAGTGGTTCATAAGTTGGACATGGGTTTGTGCAGAGACTGGTTAAACCGGTGTTATTGAGCATTAATACGATGCTATCGGTCATTCCTAAGGTTTCCAAACACTCCGAACTTATGTATTTTGTAGGAACGACGGAACGGGTATAGAATTTGTTATACTTTTGTAGTTGTTGGTCGTCGTCGTTGTCGCGGAAAATGATATTGGATAGGTCGGGTGGTGGTCGGTCGGGCTTAACTTGTCTTTGGTTGTTTCGTGGATCCATGGATGGATATGGGTAGAAGAAGGAAAAAGGTAGAAAATATGGGTGTAGGAGAGGAAATGGTAGAGATGGTTAGAAATGTTGTGGAATTAGAAAGAAGGATGAATGGTATTTATAGTGGATTGAGAGTTAAGAGTGATAAATTATAATAAGTGGGTGTTGGAAAATGGAGGGGAAAATTTGAATGGGGATTAATGGTGGGAAATGGAAAGAATATAATTTAAATGAGAATAAAGAGTGTTGAATTTGAATTAATTGGGGTGAATGGGAAAACGAAACGGACAAGACAAGTAAATGCAAGGAGACCAACTTTTACTGCACGAAGCACAAGCTGAGGCGACCGCCTGACATAGGAGACCACGCGTGAGGCGTGCGTCTCAAAGCTGCATGGAAAGTTGGAGGCGTGCGTCTCCTGTCAGCGTGTTAGGCTGAGGCGTGCGTCTCAGCTTGTGGCGAACAGGCAAGCGTGTGAATGACAGTATGCATGTAATAATACTAGTATTCTTATAACAAAATATTTTTATATGATATAATATTTTAAGCTGCAATATTATAATTATAAGAAAATAACATGAATTGCTTTTAAAATGAAAACCAAAGTTGCTTACAATTTTATTATAATTTTAAGAATCAAGTGTTTGGAAAGTAAAACATAGTAATAATAAAAAAAAGAACATAACGAAAATATGGCAATTCCTAACAAAATCAAACTAAGCTAAACTAAATAAAATGAACTACTTAAAAACTCTAGCCACTACATGGTCCTGCCTTAGGAGCGGAGGAAGAATGAAAGTAAGCGAAAACTTCTTGAAATTGTGCAGAAACAGTATCCATAAAACCAAAGAAATCGGCTCGTAAACTAGTCAAATCGTCCCTCAAAGCCTGATGTTCCACCTGGAGAGCGTGGATGACAAGGGCATAATCAATGGTAGGAGCCTCATGCATAACGGTGTCAGGAGCAACAGAGTGAGCGGTAGAATCGTGCTGAGGAGGGTCCATATCATAATAACCTGAAGGAGCAGTGGGATCTTCCTCAGAATCTTCCAAAACCTCATAATCTTGCGGAGTCTCAGGAGTGCGGGGCGGAGAAGGCTGTTGATCAAGACCAAAAAGCCAGTTGGCTTTGTTATGCACACTCGTAGAAGGGTTAGGCAAGGTAAACAGCTGCATAACTTGACCATTAATCAACAAGGTAAACTGAGTCGGGCCAAGATCACCAATTATACCAGGGTTGAAACAGAACTCGATGGTCATGCAAGTAATACCAGTAAAAGCATTCAGATGCTTAAAGGATTGTCGAGGTCCAACAACATTTGCAATCATAGTGACGAGACCTCCCATCCGAATGGGTGCATGATCAGTATCAATGAGATCCACAAAGGTACGGATCAGATAAGTGATCGCATTAACCGGACGGTTTTGCGAAGCACAAAACATGATAAAAAGCTGATCCTTAGAAAGTGGTGACATTCTGGGGTTTTCCAAAAATGGTGTGGGCCAGAATATTATGGAAATACCTGAAGGCCGGATTATGGATATTCTCTGATACGAAGTCTTCGGGCTCAGGGTTAAGGATTCCAGAAATAGATCCCCAAAAATAGTCAAGCTCTCTAAATCCAAGACACTCCTCCTGAGTTTCATGATATACTCCTATGCCATTAGGAAAGCCAAGAAGCTCACCCAATTCCTTATGGTTAAACTTAAAAGTGATGCCAAAAAGTCTGAAGATAATAAGTCCACGGTGTAAAGCGAACCCATGAGTAGGAAAGTATATCAAAGAGCTGAGGAACTCCAAAGTGAGGTTCCGATAAGTGGCATAGCAAGTCATCAAGCGTGAACTATCCCACCCAATCTGATTCAGCAGAAAAAGCACACTATCACGAATACCAAGAGCAGTCATAGCACCGTGATAAGGGTAGATAGTAGGTAACATCTCACGCTCGGATAAAACTCCATATTTGGTGCGCTGATTTCTTCCTCTGAAACTAACTGGCATATTGTCAACTCGAGACATAGTGGGAAGAGAAATAAGTAGCAAGAAGTATCCTGAAGAGAAGAAAAATAGAGAAGATCAGCATTGGCCAAAATGCCAATAAGAAGAAAAAACATAGAATAGAAAGAAATAAGACAAAGAGGAGAAATATAATGAATAGATAAAGAAAAGAAATAGATATATTTTTGTTTTTTTTTGTTTTTGTCAAAAATAGACTAAAGAATAAATGAAAAATAAGAAGAAGGAAATATAAAAAACGGTGGGTTGTCTCCCACAAAGCGCTTTGTTTTATGTCGTAAGCTCGACAAATAAAACTAGGCTTCTAATCGAGCGTGTGGCTTGTCTAGATTTATCGTTTGAGAATTTCCCTCGAGTTCAGTTAGATGGTAATGTTTTAAACGCTGCCCGTTTACTATAAACGGTTCAATCGAAGGTCCCTTAATCTCTATCGCACCACTTGGATAAACTTGAGTAATTTCAAAAGGTCTGGACCACCTAGATCGTAATTTTCCAGGAAATAATTTCAATCGTGAGTTAAATAGTAATACCAAGTCGCCTATGTTAAAATTCTTCCTAGATATATGCTTATGGTGCCATTTCTTTGTGCGCTCTTTGTAAATCCTAGCATTTTCGTACGCATCCTGTCTAAGTTCTTCCAATTCATTAATATCTAGGATACGCTTCTCTCCAGCGGCAGTGTAACTTAAGTTCAGATTTTTAATGGCCCAATAGGCCTTGTGTTCTAACTCAACTGGGAGATGGCATGACTTACCATAAATAAGCTTGAAAGGAGTAGTACCGATGGGAGTTTTATAGGCAGTTCTATAAGCCCATAAAGCTTCGTGAAGTTTAAAGGACCAGTCCTTTCTGGACGTAGCGACAGTTTTTTCAAGGATTTGTTTTATCTCGCGATTTGAAACTTCAACTTGTCCGCTAGTTTGAGGATGGTAAGGTGTAGCTATGCGATGTCGAACTCCATATTTTCCTAATAATTTTTCAAAGATTTTGGAAATGAAATGAGATCCACCATCACTTATAACGAGTCTGGGTACACCGAACCTAGGAAAGATTATGTTCTTGAACAGCTTAAGTACCACTCGGGTGTCATTTGTTGGAGAAGCTATAGCTTCGATCCATTTTGAGACATAATCCACAGCCACGAGTATATACTTGTTACCGGATGAAGATGGAAAGGGTCCCATAAAGTCTATCCCCCACACATCAAAGATTTCGACTTCTAAAATGCCTTTTTGTGGCATTTCGTCACGTCTAGATATATTACCGGTGCGTTGACACATGTCTTATTTTAAGATGGTGGCATGTACGTCTTTCCATAAATTAGGCCAATAGAGACCGGATTGTAAGATCTTCGCACAAGTTTTGGATGTACTCGCATGTCCTCCGTAAGGTGCAGAATGACAGTGTTTTATAATGTTTTCAATCTCTTCTTCTGGCACACATCGGAGGAAAATTCCATCGGGACCTCTCTTGAAAAGTAAAGGTTCATCCCAATAATACTGTTTAAGATCATGGAAGAATTTCTTCTTCTGTTGGTAGGTAAGTTCAGGTGGTAAAACGCCTGCAGCGAGGTAATTTACGAAATCGGCATACCAAGGCACCGAGGAGACGGCTAAGGTGGTTTCCATGAGTTTATCTGGTTCTGTGTCTTCCAAGTGGGAAATTAGTTTATCATACTGGAATTCATCATCGATCGACACTTGTTCATGTTTAAGATTTTCTAGTCTAGAGAGATGATCTGCTACCACGTTTTCGGTTCCTTTCTTATCTTTGATTTCTAAATCGAACTCTTGCAGCAGCAATATCCATCTCAGGAGTCTAGGTTTAGCGTCCTTTTTGGTTAAGAGATATCTAATAGCAGCATGATCAGTGTATATGATTATTTTGGATCCTACTAAGTAGGAACGAAACTTGTCTAATGCGAAGATCACTGCTAATAATTCTTTCTCGGTTGTAGCATAATTCATCTGCGCTTCGTCCAGGGTTCTGCTTGCATAATATATGACGTGGAGTCTTTTATCCTTTCGTTGTCCTAAAACAGCTCCTACGGCATAGTCACTTGCGTCACACATTATTTCAAAAGGTTCATTCCAATCTGGAGTTTGCATGATAGGCGCAGAAATTAATGCTTTCTTAAGTGTTTGAAATGCTTCTAAACATTTTTCGTCGAAGATAAGTTCAGCGTCTTTCATTAATAGCTCAGTTAGGGGTTTAGTTATCTTAGAGAAATCTTTAATGAATCATCGATAAAAACCGGCGTGTCCCAAAAAGCTTCGGATTTCTCTAACAGTTTTTGGAGGTTGAAGGTTCTCAATAACTTCGATTTTAGCAGAATCGACTTCAATTCCTTTTTTGGATATAATGTGTCCTAAAACAATTCCCTCTTGTACCATAAAATGGCATTTCTCCCAATTAAGCACTAGATTAACCTTCACACAACGTTCTAATACCCTTTCTAAATTTTCTAAACATTCTTCAAAGCTTTGTCCACAGACGGAAAAATCGTCCATGAAGACTTCAATAATATTGTCCAGAAAATCAGCAAATATTGCCATCATACATCTTTGAAAAGTTGCAGGAGCATTGCATAAACCAAATGGCATTCTTCTATAAGCAAAGGTTCCAAAAGGGCATGTGAAAGTTGTTTTCTCTTGGTCATTATGATGAATAGGTATCTGAAAGAAACCTGAATAACCGTCCAAGAAGCAGAAATGAGAGTGTCTAGCTAAACGTTCCAACATTTGATCAATAAATGGTAAAGGGAAATGATCTTTTCTAGTGGCTTTGTTAAGTTTACGATAATCGATGCACATCCTCCATCCAGATTCGACTCTTTTAGTTATGATTTCTCCTTTCTCATTTTCGAATACTGTGACACCTCCTTTCTTAGGTACAACATGCACAGGGCTAACCCATTTGCTATCAGATATAGGATATATGATTCCTGCTTCTAACAACTTCATCACTTCCTTTTTCACAACCTCGCTCATAATCGGGTTTAGTCTCCTCTGGTGTTCTCTTGAAGTTTTACAATCTTCTTCTAGCATAATGCGATGCATACAGATAGAGGGACTTATTCCTTTAAGATCAGTGATATTATATCCTAAGGCTGTTGGATATTTTCTCAGAGTTTGTAAAAGTTTTTCAGTTTCGGTTTCGCCAAGTTTTGCGTTGACTATCACTGGTCGTTCGAGTTCGGGGTCTAGGAATTCATATCTTAGATTTTTAGGAAGTGTTTTGAGTTCTAGGGGTGGTTTCCTTAAACATTGTGTAGGATCTGGTGCTATAGCTAAGCATTCACTTAGATTACTACTCATATTTTCATCGAGATTGTCTTTATTTTCAAGCTCAGCTTCTTTTCTACATTCATCGATGATATCCATAAAGTAACAAGTATCTTCAATTGCAGGTGCTTTCAGGAATTGAGAGAGGATAAATTCGATTTTCTCTTCACCTACTTCAAAAGTAAGTTTTCCTCTTTTTACATCTATAATTGCACCAGATGTAGCTAAGAAAGGCCTTCCAAGAATGATTGGGGTAACTTCGTCCTCCCTTATGTCCATGATAATGAAATCGGTTGGTATATAGAATTGGCCAATGCGTACAGGAACATTCTCGAGAACTCTTGCAGGATATTTAATTGACCTATCTGCTAATTGAACGGACATTTTGGTTGGTCTGAGTTCTCCCATTTCAAGTTTCTTGTATATAGATAACGACATCATGCTTATACTGGCTCCAAGATCACATAAAGCTTTATCTATGACAAATTTTCCAATTACACATGGAATAGAGAAACTTTCAGGGTCTTTGAGTTTAGGAGGCATTGTGTCTTGAATAATTGCACTACATTCAGCAGTAAGCATGACAGTTTCATTATCCTCTAGCTTTTTCTTATTGGATAGAATCTCTTTAAGGAATTTAGCGTAGGAGGGCATTTGAGTTATAGCTTCGGTAAAAGGAATTATAACATTAAGTTGTTTCAGAAGATCCACGAATTTCTTGAATTGACCCACATTCTTAGTTTTAGCTAACCTTTGAGGGTATGGGATACGTGGCTTATAAGGTGGTGGGGGTACATAAGTTTCATCTTTTTGCGTGGTATCTTCATTATTATCTCTCTGATTTTCCTTTTCTTCTTTATCTTTAGTTTCAGATTGTTTATCATAATTTTGTTGCATAGTTGGGCTATTATTTCTGGGATCTACAGGTCCATCATACTCTGTTCCGCTTCTTAAGATAATAGCATTTGCATGTCCTTTGGGATTAGGTTGAGGCTGTCCAGGAAATGAGCCAGCAGGAGCAGCAGAAGCCGCTTGTTGTTGAGCTACCTGAGAGATTTGTGTTTCTAACATTTTATTATGTGTAGCTAAAGCATCAAGCTTGTTAGATAATTGCTTAATCTGCTCATTAATGTGTATATTCTGATTTTGAACATCCTTATTAGTCTGGTATTGAGTATTATTGGTTTGGGATTGAGTAGCGATGAAATGCTCTATCATGACTTCCAAATTAGACTTCCTAGGAGCATTAGACGTGTTAGGGTCATTATTAGGATGATTTGGGATAGCCTTAGGGTAACCAGGTGGTGTAGCAGGAGCTTGTCCAGGTGCGTATAACGCGTTGTTACTCTTGTATGAAAAGTTAGGATGATTCTTCCAGCCAGGGTTATATGTGTTGCTGTAAGGATTACCCTGTACGTAATTCGCCTGTTCAACTGGAACTCCTGTTAAAAGTGGGCATTCTGGAGCAAGATGTGATTGAATACCACATAAGTCGCAAGTTTGAGCAATTGCAACAACAGTAGCTGCGGGAGCGGTGGTAAGATTCTCGAGCTTTTGAGTGAGAGCTTCCACTTTAGTGTTGACTTGATCCAGACTATTCACTTCAACCATGGCACCTTTCGTTTGAGATTTCTCTACCCTAACTCTCTCCGTACCCCATTGGTAATGGTTTTGAGCCATGCTTTCGATAAGTTGTCTTGCTTCAGTATATGGTTTATTCATCAGTGCGCCACCAGCTGCGGCGTCTATAGTCAATCTCGTATTATACAAGAGACCATTGTAGAACGTGTGAATGATCAGCCATTCTTCTAAACCATGATGAGGACAAAGTCTAAGCATGTCCTTATAACGTTCCCAAGCTTCAAAGAGTGATTCATTGTCTTTTTGTCTGAAACCATTGATATTGGCTCTGAGCATAGCAGTTTTGCTTGGAGGAAAATATCTAGCTAAGAAGACTTTCTTCAACTCATCCCATGTGGTGATTGAGTTGGAAGGAAGAGATTGGAGCCATGCGTGAGCTCTGTCTCTGAGAGAAAAAGGAAATAGGTGCAATCGTATCGCCTCGGGGTTAACACCATTCGCTTTCATAGTGTCTGCGTACTGCACAAACACTGACAGACGAAAGTTCGGGTCGTCAGTAGGAGCTCCAGAAAACTGGTTCTGCTGAACGGCGGAAAGAAGCGAAGGTTTTAGCTTGAAATCGTTTCGAGCGATAGCAGGAGCAGCAATACTATTATGAGGCTCTGCTTGAGAAGGAACAGCGTAGTCTTTAAGAGGACGAGGAGCAGGAGCATCAGGATCAGCCATCTTCTTGAGTTCTTCAACATCAGGAAGTTTGGTCAGAGGAAGGTTGTTGCGTTCTAAATACTCTTGAATTCGTCTCCTTAATCTAAGGTAAATCTCGATATCGTATATAGGTATATGCAAAGGCGCGCCTTGAGAGCGAGTATTTGGCATACACAGAGGGAAAAGAAATAGTTGCTATAGTCTATACTTCGTAATAAAATTACGATATCAACTTAAATAGTCCCCGGCAACGGCGCCAAAAACTTGATCGCGACTTTATCGTCTGAATTAATCGGGAGACTGTAAGTATACAGCCCTATCGTGTAGTTTTAAAAGATATCGAACCTAAGGGACTATAAATCGAACTAACGTAACCTAAACTACTGTGTAAAGCTATAGCTATCGAATAATTGATTAGGGGAATTTTTGGGTAATAAAACTTAATTCTAATTGAAATAATAAATATGCGAATATCGGTATGTACTTCGTTAACATTTAAAGGATCCGGCTTTCCACTGGCTTATTTTCAAAAATGATAATAATATCTTTTTCAGCAAAAAGTATTTATTCAAAAATCTATTCTCAAACTTTCGCTCTATTGAAGTAAATTATAATTTTAAACTCTGATGTATGCTTTCGCTATCCCATTGATTTTAAAATTACTTTTTGAAAATAAATAAAGTTTAATTGGTTTTAAAACGCTGTCACAGTCTTTAAAAACAATACCTAGTATTTACTATCTGATTCTAAACCTCAAACTGTCGCTCTATTGGTTTCTAATCTTAGTCGGTTTATTAACCTCAAACTTTCGCTCTGTTGGTTTCTAAACCTTTTTAACAAAATAAACTAGATAACTAAATCAGAAAAAGTGTTTATTTTATAAAATATAATCAAGCCTGTTTATTTCGGATCCATTCAAATTAACTCGTTACATACCGATATTTAAATAATTTAGCCAGACATACTCATAAAAGCAGACATGGATACATTAAAGGAATTAACATTCATAAATAAATTCATGGCTAAATAAATATTCTCATGCAAATAATTAATTAAAGCGATGTAAATAAGGAACCTGAATTAAATAAATGCTGGAAATAATCCTTGAAGCTTGAATCAATTCGTACAGAATCCCGGTTCTTCAACGGAAATAAATTCTAAGTATTCGAAAAGGAAAAGGAGCTGGCTGGAAAATAACTTCTGGAAATCGAATTACAATGGAAACTAGTAATGCGATGAAAGTAAAAATTCTGAAAACTGGAAAAAATCTAAGCAAAAACGGTCCAAATTTTGATTTCCTGATGTTATTTTTGTAACCACCTCTTGAGATATTTTTGTACCACTTATCCTTCAATTTCTCGTTTTAACTTGCCCACGTTGAGACGGGCGCCTCAATTGACCACGTCCTCAGTTGACCACGTTGAGACGGGCGCCTCCCACTAAGGGGAAAGTTCGAGGCGGGCGCCTCAATTGTAGGAGAAGAGTTGAGACGTGCGTCTCACTCTTGCATGTGCTTTTAGGGTTCTCTTGCTTGCGTGGGTCTGAATTCGTTTGGGCCCAGTTTGGAGATAATAGACCTTTTGATCCATCATTATTGCTTTGCACACCCCTTTTCTTCATTTCTTGCATACTTAGTCCAATAACTCTCTCAATTTCTTCACTTTGCTCAATTTGTCTAATTAAAATAAAATACCTGAAACAATAAAAATACCGGCGTAATATGGAAATAAAATGAAATAATTAAATAAAAATACTAACATTACCTATGAAAATTAAATCAAATATACTATATAAAATTGTGTTATCAAGTTTACGGACGCTTCCCAACATGGATGCTAATCTATTGCTTATTCAACTTCAAGACTTCTGAAAACAGTTCACGGATTCTCCAAATACGGATGTTAATCTATCACTTGTTCGGATTCAACTTTTGAAAACAGTTTACGGATGCTTCCAGATACGGATGTCAATCTATTGCTTATTCAGACCCCCAGCTCAGAGATGTTCCAAAACATGGATACCTTTCTGATACTCATTTCTTTCACCTACAACATACATTCCAGATGGCATCTTTAAGCCCATCCCCTAACAAGATTCTGTCACATCTGCAGATGGCATCTTTAAGCCCATCTCCAAATGGCATCTTTAAGCCCATTCCCTCAAACTACGCTTTGACGAGTGCAAATTTACGGGCACTCTAGTGTCCAATCTCCTTTTACCTTCGAGACGCGAAAGGCAAACTTGCCAATCTAACTCTTCAGGTTCAAGAAGATTGAACAGGGGCAACTGTTGTACCCCAAAATTTGCCCTCCCTTTTCATCAACATTTTCTCATAACAAGACTCTTGGAACTCAAGATCAAGTTAGGGTTTGCTCTGCTCAAGACTCCTCCTTGCACTGTTGACCCAAATTAGGGTTTGAGTTTGCACAAGGATGTTTTGACCTAAAAAGCCCAAATTTACTTTCATGCTTCATGTTGGACTTACAAGTTTATCCATACCAAGTTTCAAGCCTTGATTCCAATCTTTGCCCAGTCAATTGGACAGTTGACCTAGAAATCATATGTATTAGGGGAAAAGTCAACTGTGGCCAATTGACAGTCAAACCTCATGATTTTTGACCCACATCAACATTATGAACTCATATGAATCATTTGATCAAGTTTGGATCACAACTCCACAAGAAATTTGATCAGATCACCAAAAGGGCAAAATGGTCATTTTTAGGGTTTTGACTGCACAAAGGCAATCTTTGACTGTTTTGACCTAACCAATGGCAAACCAAGCTCATATATGGACTCAAAGACTCAATGTAATTGTCTTGACCCATTCAACAAGTTCAAAAGATCTCAAATGCATAGGATTGACAGATGAATTTTTCAGTCAACTGATCAAAATTTGACTGTATACTGAAAAGTCAAACTTTGACTTTTTGGTCAAAATCAAGTGCCAAGATTCATTTTTCATCAAGACATGTCAAATTATGAAACTTGTTCATCAAGAAACCCAAAATTACAAATTAGGGTTTGAAATGAAAAATTTCATAACTTAGAATTTTTCTAAGTTATGAAATTTCTTTATTTTTTCCTAACTTTGTCCCATTTTTTCACCAAGATGAAAATGGATTCAAACAAAACTTGAAACATTAAAGTTGTAGTCCATTTCAAAATCTACAACTTTGATTCACAAAGTTTCCTCAAAGGAAGCTTGTATCTCAAGTTATAATTTTTGGAACAAGGGTACAAAACATTTTTAACTTAGAGAAATTTTGCCCTATTTTAGGCAGGTTTTTGACCTAACTTCATGGCAACTTTTCACCTAGTTCCAAGAGGAATTTCAAGTTTCATTGCAAAGATAGATTGTAGTACATGTTCCAAGCTTTCCAAATTGTCCAAGAACTCATCAAACACCCTTATGGTTGGAGAGAATCGAATTTGCAAAGTTGGCCAAAACTCACTTTTGTTCATGGTCAAAGCATGTTCATAACAATTGCATTTTTCAAATCAGCATGGTTTATGCTAGCTTGCAGGACTCTAAACCTATTCACACTCAATAATTTAATGCCTAAACATTGTGTTAAGGTGTTATTTTATTCATTTGGACAATACATGTTAAACTAACCCTTATTTGGAAAAAGCTAATTTGCCATTTTGGAAAATTAATACTTTATGTCAAAACATGATCTTTGAGCATAGGGGGGCCATATCTCTGAAGCCAAATCAAATCTATATTGCAAGTCTCAAGGGCAAGATATGCAGCATACATTAGGGATAGTACAAGCCTACATTGTACACAACACACTATCTTTGCTTACAATAGAAGAAACCTTACAAACTCAAGCCAACTTTCACTTCCTGCAAACTAGAGCCAGAACAAACTTTGTGGACATCTTCCATAGATCCCAACTGACCTAAGACACGACTAAACCACCCCTCATACCTCCTAATACACCAAAACACCATCTTGCTTCAAAAACAGGGCATCTGCTGCAGATTGAGGTCCACAACTCAATTTGCTCGTGCACTTTGGCTAAAAACAGTTCAAACACATTCCTTACAATCCACTGAAACTATCCCAAGCCTTAAACTCAAGTTGTAACACCCCTAACCAAGTTTGCCATTTTCACTTTCAAGCTGTGCAGGTGAACTTCTACAGCACGATACAGTTGGTTTCAAAGCAAGCCAGGTATTGAGGAAGCTTCCTTGGACTTCAGGCAAGCTATACAGAAGCTCAAACTCCATTGAAGTTGGCCACATTGATGTACACGATTCAAGCTGAAACAGGTAAAACCATGGACTTCTATCTCTCAATCTAGGAAGAGTTAAGCTTAGGTTTGTGAATGAAACATGTCCTACTCATAGCCCTGAAGCCATACATATGATCACTTTTCATTTATATTAAGCATGCTGTGAGAATTTTAACCATGAACATTGAAGAAAAACTAGGTTAGAAATTGGGGGTGAAGAAATTCTCCCTGGTTTCTTAGAGTTAGGACAAGTTTTTTACATGTTTGAAATCGTGGTTTGATGCTCTACATTGTTTATGTTATGAGTTTTGGTTAAAAATCAAAGAATCAGGAGTTTGTATGAAGCAAGGGAAACGCGCGTTTTTTCAAAAGGCTGCTAGAGGTTGAAGAGAGAGTTGACTTGGGCTGGGCCTGAGTCAGCTTGCTTTTTGCACCCCTTTTTTCCATTTGCACCCCCCTGGCCCATTATGTGAAATACTTGATATTTTTGCATTTTTCTTTTTGATTCTGATTTTATATTTTTGACTCAAACATAAAAAATACCAAAAATATTTTTCCACATTTTTTTCATATTTATTTGGCATTTGTTTCATTTTATTAGTATATATATGTAAATAATATAAATACTTTTTACTAAAACCCTAAAAAATGATATAAAAATTATATTTATTTTCAGTTATTATTTTTATTTACACCTTGAAAATATTTTCTTAAATATACATTTTTTTCATATACATAAATAATTAATTTTATATTTTTATATTTAATAGGTTTAGTAAATATATATATAAATACTTGTATATTATATTTATTAGAATACTTAGGATAAAAATATGAAAATAATATATTTTTATTTTTATTAATATATGACACTAAAAATACTTTTTTTACAATATACTTTTTATTTTTTTTGTATATAATTAACAAATATTGTACATAATTAATAAATAAATACTATTTACTTGAAAATTAGGGTTTTGTCCTAAACCATAAAAATAATCAAAAAAATGACTTTTTCTTATTTTGTTTATACTTCAAACATGAAAACTTTTTTACATACATAACAAAAATCATTTTTGTGCATAATACATTTTTTATATTTATTGTATTCACTTAAATATTGTACACTTAAATATTTGTATCCTATACATTCGATATGGTTGTAATAACTTAGATTTTATTTCCTTGTCAAATATCCCCAATGCAAACTTGTACCCCCTCCCTATATCTTGTTGTAATAGCTTAGCATTTAAATTCTCGCATTTAAAAGCTTTCAATTATGCCATGATTAGAGAATTAGGGTTTGTATGCCAAAATCAAATTAACAAGTAGTTTGACCTAAATCCAAGATAAACATGCATGAAAAACAAACACAATGCACACTTGCTCCCTTAGGGTTACTCCACTTGTTGCCTTCAAGAATGGGCCATGTTTGCATGTCAAGTACTTTGGCAAAACAAAACAAAATGATCATAGTCCCTCGATGACGCTATCTTGTTGCCTAAACAAAAAGATCATAGTCCCTCAAGTAAATTGCCAAAATACTTGACACTATTGCATTCATGGTCTAAACGATAACCCGCGCCCGTCCCGTTAACATCCTAACACAAGGTTGTTCACCAAATACAATGGTGAAACAACACTGTTAAAAGGGTTAAAACATGAGAAATATATTTGAGAAATTTAGAGTAGATGGCTCTTGGTTACTTGATCCAAACTTGCAAAACATCCTTGCCATTTTTCAAAACACACATCCTTGCCATTTTTCAAAACACACATCCTTGCCATTTTTCAAAACAAACATTCAAAAACATTGAAACATCTTTTCAAAAAGACAAACACCTTTGTAAACCATTTGAGTAAAGAATTGTTACAATGGTTGCCTAGACAAGGCATCTTTTTCAAAACATTTTCAAAACCACACACACAAAGCACCATTTCAAACAATTGAAAAGCAAAGGCAAGTAACCTAAGCAAGTAACTAAGAGCCCATGGATAACCATGGATAGAAAGGATGTTAATACCTTCCCTTTCTATAATCTACTCCCCGAACCCAAGAAAACATCTCAAAGGTCTTTCCTGTGCTTTTTGACCTTTCCTTAGGATAAAATAAAAAGTCGGTGGCGACTCTTGCTAAACCGAAACATTTGCGAACACAAACGCAAAAACTCAAGTCAGTTCTCCCACCGTATCACAGGTGGCTATACATTTGGTATTATAAGCAAAGACATAAACATATATTACAAAGTAAACTATGATGATGAACTTCATATCCTTCTTCATGCCAACCATAGCATCTACAACTTAGTCATTTCTCAACAAAACAGAAAATGAAAACATAGCAGTTATGGAAAATTTCATCATGGTTTTAGAAATATAAAGCATCAGAGCGGTAAATCAGAAGCAAGCATGAATTTGGCCAATTCTAATTCTGAAACCTAACTTCCTCAAGAGGTTCTGATCTGAAACTCTCTCTACTTAGGAAAAATACATGAAATTCATAAATATGTACAAAATCATAGTCATGATGTCTACATTGTATCTTTGGAAGTGCAAGTCTAACAATGCATATGTAAGGAAATAAAAGTCATAAGAAACTTACCTTGCAGCTGGAAGTTGGTTCTGTGAATTAGAGGCTGGTTCAGGTTACTGTGATGTTCTGATCAGCTTCCTCAAGTTCTCAGAAAGCTGAAGCAACTCCTAATTTGAGCTATGAATGGTTGGAAAATTCTGGTGCAGTCAGGGTGCAAAATTCTGGTCTTTTGAAATAGGGAGTGGTGAAAAACTGTTTTGCAGTTTGACAACAGAAGTTGGGAAGACTTCTATGGGTGTTATGGTAATTGTATGGATGATTTGGTTTAGAAATACACAAGAAAAAATTAGAGTTTGAATGCAGAAATCAGAAAGCTAGCAGGTTTTGTGTTTATGTTTGCAGTTTTAAATTTTTGGGAACTTTCAGCAAGGTTTCAAGGTTTTTTCTCCAATCTTAGACCTTTTTAACAGTTGCAATTGAAGTTCAATTTATAGGCAAGGATTTAGGAGCTTGGAGAAGTCAAGAGTACAACCATCATATGTTATGGCGCTGACTTGTTCTTGAAGCAAGTTTAAACAAGTATGGTTCAAGGCACAAAGTAGGGTGGTTAGCAGCTTTAGCCGTGCCTAATATGAATTTGTAAGCATGATTTATGGAAAAGTACCCTCATAAGCAAAAGTAAAGCATGGGCCCAGCATAAACTTTGTACAAAAGTTTTCTTTTCAAGGACAGTAATGGTACTTCTATGCCACACGTGGAGAAATCCTTTGGATAAAGACTCAATAGTGGGTGTGAGAATTAAATGATGATGAGATTTATCAAAACAGAAAACCTACAATATGAGATTATGCATCATAACTTAAATCTAGATCAGAAGTTCGGCATCAAAGTTACTTAGAACAAATATCCAACTTCTGATCTTTGAATCTCCCTGCTGCAGCATGTTCTGAAGAAGTTCTCAGACTTTTCAGAAAGCTTGTAACATGCTTTGCATACCCTCTTTGAATTACTCTTGCAAACTCTAATTGAACCTTCGTGAAAACTGGCCCAGAAGTTCTAACCAAATTTTGTCTTGGAAATGCCCAGAATTTACTGAGTGCTTCAGTTTCATGGACGTGTCTTCATGGATTTATAACTTGAAACACCAGTATTTCTAGGAGAAGTTTTATTCTAGAATGTCTTAGATCTCATTGAAATCTAAAACTCTTGTGCCATAAGTTCTTCTAGAATCAGCTTGCATCATGGTGAAAATCTGGCCAGAAGTTCTGAACTTATCATATCTTCTTAACACTTAGAAAAATTATTTCTAAGTGTTTAAAACTTTGTCTTTTCAACATAATTTTGACTTTTGACTTTCTTAATGAAACAAACTTCATATTCTAACATTCCTTGATGAAATGTGATTCTTGAAATTTGATATTTGATCAAAAAGTAAAAGTTTGACTTTTCAGTATGCAATTGACCATTTTCCCTTGTGCCAATTCCAAACCTAAATTGATGTATCAGTGCTGCAAACTTGATGTCATGGAAAATCTTGTGAGAAAATTCTTGAGGACTGAGAGGGAGAATTTTGGGGTACAACAGCTGCCCCTATTCAATCTTCTTAAACCTGAGGAGTTAGATTGGTAAGTCCGCCATTCGTGACTTGAAGGTGAAATATGATTGAACACTAAAGTACCCAGAAATTTGCACTCGATGATGTGTTAGTTGACTGTGTAGGGAATGGTCTTAGAGATGCCATTCAGAGGGCCTGGGGAAGGTATTAGGATAAATATTTTGGTTGATTTATACTGAAACGATATATGTCTTTTCCCTGTTGATTTTTTCCTGCAAGGAAAAGGATTAGTTACATGCAGATGTATGCATGCCATAATGATGTTCTCAAAATAAATGAGATTATATTGTATGCACTTGTCATGTATGCATTATGGTTTATGAATGTGATGCGTTTATTGCAGTGTGTCTTTGTCTAAGACAAAAAATCCTTGACAACATGCTGAGGACACTTGGGAGGCTGAATCATGAACCGTTGTTGGAAAGTAGGTGTATCTTCTACTTGGTTTAGGACGTTTCTGCTAGGAATTCTTGTTCTACTATTTGAGGAGAAATCCGCTGGGGAATATTGACTTTGGCTCTTTGCATGGGGAAACTCTTATGGGGAGTGTTGATCTCTGTTTGGAGAAAAGAGTTTAGGAGTTTTGGTTGTTCAATGCTCTTACTGGAGAGCATCGAAAAGTTTGTTGTTATCTGGTCGAAATCCAGGCTTGGCAGCAATTTATTGGGGATAATGAAGTTGACTGCTATCTGGTCGTATTCCAGGCTTCGCAGTGACTTGTAGAGGAAGATCTTAATTAATTGTTATCTGGTCAGATTCAAGGCTTCACAGAAACTTACTAACATTAAACGGCTATCTGGTCGGATTCCAGGTTTTGCAGATTTCTGAGGTGGATGAAGTTAATTTCTATCTGGTCGGATTCCATGCTTCGCAATAATTTACTTTGAAAAGATGAAGTTGAACTGATATCTGGTTGGGTCCAGGCTTCAAAGTAACTTGTTGGGGATAGAGGCAAACTCTACTGGGGAAAAGAAGTTAAACCCTTGCAGGTTGAGTCCAAGTTTTTCAATATCTTGAGGAGTTAAAACTATTATCTGGTCGGGTCCAGGCTTCATAGTGTCTTAAGGAGCTAACTATATCTGGTCGGGTCCAAGCTTTATAGTAACTGAAAGTTGAACTATTATCTGTTCGGGTCCAGGCTTCATAGTAACTGGAGTTAAACTATTATCTGGTTGGGGCCAGGCTTCATAGTATTTGAAAAGTCACACTATTATCTGGTCGGGTCCAGGCTTCATAGTGATTGAAAGTTGTACTATTATCTGGTTGGGTCCAGGCTTTATAGTAACTGAAAGTTGAGCTATTATCTGGTCGGGTCCAGGCTTCATAGTAACTGGAGTTAAAATATTATTTGGTTGGGGCCAAGCTTCATAGTATTTGAAAAGTTACACTACTATCTGGTCTGGTCCAGGCTTCATAGTAATTGAAATTTGTACTATTATCTTATCGGGTCTAGGCTTCATAGTAACTTGTTTGAAAGAATGAAGTTGATTGTTATCTGGTCGAGCTCCAGTCTTCATAGCAACTTTCGGAGATAGAAATGACTTTGTTGACGACCTCACTGGGGATCAGGGGTTGTGGTCCTCTGATTTGTGATAGTCTGAGAGGCAAACTCAAGCTGGAGAGGATAGACTCAGCCGGGGAATTTTGCTATTTGTTGTTTGTTGGGGAAATAAACCCTATTGAGGGATATTTGACGAACTGCTGACAAGGTGAGTTCTTTTAGGAAGAAATCAACAAGGCTTCTTCTTTTAGGACCAACTCAGCTGAGGAGAGGGTTGTCAATAGATTGAGACTCTGGTTGGGGACTACCCTATGAAAAGGACTTTGTGGGGATAATGTTAATGAAATAACTCTGTAGGGATATCTCAAATTCATTAAAGAGATGCTTGCTGCAGCTCGGTAGGACATGTGCTAAATAGTTTTAATTATATTCATATGCATATGTTCATTCAATTTTAGTCATTGGACATATTTGCATTCAAAACAAAAATAGAAAGTTTTCATTTCAAAGTATATTTGTATTGATATTTTGCCCATGAACAGGCATTTTTTTACAAAGAGACGGAGATCCTAGTAAGAGGAAATCGTCGAAAGTAAAACAAAATTGAAAACAAAGATAATAGCCATGTGGAAATGATCTCATTGTGTTCCAACTCTACTATTGCCCCAATGCCTTCGAATGTCCCTTGCTCAAGTCACCCTTTCGGGTTTTCAACTTTTCGGGTGTACAATCTTTTGCATATATCCCTAATTTTTTCCCAAACCTTTTGGTTTGCCAGGATGCCCTTATCTTCTCTAGGTGTGTCAACCTAGAGGGTCTTTTATGCGTAGTACTTTTTAACTATGTCTGCATTCACAGGATATGGGAAATATTCACCGTCCATGGTAGTTAGCATCATGGCACCACCAGAGAAAACTTTCTTGACAACAAATGGCCCTTCGTAAGTGGGAGTCCATTTGCCCTTGGGGTCGCCTTGTGGAAGAATGATGCGCTTTATTACCAAGTCACCAGCTTGATATACTCGAGGTTTGATCTTTTTGTTGAAAGCCTTGATCATACATTTTTGGTACATCTGACCATGAAAACCGGCAGCCAGTCACTTTTCATCGATCAAGTTCAACTGATCCAATCTTGTCTGAATCCATTCGTCTTCGCCTAAGCCTGCTTCATTCATAATCCTTAGTGAGGAAATCTGAACTTCACTGGCAGGACAACTTCCATGCCATAGACCAAAGAAAAGGGAGTTACCCCGGTTGATGTTCTAGATGAAGTACGGTAGCCATGAAGAGCAAACGGTAACATCTCATGCCAGTCTTTGTATGTTACTACCATCTTCTGAACAATCTTCTTAATATTTTTGTTGGCCGCTTCCACTGTGCCATTCATTTTAGGTCTATAAGGAGAAGAATTGTAATGCTTGATTTTGAATTGAGTGCAAAGTTCGATAATCATAACATTGTTGAGATTGGTCTCGTTGTCAGTGATGATCCTTTCGGGGACACCATAGCGGCATATGAGGTTATGTTTGATGAATCTGGCTACCACGTTCTTGGTGACTGGGGCAAATGAGGCGGCTTCGACCCATTTGGTGAAATAATCAATAGCGACAAGAATGAAGCGATGTCCATTGGAAGCAGTAGGTTTAATCTCTCCAATCATGTCAATGCCCCACATTGGAAATGGCCACGGAGCGGTCATGATGTTCATTGGAATAGGGGCACATGAACCTTGTCAGCATATACTTGGCATTTGTGGCAAGTTCTTGAGTGGTGATGACAACCAGTCTCTATTGTTAACCAATAGTAACCAGCTCTTAGGATTTTCTTGGCCATAGTATGTCCGCTAGAGTGAGTCCCAAAGAGACCATCATACATGTCTTTCATAATTTCCTCTGCCTCCTTCTTGTCCACACATCGAAGTAGAGTATAATCATGGTTGAGTTTGTACAAGATTCCATTACTTAGGAAGAATTTGGCTGAGAATCTTCGTAAGAACTTTTTGTCATTGATGGAAACTCCTTCGAGATACTCTTGTGCTTCAAGGTATTTCTTCTCCTCATGGTACCATGGCTTTTCTGTGTTAGTGTCAAGATCATAACAGTGTATAGGTTCATCAAATCTCTCAATTGTAATCATAGGAGCTTCATTGTCCCATTTGACCTTGAACATAGAAGACATCATGGCCAAAGCGTCGGCTAATTGATTTTCTTCCCTAGGGAAGTGTTCAAAGGTGATCTCTTCGAAGTAAGGAATCAAAGATAGAACAAGCTCCTTGTAAGGAATAAGATTAGGGTGTTTAGTATCCTAATATCCTTTTACTTGGATAATCACTAGAGCGGAATCTCCGGATACATTCAAATGCTTGATCCTCAAATCAATGGCAGCCTTCAGACCCAAAATGCATGCTTCGTACTCAGCCATGTTGTTCGTACAATCGAAGCATAATCTGGAAGTGAAAGGAGTGTGGCAACCTTCAGGGGATATTATCATAGCACCAATTTTGTTACCCAAGGCGTTGGAAGCCCCATCGAAGACCATAGTCCATCGGGATCCTTGTTCAGGTCCGTCATACGATCTAGGTTTTACGTAGTCGGTCACTAGCATGATATTCTCATCCGGGAAGTCAAAGTTCATAAACTGATAATCATCAACAACTTGATGGGCCAAATGATCTTCTAATACACTTCCTTTTATGGCCTTTTTCATTGTGTATTAAATATCGTACTCAGTCAAAATCATCTTCCATCTAGCTATCTGTCTGGAAAGAGCGGGTTTCTCGAAGATGTACTTGATAGGGTCCATTTTAGAAATCAGTAGAGCAGTATGAGTCAACATATACTATTTTAGCCAGCGAGCAGCCCATGCCAGAGCACATCAAGTTTTCTTGAGCAGTTAATATCTTGTTTCACAGTCGGTAAACTTTTTGCTCAGGTAGTATATAGCATGTTCTTTTCGGCCAGACTCGTCATGTTGGCCTAACACATACCCCATAGAATTCTCTAGCACCGTCAAGAACATGATCAGGGGTATTCCTTCAATTGGAGGCATGAGGATAGGACATCCTTGCATATATTCTTTGATTTTGTCGAAGGCATCTTGGCATTCATCATTCCATTCGACTACATGATCTTTCTTCAAAAGTTTGAAGATTGGCTCACAAGTAGTAGTTAAGTGAGATATGAAGCGGGCGATGTAGTTAAGACGACCCAAGAATCCTCTAACCTCCTTTTCAGAATGGGGGACTGGCATTTCTTGAATGGCCTTTAACTTTGTAGGATCAACTTTAATGCCTTTACCACTGACAATAAAACCTAGAAGTTTTCCAGATCGTACTCCGAATGTGCACTTATTAGGGTTCAACCTCAACTTGTACTTTTTCAGCCTCTCTAATAGCTTGTATAAGTGATTGATATGTTCTTCCTCGGTTTGTGATCTTGCAATCATATCATCCACATACACCTCTATTTCATTATGGATCATATCATGAAACAAAGCTACCATAGCCCTTTGATATGTTGCCCCTGCATTCTTTAATCCGAACGGCATGACCTTGTAACAAAAGGTGCCTCATTGCATAACAAAGGTGGTCTTCTCCATGTCTTCGGGAGCCATCTTAATTTTATTATAGCCGGAGAAACCATCCATGAATTAGAAGACTTTATGTTGAGCGGTGTTATCGACCAAGACGTTAATATGAGGTAAAAGGAAGTCATCCTTGGGGATTTCCCTATTCAGATCTCTATAATCTACGCACATATGAACTTTTCCGTCTTTCTTTGGCATTGGAACCACGTTCGCAACCCATTGGGGATAAGATGTCACAGCTAGGAATCCTGCATCAAATTGTTTTATCACTTTAGCTTTTATCTTTTCAGACATGTCAGGCCGCATGCGACGAACTTTTTGCTTGACAGGAGGACAATCTTCCTTTGTCGGCAGACGATGAACTACAATGTCAGTATCCAACCCTGGCATATCTTCATACGACCAAGAAAACACTTCCACATAGTCATGCAACATTTGAACCAATTTGCTTTTGACATTGCTTCCTAGGTTAGCGTTGATCTTGACCTCTTTCTTGTATGTCTCGGTACCTAGATTGATGACTTCAACTGTCTCTTCATACGGTTGAATAACCTTTTCCTCTTACAATAGAATTCTGGCTAGTTCTCTTGGTGTTTCACAATCTTCCTCGCCTTCGTCTTCGGCTTGGTTAATTGGATGTTCAAAATCCTAGTTGGAAATAGTAGAGTCATTGGCAATGAGATCCGCAGTGGATGAGGACCTGCAAGAGTGTGTGCGTGTGTGCATGTAAGATACATAGCTATTTTGAAAAAACACATTTGAAGAAAAAGAAAGACAATGAGCTCAAAAATTTGAATGCAAAAAAGTCCAATGGTTTGTATTGAATGATCATATGATAAAATTAACATAAATAAAACCCTTGACAAATGGACCATAGTGCCCTGGGCTAGGCATATGGCTTAAAAGTCATTGTTTAATATTACAGACAAAAGGTTCTTGAATTGATAGAAAGCAAATAAACAAGTAATTACTCCTCAATGAAGGAGATGGGAACGAAGTCCTTTGTGTGCCAATTGTTGAGCTCTGTTGTAGTAGAGTATACCCATTCTTCAAATGCACATTCATCATTAGAATCCTCCACAGTGTTTACTTAGTGACTTCCAATACGGAGATGGGGCTTCCCTGCACGAGCGCGCCTCACTTCTTTCTGAGCCTTGATAGTGAAACCCAAACCACATTTGTCTGCTTTGAATAGGATCTCAGGGAGTTTCCCCCAAGTATCATATCTTTGTTCTTCGATTGTGGCACGAGCATATTTAAATGAAGCCATCCTTGGTACCAATCTACTAGCTTTGGGCAGGTCGAAGGAGACTTTGGCAGTAGCAATCATAGGCGGAACAACTTCAAAAGCCTGACACGGGGTTTCTATAAATTCGCCATTCATCTCCACATATTTGAAAGAATTGAGGTGACTTACCATGAACTCCTCCTCACCACAAATAGTGATGATCCTTCCCTTGACTGGGTACTTGAGCTTTTGATGAAGGGTTGACGTTACTGCCCCTGCTCCATGGATCCAAGGGAGACCCAGCAAACAGGAGTAAGCAGGATGAATATCCATGACGTAGAAAGTAGAGTTTAAAATATGTGAGCCCACCTTGATCGGGAGATCCACCTCTCCATGAACCGTCCTTTTGGACCCATCGAAAGCCCTTACAATAATATCAGTCGGCTTCAACACCAGTCCTTCGCAGTCTAACCGGTCCAAATCTCCCTTGGGTAGTACGTTTAAGGAAAATCCAATGTCAACCAGAACATATGCTAGGGTAGTCCCCTTACATTCAACAGAAACATGCAGAGCATTGCTATGGTTCTTTCCAAGTGGTGTCATATCAGCATTTGAGAACCCCAAACCATTGTTGACCGTCAAGCTTGCCACACAATTTTCAAATTGGTCAATTGTGGTCTCATGAGGGACATGAGCCTTCTTCAAGAATTTGATTAATGCCCGAGCATGAGAATCGGAACAAAGTAGCAAAGATAACATGGAAATCTTGGAAGGGGTTTGCCCCATTTGCTCCACTATCTTGAAATCACTCCTCTTTATAATTTTCAAGATCTCATTCATTTCTCGAGCGGAAGGTTCCTCAGCAGCAATGTATTTTGCGGGCGTGTCTTTCTCAACAAACTCAACTACTTTCTCTTTTTCCCTTGTGTCAGCACTAGGCATAGCAGTGGTGATGCGGACAGGTTCCTTTGTAGAAGTTGGTGGTGAGATATTGAGTGAAAAGATTCTCTCAGTTCTGGTTACTTTACTAGAGCCAGTAATGTTACCAATGTCATTAACTTTGCTTTCTTCAATCCAAGCATCTTGCTTTATTCCATGGTAAAATACCTCAGCACCATAGTTCCATGGCACTTCTTTGTTGGAAGAGTACAGAATTGGCCCGGGGGCGGTAATTATCAGAGGAGCAACAGTCAGTTCATTTGAAATCCTGATAGGACCCTTGGAGGAGATCCTAAGATGCTTGTTTGAAATTGTTATGATGGAGAGGTCTTCAATCTTATTGGTCAAACTTTTGGCGGATGAAGTCTTCTCAAATAGGATCTCATGGCTATTCATCAGGCGTATTCCTTCAGCCATTTGCATCCATTGAGTTGTTTGGTGCAGCAATCACAGTCCTTCAAACAGCCAAGGAAAACCCCGGCTTTCAGCAAATTCTTTTTGATAGTGGTTAACGGAGTGGTCAAGTCTTCGACAGAGGAAACAAAAATTGTGTCTTCAACAACATTGACACCCTTGCCATGGTTTTGCATTGGTGTCGTTATCACATTGGGAATTGTAGGAGGATCAAATTCAATGGTCTTGTTGTCTATTAAGCCTTGAATTTTATTCTTCAGTGCCCAGCATTAGTCGGTCTCATGCCCGAGACTATTCGAGTGATATGCACACTTGGTATTAGGATTGTATTTAGGTGAGGAGGTATCTGGATTGGCCGGAGGGTCACGCAGTGTCACCAAATTAGCCTTTTGCAGGTGTTGTAAGGCTTGGGATAGTGACATGCCTATCCTTGTGTATTGTCTTCGTGGAGTCTCAAATTATTGATGATTGGAAGATTGTCTTTGAAGAAGAGTTTGGTTAGAAATTCGAACAGCATTAACGGACGGACAATCATCCCTCTTGGTACGGGCCCTTGCCCCATACACATCATTCGTTTCTTTCTTCTCAGTGAAGGGTTTCTTTATGGGATTGGAGGTGGAAGAAGACGCCATAGGGATTTTCCCGCCCTTGATACCGCTTTCAACCCTTTCACGGGTCAGGATTGGCTCGGTGAAACCGGATGAAGAGCAACCAACCAATAAGTTGAAAAATGGACCAGATAGCGTACCCATTAACTTATCAATATGTTCCCTATCAGTTAATGGTGGTTGAACTCTACTAGCAAGATCCCTCCACTTTTGGGCATACTCTTTGAACCCTTTGTTTTTCCCCATCGTCATGTCTTACAGTTGAACTCTAGTCGGTGCCAGGTCGGCATTGTACTAGTATTGGTGATAGAAAGCAGTGGCCAAGTCTTCCCATGTATGGATACGGGAACCCTCCAATTGATAAAACCACTCTAGTTGAGTCCCAGCCAAGCTTTCCTGAAAGAAGTGGACCCAAAGTTTCTTGTCGGCGGTGTGCGATTGTATTTTGCGCATATAAGACTTCAGGTGAAGCTTTGGGCAGGAAACCCTATCATATTTAACAAAGACTGGTATCTTGAATTTGTGGGGAATGAAAACCCCAAATATTAAACCCAGATCAACAAAATCCAAACCAGGGATGGCTTGAATCTCCACGGCCTTCAATCTATCCTCTAGATGCTTGTACTTAACATCGACGGGAGGATACTGCTCATCAAAATAGTCTTCATCATCGGACACTTAATCATTAATACACCCATCCTGGGTACTCCTTGCTTCTCCAATTTGATTTTCGTCTTCCTCAGACGAATCTTCAACTATTGGCATTTGGCGCATCGACTCTCTGAATCTTTTACCCATGTTGACTAAGGTTGTCCTCTTTGGTTTCTTTTTGGATGCCATCAACGTTATCAACTCTTGTTTCCCCTTGGCCAGGGTCTACAGAGTCTCTTGAAACTGGGAGTTTTGTGCTTGTAGGTCTTTCATTGTTTTCTCGATATCCATCTTGTTGAAATAAACAGCAGAAAGATAAGGAAATATGTCGTGGAAAACCTGTTATGTTATGATGCATGGAATATGTGTATGCAAATATTTTCAAGACTTTATGAAATTTAAATTTGTCTAGATAAAGAATGAACAAACGTAAAATTTCATTAATTAGTTCAAAATGGTCACAACGTGTCTCTTGGGCTTACAAAGTAATTTATAAGATAAAAAGGTCGAACGCATCCTCTTTGGTGCAAGGTAGGCGTTCAAGCTCTGTTCTTCATGTAGTTGCTTTGTAAGCTCCAAAACATTTTTCTCGCTTGCGTAGAATTGAGCCTCAAAGGTGTCTCATTCTTCCGTTATTTGAATCCAACCCTTTTGCAAGTCTTCAAGAGAAGTAGGCTTGTTGGGATGGAGGACAGTATACGGGACTTCTCCTTCAACAACAGGCTCCATGATAACGGGTAGGATTGAGGGGTAAGGCATTACGAGCTTTCAAGCATGAGCTCGTACCCACCTAAGGAAAGTCTCAAGGGGGATAGAATTCTTGTGTCCCATCGTCTTACTATCCACCTTATTTACCATCCTCCAAGCTCGTATAAACCTCTTATGGTAGCCTTGATCGTCATTGTCGTAGTTGAACACCACTCCTTGGATGAGCATATCATGAGGACCATCTCTTAGGGCATACCCAAACTGTCAAAAAGCTAAACAAGGGTTGTAAGTGATACCTCCCCTAATGCCAAGCAAAGGGACATTAGGGAATTCCCCATAATGGTCTATGATAATAATGTTCTCTAAGGATCGAGAACACCAGTGAATATTCGAATGTCTTAGTGACATTAACCTATGGGACCATCTCAAACCTTGCTTGTTCTTCAACATGGATTGGGGGAGATGCGAGACAAACCACCTAGCCAATAGAGGAGTGCAACACATGAGGGTCCCTCTTTTCCTCATAGTGCGAGAGTGGAGAGAATGTAGGATATCTCCCATTAAATTAGGCACCGGATTGCGAGACATGAAGATTTTTACAACATTCACATCTATAAGTTGGTCAGGATTTGGAAATAGTACCATCCCATAGATGAGAAGGGCCAAGATTTCTTCAAAATCTTGTAAATCCGGAGTGTTCCAACAATCTTGAGCTTTCTCCAATAAGAACTTGGCAAGGAACCCTTTGACACCAATTCTTATTTCCCAATTAGTTGTGACGTCGGATTGTTGCAAGTGTAGCGCTCGGGAAATTTCTTCAGGGCTTGGATCTCTTTTCGTACTGTTGAAAGGTAGTTGATTGAGAATATGAATCCTCAAGAGTTGAGAGAATTCTTCCATAGTAGTTACAAGCTGGTAATCAGGAAAGGTGAAGCAATGGTGCAAAGGGTCAAAGAACTGGAAAAGTACTTTCATCATGTCTTCATCAATGCTTAAGGTAACCAAGCTTAGGAGTCTACCATGTCTTTCGGTGAATGGAGAACTCTCAGGAACCCTTGATGCTAACTCTTTGAGTTGAGAAGGAATTCTTACGAGAATGACTTGGATAGTATTCCTGCGGGTGGAGGCTATACCCTACAAAACAGAACAAAGATAAATCCCAATAATCCTTGAAATGGTTAGTACAAAAATGCAATGGTATGATGTCATGATGTTATGTACAAGTAAGTATACATACACAAAGCAAACAAGTCCTTAAATTTTAGGCTTGCATGGAGTTTTATAGGTAAGTACCCTCTTGAAGTTTAGTTGGCTCAGCCTGTCCTAGTAATAGTAACCGGGTCCTATGGGATCTCAATATCACAGATCTTTCTTCATCGGGCATTGTTTCAGCGCAAACCTCTTTAATGGGGACCAAAATATCCCGAAAGTCTGATCTCAATGAGCAAAGTATCGAGTATCAACCAACTTTGGACTGCACCAAAGTTGTCTACCTCACTACTTCCTAATGGCTAAGTTGGTTAAGTAAAGGTTCTAAAATCAGTTAGTGCTTCATGACACCACACAGCAGCCCTGTATTCTCCTTGACTACTCAAGGGCTACCGGTACCAAAAATGTGTCACACTAACATAGCTATTGCTTAGACCATGTCGGTATACCCCGCACAGTTTCAACAACTAATTGCTACTTACTTATAAGGTGTCCCAGATCTGGGTAGAGGATCAAAACAAACCCAAACAAGGAACAAAATGTAAAGCAAACAAGTCAAACAAGGAAAAGAAAGTAAAGGTGATCTAGCCCTAAGGTAACCCCACTTTTAAATCTTCCCCAGTAGAGTCGCCAGTTCTGTAACACAGTGGGAGAACTAACTTGGGATGTTTTATATTTGATCTCATTTGTTGCGGATAGCAAGAGTCGCCACCGACTTTTCTTTTATCCAATAAAGTAAAGGGTGAAAAGAACAGGAAAGACCTTTGAGATTATTTTCTTGAGTTCGAGGTTAGATTATGAAAAGGGAAGGTGTTAGCACCCTTTTCATCCATAGTTATCTATGGGCTCTTAGTTGCTTGCTAGATCATTTCTTTTGTTTGAAAGTATGCTTTGTTGTGTGGTTTTGAAAGTATTTTGAAAAGCGCTTTCGTTTTGGCAAACTTTGCAATGGTTCTCGTCTTATAAGAACGTATACAAAGTGTTGGACTTTTGAAAATATTTCATGTTTTGAAAATGTTTGGTGTGTGTTTGCAAGGATGTTTATTTTGAAGGTGAGCAAGCAACTAAGAATGTTTCTACATACTCAAAAGTCTTTCATTCATTTCCTCCCTTCCTTTGATATTTCTATCTCACCATTGATTGGTAAGAAGCCTTATCTTTGGATGTAAAAAGGGACAGGCGTGGGTCATCGTATGGCCATGATAGCAATGTTGTGAGATATCTTAGCATTTTTCTTGAGGAACTATGATCATTTTAAAGGCAACATTTGAAGCGTCATCGAGGGACTATGATCTTGTGTTTTTGATTGTTTTTGCTAAGACGTCCCACATGCATAACATGACCATTTTTCATAAGGCAACAAGTGGTATTACCCTAGGGGTGCATATGTGAATAGTGTATTTTATTCGCATGCATTTAGTCTTTGGTTAAAGGTTGTCTACTTATTGTTTTTATCTTTCCATACAAATCCTAATTACTAGCATTTATATGAAAGCGATAAATTGCGGAAAGTAAATATCCTACGCTATTACAATCACTTGGGGATGGGGTGTACAAATTCACAAATGGGGATTACAAGAAATTAAAGTCCTAATTATATATTACAACCATATCGAAATAATGTACAAGAAATGAAAAATGGACTTTTTTTTTGTTAAGAGAAGAAATAAATTTGCTTAAGAAAATATTTTTAATCTTTTTGTTTTAAAAGAAATAAAATAAAGTATGTGAATATAAAATATTTTTTTGCGTTTTTGATTAATCAAAATAGAAGTGATATTAAAATAATAGAAGAAAAAAGAATCAAAATCAGCACACTACTGAAATGAGAGCAGAAGTTCTGATTCTGATGCGCTGCAAGTCAAAAAGAAAATGTTAGCAGGAACGGGGAAGGCCAGAAGTTCTGGATCTGGGTGCACTAAAGTTCTGGTGTTGCTGGGAATTAAAGAAATCCTAGAAGTTCTGATGTTACTGGAATGTCAGAAGTTCTGGTTGTTGAGAGAGTCTGGAAGTTATGATGCAGCTGGAAACCTAGAAGTTCTAGTGTCACTGGCAAGCTAGAAGTTCTGATAATGGGTATATGAGGTGTCAATGTTGTTGGATGGGAATATCTAGAATTTCTAGTCTAGGGTCACTATTTTGACAAACAAATGGGAGGGGTTTTATCTAGAAGTTATGGTCCAGGGTTATTGTTTGACAAATAATGGAGTAAAAATGTCAGGAAATAAACACAAAAAGGGTGTTTCTGGGGCTAGAACTCTACCACCGGGGTGGCTATACATCCGATATTAGAAGCAAAGACATAAACATATATTACAAAGTAAACTTTGATGATGAACTTCAATTCCTTCTCCATGCCAACCAGAGCATCTGCAGCTTAGTAATTTCTCAACAAAATAGAAAATGCAAACATAGCAGTTACGGCAAATTTCATCAAGGTTTCAGAAATATAAAGCATCAGAGCGGTAAATCAGAAGCAAACATGAATTTGGCTAATTCTAATTCTGAAACCTAACTTCCTCAAGAGGTTCTGATATGGAACTCTCTCTACTTAGGCAAAATACATGAAATTCATAAATATGTACAGAATCAGAGTCATGATGTCTACATTGTATCGTTGGAAGTGCAAGCCTAACAATGCCTAGGTAAGGAAATAAAAGTCAGAAGAAACTTACCTTGCAGCTGGAAGTTGGTTCTGTGAATTAGAGCCTTGTTCAGGTTACTGTGATGTTTTAATTAGCTTCCTCAAGTTCTCAGAAAGCTGAAGCAACTCCTAATTTGAGCTATGAATGGTTGGAAAATTCGGGTGCAGTCAGGGTGCAAAATTCTGGTCTTTTGAAACAGGGAGTGATGAAAAACTGTTTTACAGTTTGACAACAAAAGTTGAGAAAACTTCTATGGGTGTTCTGGAAATTGTATGGATGATTTGGTTCAGAAATACACAAGAAAAAATTAGAGTTTGAATGCAGAAATCAGAAAGCTAGCACGTTTTGTGTTTATGTTTGTAGTTTTAAATTTTTGGGAAATTTCAGCAAGGTTTCAAGGTTTTTTCTCCAATCTCCGACCTTTTAACAGTTGCAATTGAATTTCAATTTATAGGCAAGGATTTAGGAGCTTGGAAAAGTCAAGAGTACAACCATCATTGTTATGGCGCTGACTTGTTCTTGAAGCAAGTTTAAACAAGTATGGTTTAAGGCACAAAGTAGGATGGTTAGCAGCTATAGCCGCACTAAATCTGAATTTGTAAGCATGATTTATGGAAAAGTACCCTCATAAGAAAAAGTAAAGCATGGGCCCAACATAAACTTTGTACAAAATTTTGCTTTTCAAGGACGGCAATGGTACTTCTATGCCACACGTTGGGAAATCCTTGGATAAAGACTCAAAAGTGGGTGTGAGCATTAATTGATGATGAGATTTATCAAAACAGGAAACCTGCAATATGAGATTATGCATCATATCTTAAATCTGGATCAGAAGTTCAGCATCAACGTAACTTAGAATAAATATCCAACTTTTGATCTTTGAATCTCCCTGCTCCAGCATGTTCTGAAGAAGTTCTCAGACTTTTCAGAAATCTTGTAACATGCTTTGCAGACCCTCTTTGAATTACTCTTGCAAACTCTGATTGAACCTTCGTGAAAACTGGCTCATAAGTTCTAACCAAATTTTGTCTTGGAAATGCCCATAATTTAATGAGTGCTTCAGTTTCATGGACGTGTCTTCAAGGATTTATAACTTGAAACACCGGAATTTCTAGGAGAAGTTCTGTTCTGCAATGTCTTAGATCTCATTGAAATCTACAAATCTTGTTCCAAAAGTTCTTCCAGAATCAGCTTGCATCGTGGTGAAAATCTGGCCAGAAGTTCTGAACTTATCATATTTTCTTAACAATTAGAAAATTTTCTAAGTGTTTAAAACTTTGACTTTTTCAACATAATTTTGACTTTTGACTTTCTTAATGAAACAAACTTCATATTCTAACATGCCTTGATGAAATGTGATTCTTGAAATTTGATTTTTGATCAAAATGTCAAAGTTTGACTTTTCAGTGTGCAATTGACCATTTTGCCCTTGTGCCAATTCCAAACCTAAATTGATGTATCAGTGCTGCAAACTTGATGTCATGGAAGATCTAGTGAGAAAATTCTTGAGGACTGAGAGGGCGAATTTTGGGGTACAATAATAGTCCAGGCAAAAGTTAGGGATTAAAGCGTACGTATATGTCCTGTCATCTCGTCACTTGTTTGTCAGTAAAAGAGTTATCATTATGATCAGCATTTACTAAAGACTCTAGGAGTGGAGATAATATTCAAATTATCCATAAATCCCCACAGAGCAACCACCTCTAGAGGAATTTCTTCACCAATTCATCCTCAACAAAGATACATTTCCCAATAAGTACAGAAACAATGACATCTTTCCGCAGTTCACCGTCATATCTTCAGCATATAGCCTAATGGTTTCAGCTACTCCAACAACTCCTAACAGATAAGGAAGTTCAATCATTTTCCCTAGCATCTTGGAGAATTCCCCATCATGGTCTATGGATTTCTTGGGTTCCCCAAAAAGAGTTTCATAAAATCCCTTAGCAGTTTATGAAGCATCATTCCCCAGTAGAGTTTATTTCTCTAGCTACGAAAGTACATTCCCCAGCAAAGTTTATTTCTCTAAATTGGTAAATTCTTCCGACAACATTCTTTTCTCCAGCAGGTTTAGCCTTCTCCAGAAGAGTAATTACTCGCATCAAAGGAATATTCCTCCCTTCATCCCCAGTCAGAGTGCATGTAATCCATCCATTTCAGAAACCATGACAGGTTACCAACTCTCCTTGAATGCTTCTATCCTCAAGCAGAAGTCAAAAGTCTCTAGTGGAATATCCTCAGACAGAAAGCATGATTCCCCAGTAAAATTAACTTCAACAAAAAGTAAGGAGTTACACTCTTCATCTCCAGCAGCAGTCAGGGATTTATTTTTCCCAGTTTAATGACACCACAAAGAGTAAATGATACGCTCACATATTACAGTCATACAACATTTACAATACATCATAGCATATGCATAACTGAAACACATATAACACAATCTCATTTATTTTGAGAACATCATTCCGCAATGAATTTCATACATCATGACATTGTATACAGGTAACTCTTTACCTTTTCAAGAAAAGATCAATCAACAGACCAACATCATCAATTACTTGTATGACCAAACAGTCTTCTCAAAGACAACATTTTCTGGCTCAGCTTAGATCGAGCGTAGATCTATTTTGATACTTCTCCCAGTTGAAAATGAGCACGAATATCTTCTGGCTCACTTTAAATCACGCCAACATTTATTCTGATACTTCTTCCAGTTGAAGACGGTCGTAGACATTTTCTGGCTCAGATTAAATCAAGCATGGATTTATTCTGATACTTATTCCAGATTAAGTCAAGCATAAATATATGTTGGCTAAGTTTAAATCAACCATAAGTTTTATTCTGATACTTCTTCCAGTAGACATTTTTCTGGCTCAGCTTAGGTCGAGTGTAGATCTACTCTGATACTTTTTCCAATTGAAGACCCTTTTCTGGCTTAGATTAAATCAACCAAAGATCTATTTTGATACTTCTCCCGGTTGAAAACGAGCGCGGATATCTTCTGGCTCAGTTTAAATCATGCCAAGATTTATTCTGATACTTCTTCCAGTTGAAAACAGCCGTAGACATTTTCTGGATCAGATTAAATCAAGCATGGATTTATTTTGATAATTCATCCATATTAAGTCAAGCATAAATATATGCTAGCTCAGTTTAAATCAACCATAAGTTTTATTCTGATACTTCTTCCAGTAGACATTCTTCTGGCTCAGCTTAGGTCGAGCGTAGATCTATTCTGATACTTCATCCAGTTGAAGACCCTTTTCTAGCTCAGACTAAATCAACCAAAGATTTATTCTGATACTTCTTCTAGATTAAGTTAAGCATAATTATTTGTTGGCTTAGTTTAGATCAAGCTTAGATCTATTCTAATACTTCTTTCGGTAAACTTTCTTCTGGCTCAGCTTAGATCGGGTGTAGATCTATTATGATACTTCTTCTAGTTGAAGACATTTTTTGGATCAGGTAAAACCAAGTATAGGTTTAAGTCTGATACTTCTTCCAGATAAAAACAAGCATAAATATCTTCTGGCTCAGGGTAAATCGACCAAAGATTTATTCTGATACTTCTTCTAGCAGATCTTTTTCTTTCTCAGATTAAATCTACCAAAGATTTATTCTGATACTTCTTCCAGTTAAAGACAAAGAGACCTCTTCTGGCTCAAATTAAATCGACCAAAGATTTATTCTGATGCTTATTCCAGTCGAATTCGGGCACAAAAATCCCTTGGTTCAGATTAAATCGACCATAGACTTATTGTGATACTTCTTCTAGTTTGAAGTCAACATTTACTCTTTATGGCATCTATAAGCCCATCTCCAATGACTCTCCATCACCTCACCAAATGGCATTTATAAGCCCATTCCTGGTACAATCAACCAATAACGTTACCTCTTGCACATGCGAGTGAAAATTTCTGGGCACTTAAGTGTCCAATCATCTTCTACCTTTAAGTTATGAATGATGGACATGTCAATCTAACTTTTCAGGTTTAAGAAGATTGAACATGGGCAGCTGTTGTACCCCAACATTTACCCTCTTCATTTCGACCTTTTTGGCTTATATTTCAGCATTACATACACGCATATCTTTGGTTCTATGGTTATGGGATCAAGGTATCTCTAGAAAGCCTCGTCAGGTTACAAGTGACGTTTATTTCACCAATGGATGTTCTCAGAGTATTTTCCGTGCTGAAGATCGATCCGCCGTTTCGCAATGATTTGGGGTTCAAAGATTCACAAGTCCAACCTGGCACGTCATATTCAGGTGTTCTTTTGCCAAGATATCCCTGGTAACGTATTCTCAAATTCAGGTTCAGATCGAGAGCCAATTCTTTAAAGAAGGTCTTTGAATGTGCGAGTTTTCTCAAAGAAATATGGTGAAAAAGTGTGCTGAAAGTGCAGTTTTTACGCACTAAAAAATTTATAACTTGAAGAACGTAGCTCGTTTTGAACCCATTCCGGTGGCAAAAATCCCATCTTGACGTGATTTGTGTTTTCATCTCTCACATTCAGAAGCCAGTTTCATTTAAAAATTCTTCGAAAATATAGATTTATCAAGTGTTTACGCATAGGAAAATTATGACATATGTTTATCTGCTGTGTGTTAAAAAAATCACAACTCGATTAATTTTTATCTGATCAGGCCCGTCTTTTTACACAAGGTCATTGACTCAGATATCTACAACTTTGATTCTAAAGTGGAGACCATGTTCTACTCTGATCAATACCATTTTTTATTGAAGAACGTGTCAGAGTTGACACTGGAGCCCAAAATAAGTTTGTCTGAGGTAAAACTTCAAAAACTCATAACTAATTCACCGTTTATCCGATTGAGTCCATTTTCAGAAAGGAGTTTGTTCTCGATGTCGAATATATTTTGTTTTCACATTTCAACTTCAAAAATTACAATGAGGCCCCTGAGATTTAGCTTGAAATGTGTCAAACTCAAGTGAATAAAAATCTGCACTATTGCTTGTGGTTATTGGAGGCCCAATTGCACATCCAAAGCTCATATTTTTTTCTCTAATTTCCATTATATAATCTCATTCCTTTCACACAAACAAGGACACACACACAAAAAAAACCTTGACACAACCTTGTCAAAATATCAAGTTCTTTCAAGAACCCTAGAAATCTTGAGGTCCTTGTTACAAACCCCCATCTCACTATAAACAAGCCATCTCATTCACTTCCGGGAACTCAGTAGGGTAAGGCTGGTTCGATCTCCATGATCAAAAGGGTGTAGAAGCATTCATACATGCCATATCGGTTTTAACATTATAAAATTTCAAATATTTGTTTTCTTTATATTTCATGGTATACTAATTTGTTTAATGTGTTCATGAGATTCAACACTGCAGGTTTAGACCATTGTAATGGTCACATGCAGGTTTATTACAAAACATGTTAAGGCCAGATCATAACATCAACCAATGCATGGCAAAGGCTAAGGGCGTGGGTTCAACACCCACCCCTGACATTTTGTGTGATTTTGTATCTAATTTGTTTTTTTCTTTAACGCATGTTGAAGGCTAAGGGTGTGGGTTCAACACCCACCCCTTGTAGTTTTTTCCTTAATTCTCTTTCCATAAACCATAATTTTTTTGGCAAACTTAACTCTAAATTCATCTAACCATAAAACCACAAACCTTTTTACAAACCTAAAATAATTATTTTTTTGTTAATTAAAATTAATTAATTTTTTAGGTTTTTTATCATTTACCTTTTTTAGTTAATTTAATTAATCAATTATTTTATTAATTAAAATTAATTAGTTTTTAGGTTTAATTTAATCATCATTAGAAAAACATTTTCCAAAAAAAAATCATCAAAAACATTTATTTATTTTCTCTATTTTAATTTTATTATATTTTCATAGATAAAGTGTATAGGATTCACAATTTGTAAATAATTTTATCTTCCGCTTTTCCATTATTATGTAACTGCTCTAGTAGCTAATAGCTTAGGATTTCTATTTTCCATTTTTCTATTATGTAACCTCCCCAAGACCATGTAATAGCGTACGAATTTTATTTTCCGCACTTTACTTTTCCTGCTATTATTTTACTATATTGTTGTTAGTAATTAGGGTGTATGGCAAGATAAAAATCAAACGATAGAAAATCCTAATTGCAAGATAAGTGAATTTGAATCAAGCACACTTTTCACACTTCACCTCTAGGGTAACCTCTCTCGTTGCCTCCGAAAAATAATGGTCATGTCTCTCGAATGTAGGGATACCATTAGCAAAGATCCTCAGTTATAAATTATCATAAAGATCATGGCCCCTCGATGTCCCTCGAAGTTTTCTATGGTATATGATCTTGTCCCTCGATGTTACCTACGAATATATATGACGACATTCCCTTCAAATTATTAAAGGTATCCCTACATGTTGCCTTCAATGACCATAACAATGACCCTACTCATGTCCCTCAAACATCCAAAGATAGGGATTTCTGCTAACTAATGGTATGGATAATGATATCTAAAGGAGGAGGAAAAATATAAGAAAGACCTTGAGTGGATAGTTAGTGTTAATTGCTTGCTCATAACTTAAAACACTTTTTCATATCTCACACTTTCAAAAACATTTTCAAAATGCTTTATCAACACTCTTGAGGACTGATACAAGAGTTATCATAAAGCAAATTGCCTTGCTATTTGGCATTTCAAAACTTTTTCAAAAGCACACACACAAAACAAATAAAGTGAGCAAGCGATTAAGAGCCCGTAGATGACTACGAATGAAAAGGGTGCTAACACCTTCCCTTTTCAACCTACCCCCCGAACTCAAAATCTATCAAAGGTATTTCCTATTCTTTTCACCTTTCCTTATTGGATAAAAGAAATGTCGGTGGCGACTCTTGCTATCCGCACAATTGCGATAAAATGCAAAACAAACTAAGTCAGTTCTCCCACCATATTACACCCAAGAATGCTCATACCAAGTTTCAAGCCTTGCACCACAAGTTGGCCCAATCAATTGCTCAGATGACTGAAAATCAACTATATTGGACAAAAGTCAACTATGGTCAACATACAGTCAAACTTCAAGATTTTTGGTCAACGTCAATATTTTTAAGTTATATTAATAATTTTATCAAGGGTTGATCATAACTCATCAAGAAAACTCTCAATTCATCAAAAGTCAAAAGTTGCCAAATTAGGGTTTTCTTAAGGAGAAGTCAACTGAACTTTGACCAAGCACAACTTTCACATGCTTCATCATATTTTTCTCAACCAAATCTCATTTTGAAGGAAATTAAATTTTCTACAACTTTGTCTCTCTAATATCAAGTACAAAAAAATGATTCATTTGAGAGATATGGGCCAAAACATTATAGGTCATTTGAAAAGTCAACAAAAGGACACTTTTTTACAAGGCAACTTACATCAAGATAAAATATTCAAATATAAAAATTATAAAAATAGAGATTGTAGAGGATATCTTGGGCTTTCCAAAAAGTCTAAGATCACCTTCAAATGATGAAAATTTAGAGAGTTATGATTGGTGCAAGTTGGGAAATTTTGAGCAAATGCATGAAACCAAAAGTGATCAAACTTGAATTTTTGGGCTAATGGGCTATTGTTTCAAGGTCCATGCGTGTTTTATACTTTATAGTGAACCTCATATCTCATTTATACACCCCTTGGGTTTTTATTTTATTTATTTTTTATTTTTATTTATTGAAAATTCAAAATAAATGAAATAAAACTAGGCTTCTTACAAAGGTCCAAGCCCATTCTTTGGTAGACCTAATTTCCTCATTATATATTCTCGTCAATTCAGACAAGCATGCACATGATCCCTTGCATAAAAACACCTCTCCAGAATTCCAAAAATATCAAAGAACTAGGGCAACTTGTAAACCCTAATTGCAGCCACTCTCAAGGCAAGCCAGCCTTTCCATTCACTTCCAGAAGCACTGTAGAGTAAGTAGGGATCGATTTTGATGATCCCAGAGGCCTAAAGTGCATAAACTAAGCATCACTTGTTTCTCATGTTGCACAAATTCATGTTCTCGTTTTTCTTCGTGTTTTTATGCATACTAACTTTGCTAACGTGTTTATAAGGTTTAATAGTGCGGGAATAACCCAAAGCATGATCCCCATAATGGTTAAATCGAAGCTTGCCATGTTCATACCGATTTAAGTTATATTTGTTGTAGATTAAGATCCAGTGTGTTTTAGCCCAAACCAATGTCTCCATTGAACTTTCAAGACCTGATTTAGGGGGGTAGGGTCCCTGGGAACCTCTAACATTTGATCTTTTGCAGGAACAAAAAATGTATTCACCGCAGAAGACTACCGGAGCTAGGGCTCCGGCACTTCTCGGACCAGTTATTTTGCTTTATTATATAATAATTTGTTTTCATTTATATCATCGGATGTAAAGCCACCCAGTGGCAAGCGCGCGCGAGATAATGTCTTACTATGTCAGGGCACGGGTTCGATCCTTGTCTTTTGGAGTTTTGGATTTGTTTTTTCATATTTTCATGTTTTTGTAGATTGCATAGTGCGCTGATTCCATTCCTTTGACACAAGCGCGCGTTACTGGGTAGAAGAGTTGAGGGTGTAGGTTCAACATCCACTCCTGATATTTTGTGTGATTTTGCTTTCAACTTGTTGATTTTCTTTCCAATTTTTTCTTTAAACCCTAATTTTTTTAACAAACATTACAACAAAACTTTTTCTATAAACCCTGATGGTTTAGGTTCTTAGTTCTTATTTTAATTAATCAACTTTTTTAATTAAAATTAATTAGACTTTTTTAGGTTTATTTAATTAATCATCAAAAACCTTTTTTTCATAAAAAAACCTCCAAAAACATTTTCTTTTTTCATCTTTCTTATTCTTATTCTTATTTTATTTTCGCAATTGTAAATAGCGTAGTTTATTTTTTTTCACTTTTTTTATTATTATGTAACTATTTTCCGGGATGTACTAGTTAGGTTTACTTTCTGCACTTTTCTATTATGTATCTGCCCCGAAGCTATGTAATAGGTTTAGGTTTATCTTTTCTGCTTTTACTTTCCGCACGTTTACTGTTTTCTATACTTACTGCTAGTAACTAGGGTGTATGGCGAGACTAAAATGAATCGTTAGAAAACCCTAACCGCAAAGATAAAATAACTGAATACGAATCACTCGCACACACGCACCTCTAGGGTAACCTCCCTTGTTTCCTTTGGAAAATAACGGTCATATCCCTCGAACATGGGGACGCTTTAGCAAAGTTCCTCGAATAAAATATCATAGTCCCTCGATGACCCTTTCAATGTTGCCTTTCGATAAATGATCTAGTCCCTTACGAAATTGCTAAAGCGTATTTACAAGTTGCCTTTAATGACTGTACGACGGCCTTACGCCTATCCCTTCACATCCAATGACAGGGCTTCCTACTAACTAATGGTATGGATAACACTATCTAAAGGAGGAGGAAAAATACAAGAACGACCTTGAGTGGGTAAATAATCGTAATCGCTTGCTCACAAAGCTCTTCAAAACAAAAACATTTCACACAAACATTTTCAAAATATTTTTAAACAAACACTTTGTACGCATTCTCGAGGACAGATACGGGAATCATTACAAAGTTTTGCCTTACATTGGCAAAATTTCAAAATATTTTCAAACACACACATACAAAGCAAATTTTTAAAGTGAGCTAAGCGATTAAGAGCTCGTAGATAACTACGGATGAAAAGGGTGCTAACACCTTCCCTTTTTATAACCTACCCCCCGAACTCAAAATATATCAAGGTCTTTTCTGTCCTTTTCACCCTTTCCTTACTGGATAAAAGAAAAGTTGGTGGCGACTCTTGCTATCCACAACATTTACGATAAAAACACAAAACCAAGTCAGTTCTCCTACCGTGTTACAGAACTGACGACTCTATTGGGGACAATACTTAAAAAAGAGGGGTTACCTTAGAGTCTTAGATCATTTTATTTGCTTTTACTTGTCTGCTTTGTTTGCTTTAAATTTGAGGGTTGCTCGGGTTTATATTTCTTGCAAAGATCCTACACCCGGATCTAGGGTACCCTAGGTAAGTACCAATAGATAATGGAAGTTGTACGACATAGACCGATATGGTTGAAGTGATGGCTACGTTAGTGTGACACTTTGGTTTATACCGATGTTCCTTGAGTCAGTCTAGGAAAACATTGGGCTTTTGTGTGGTGTCATAAGCACCGACTAACTGTTTACCGTGGTTTTTGGTAAACAACCACTGATCCTCCAAAAAGGAAAGTCCTTTTGGTTACTGCAGGATCGATCAGATTGATCCCATAACATATGCTAATTTTTATGTTGGTTTGATGTGAAAATTGATATATAGGAAGAACGCACGTTCGACCAAGGATATTGTGTTTATGGTTTTGGAAAGTAAGAGAGCAACTAGAAATGCAGGTAAAGATGTAGAAATGTAACTTTGCAAAAGAAGATTAAAGCAATGTAAAAAGACTTTATAGATAAAAAAAATGGTGTTTCCAATGTACATTCTCAGTTATTCTTTCACACACATCGGATAATTGAATAATATTGAGTAACTAGCACAATAGGTTGAACACACGGAAATCCTACACAAACTTCCTAGTTTTATACTAAAATTAAGTAACTGTCGAGGGTGGCTTGGCGTCTAGGATGAAGACAAGTGTCTTCTGCATGTCCCTCGACCTCTATCTTCCTGCCACGTCGCTTTCCCTTAACTGCTGGCGAACTGCATTTCCATCCAATCTTCAAATTCAAATATCCTTCGACTTTGGTGCTGACACGAAGGTTTTCTCTTCTAGTCGAAGGCAACAAGACTTTTCCCGTCGAAGGCCTGATGGTGATGTTTGGTAGAAGACCAATTTGTAACTCAGATATTTTCTCTAAGTTTTTTCCATCCGTCGAAGTATTTTCCATCTTGGCTTTATCTATTCTATTTTTGGTCTATGGGGCCAATATATAGTAGGTGTCGAAGTCAAGACCCAACAAATTGCCCCCCAAGAATGCCTATTTCAACGTCGAGAGAAACAGTCATTCTTTGACATTCCCATTTGACACTTGTCTTTTTGCCCAAAAAGGCTTTGAAGTGTGCTTTTCGTCTTCCAACAGCTTCCATACTGAGAACCATCATTACTCTTTTCCCAAGACGTCTTTTCAATCAGTCGTTACCATACTGCCATTATGACCATTACTCCTAGAACCTAGGAAAGCATGTCAAACATTTCCCATCATCTGCACGATTATTACTTTGCAGCTTGCCACGTGCCCCACTACGTTCATAGTATTAAATGGCCTTGACGAGACACACTTCCCTATGGACACTATAAATAGCCTTGAGTCTTCTCTTTTGGAACTTTCACAACACTTAGCATTTTTTATCTCCTTTGCAGAAAAGAAAAACACCTTACATTGTCATCTTCGTTCCTTACTATTTCATAACAATGGATTTCCTTTCTAACGCTCCAAACAACCCCAAACCTAAGAATGTGACCGACGTACAGCGTCAACCAGAAATCTTCCCCACGAACTCTTCTCCTGCTTCGACTGAGGGGCCAAGTTTATTTTCTGAACCCATGACTAGAGAATGGCGTGAGGCGTATGATTCCCAGCTCCTCATCCCTGTTAGATATCATGAGAGTATATACGCCATGTTTGGCCCTCTATCTGCATGCGTCGAGGATCCCATGAAGAATCGTGCTTTCTTCCCCACTCACCCAAGGCTCAAACCCATAGGTTGTGCGAAGAAGCCCAGGAACGATCCTGAGGATGCGACTCCAGCTAACCAGCAACACGCTCAGACAAAGGAGGACATTAACCTTCAATTCATGAACAAAGGGAACAGGATCTTTCGATCGTGCCCTAGTCTCTCTTCAGAGTATTCAGACTGGCTGAATAAGATGGAGAAGGCGCAAACCCCAGTTTCGAAGGAAATGGGGATTTATGATTTGGTGATGCTGTCGAAGATAGGGTTGTCTTACTGCCCTCTTATATTGGTGTCTTTGTTATATTTATGGGATAGCTCCCACTTCACATTTCACCTTCCTAATGGAATGATGACTCCAACTCTCTTCGACATAGCAGCAATCACCGGCCTTCGACCAACTGGTGACTACTTTGATCCAGAGGACTTATCTGAAGATACCATTGGGTTTTCAGCTACAAATCCCACATACACCACATTCATCAACCATTTTCATGATAAATCCTGTAGTAGTTTGTCGGAGTTCGAACACATATCTTTCTTGGCTATGTAGTTGTCTTGATTCATCTTCTGCACCAAGTCACTTCAAGTGACTAAGAAGATGCTCACGCTCGCAATGCAGCTTCATCACGGCTATCCTCTTTGCTTGGCTGAATTGATTCTGGCCAATCTGTATGAGTCCATCAGCAATGGTGTGACTCAACTCAAAGTCATAGGAGACAGGGCAAGATTGCTCCTTTCTGGCCCTTTTTGGCTTCTTCAACTTTGGCTCAACGCCACCTTCGAATCTTTTCTCCCCCAAAAGAATACGATAAACGAAGAAGCCCCCGAAATTTTGAACAGGAGGGTCGAAAGCACCAGGCTAGCCTTGCTGACTCCGACAGACGAAGGTCAGCAATTTCAAAAGGACTTTACCAGCTTTGTGATGATGTTTACAGAGTGCAAAAAATTTGTTTCGACCATGGCTCCCTTCGCCAGTCGAAAAGTTGGCCATAATGTTTTACCAGACCATTTCCTCCAACTGATGAGGATGACTTGGAGGAAGAATATGTGGCCATTTGGGAGTCATTTCTTCGACCAAGAATAATTCCACTGAGATTCAAGAGTTCGAAGAATCAATTAAGTTTGATTTCTTATCAACTGAATCTTGTCTCTCGACAATTCGGTATTGTCCAGTCACTCCTATCTCCCATTTACTCTCGAGAGAAACTGCTATTATTTTATAATGCAGATTACTCAGAGGATTCTGCTACCAAGCACATTGGTAGGTACGTTGGTCGGACTGTACTAACTTTGTTCGACTTCACTCTCAATTTCATGTGTTCGCCCAATTTTGAGGGGTGGTGGAGGCAGTATTATAATGAGGAATTCTTCGACGAGAAGGATTTCGCCCACCACCTTCGCGAGGCATTCAAACTGGTCCTTGACAAGATCAAGAAAGGTAATATTTTCTTTCTTTTTGTTTCCTTGTCTTAGATTCAATCATTCGATGTCACCTTATATTTGTTTCTTGTATAGCTGTCAAGAGGACCAACACAAAAAAGGCTGCTGAAAGCACCAAAGAGGGAGACCCTTCTGTTAACCCTTCGCCAAAGGTATTCACTTTCTGTTGTACCTTTCTCCTTTCTATTTTCTGATACAGATGCTGATGTCTTTGACTCTTATCTTTCTGGATGTTCAGAAAACCACTCCCATGAAAAGGAAGGTTCAGGAAATCGAAATTTCTAGTGATGAAGAAGATGAGTCTCCTCCTGTTCCTCTGAAGAGACAAAAATTGAAGAAAGCAGCTCCCGCACCTGAGCCTTGTCCCAAAACAAAAATTAAAATTACAGCTACCAAATCAAGGCCTCCTCCTGTAGTCATCAGAGAACCTACTGAGTAAGAGGTATCCGCTAGGCTAAACAACCCTAGTGAGAGCGACAATTCCATCCCCAGTGTCGAAGTTCCTCTTCAGGTATTTACTTCGACATACATCTGCTTACTTCCTGAACTAACCCCTTTTTTTATAATAATTCTGAGAATAAAATTTCTTAATCTTCAGAATACTGCCGGCACTTTGAAACAAGATCCCACTCTTGTCGAGGGATCTGCCACTCTACTGAATAGTGAGGGAGATCCCACTTATAGACCTTCTTCAGCAAAAGTCTCCTTTGTTAGCTCTGCTGATGAGGTGAACCAAACTTCTGGGCCTCAATATGAGACCATAGAGGAAGCAAACGAAGAAGGCCCTATAGGCGAACAGGAAGAAACTAGGGCTCCTTTGGGTGATGCACAGGAAGGCGAAGAGGAGGAGGCCACTAATTTCGTAGCTGTAACAGAAAGGGAAAATATGCTGGAGGGGGAAAATCAGGATGAAATAATTTCAGATGCTGATGGCAGAGAAGGCTCTACTGAAGGGGCCCAAAATCTGACGAACACTAAAACTGCCTATATTCCAGCACAAGTAGTTAATGTGGCTGCTGCCACTAATGAGGGTGCCCCTTCGACAGGGTCTCGAACCAAAGAAGATTTGGCCTTGATGAAACAGCAAAATCCTCTGGGCTACTTGACTACCATTCTCGAAGGGCGAGAAAGTTCTTCTGACCATAGTGTTTCGACTGCATCCGAAAAGTCCACCTCAACATCCCCTCTTGATGAGGCACTTCAGAAGGTTAAAGCACAAATTTTCAAAAGAGACTTAATGCTAACCTTGGAGGGAGAACCTACTGCTCCTTCCTTCCTGAAGACCACCTTGAGGGATATTGATCTCCTCATTGCTTCTCCAGACGTAGCCAGTGTCATTCTGGATTTAACTTCCATTATTGACCAAGTGTCAGCGACCTACAATTCGAAGGACTCTTGTTCGCGAGATCGAAGAGGCCAACGGCCATGTAGCTGCTGCTTGGCATGCTGCTACTGAATCAGCTTCAAAGTAAAACAACTGTCGAAGGCTCAAGAGGCTACGCAAAAAGAAGCTGAGGAGATCGATCGAGACACGGCTAAAATGAGGGCACAGATCAGAGAATTGGAGGCTAAAATTGCTGCCAATGATAAAAGGAAGGAATAACTTCTTGCCACTAATACTGAGTCTGAAAGCCAGTGAAATTCTGGCAACAGATACTCAATGTCACAATGAATATTATGACACCGTATCTGACACACTTCAAGACAGTAATTTAAAAGCAGTAAATAACACAGTCAATTGTTTACCCAGTTCAGTGTGTAACAACACCTACTCTGGGGGCTACCAAGACAGGGAGGAAATGCACTATAAGAGATATTAATTTAGGAATAAACCAACCAGTTTATCTCCTTCACTTAAGACCTACCCAATGCCACTTCAATCTAAGTTCAACTTAAACCTGAGTTCCTACTCACTCCCCCTCAATCACAGCAGTGATACTAAATAATTGATTAATGAAATTATGAAGACACTCTTCAGTACACACACTTGATTTTGCTTCACAGCTTTAATCAAGTGACAATCACTCGTGCTTCAAAGCTTTGAGTGATACAGACCCCTAACTTGACTTTGCTTCAAAGCTTTAATCAAGTAACACAAACACGCGTGCTTCAAAGCTTTGAGTGATACACAACCCTTACAATCAAATCCTACTCCAAATCACTTATCACAATGATAATTGATTGGCTCACAGTAGTTACAACTATACAGTCCCTTCTTGATCTTCTGTCAAAAAGTGTTCTTCACCAACAGTCTTCATGAGAAATATATAGGCAGCTATTCTTCAGTTAGGGATTCCATGAAAATAGCTAGGGTTAATTAGGGTTAACCTCAAGACTTGGTCATAGGTCTTTAACAACCAGATTAGGGTTAATCAGAGTTAACCTAATGTCCACGTGAGAATCTGATCTGGACTGTATAAACTAGATTCCTGAAAATTCTCAGAAATAACAAATCTGCACAAATGTTAGATCAGTACAGGATGTCTTAACATTGGTTATGACAACAAGAATCCTGTTTACTGATTTTGGTAGAATACAATAAATATGATCATTGCATAATGATCAGCTAAACACTCATATTGAGTAGCTCCTGTATGACATTCTTTTTCTGCAGAATGTACCTTGTATCCCAGAATGTTATGACATCAGTCATGACATTCACACAACTGATTTTACCAAAAAAACATGCCAACAACCAAACACTTACAAACTCCCCCTTTGGCAAATTTTTGGCTAAAACCCCTAAACAATCAGAGATTAGAAAGCAGCAGAATTTTTAATAACATCTACCAAGTCTAATTCTACCAAAATTATCACAAAATCTTCTCCCCCTCTTTAGCCATAAGTAGGCCAAAGATACTTGTACTTTTAAGTTATACAGTCATCCAAAAGGAATAAAAAACAGAGAGAGAAAAAATCAAAAGTCATTTGCAGCAACAGGTACCAGCAGCAAACTTGTCAACTACACTGGTCTTCAAGCACTGTCATCTTCAGAGGAGGCACTATCTTCAGCATTAAGCTGGTCTTCATCAGCATCCTCTTCCCTTCTTTGTCCTTCAATCTCCTCATGTTCTAGTCTAGCAATCAGGTCCTCAAGAGTCCTTTTCCTTGTATCAAGCTCTTTGCAGGTTTCCTTTAGCACAACTATAACATCAGTTTTCTTGGAATGAGATTTGACAGTTGATGTCTCAGCAGATGTCATGACAATATCAGGAACATGTGTTCCCTGAAATAGCTTATAGTGCAACCCAAGAGCAGGGGATCTTTTGCATACAGTATCTTTCTCAACTAGAATGTCAGGATACTGAGAAATGACTATACCACACAGGAGAGAGGGAAAGGCAATAGGGCCTTTAATAGCACAGCTTCCAGCATGTTTCAATGTTTGATCAAAGATATACTTGCCATAGTCAAAGTTTGTCCTGGTTCCAACAGCATAAATAAATCTTCCCAAGCCTGTGGAGATGGTTGATTTATGGTTGGTGGGAACCTAGTTAGCTGCACCAATTTTGTGTAGAATGGCAAATTTCATGCTCAGCTTGCTTGCATTCAGCTTCCCTTTTAAGGGCCAGCTCTTGACTTGATTTGCAGTGATGGTTTGACACACTTGGTTGTCAGTAACCTCAAGCTCAGGGCAAGCAACATCAGGTATTCCTAGGAATTTTTTTATTTAAGAGGGAGAGAAATTTACCTTCCTTCCTCTCACATACACACACTTAAAATCAGCTGACTTTCCATCAGCACACCCATCAGATAAATTTACTATGAATTCTTTGACAAGAATTTCATAGCAGTTGGTAAACTTTACCACAGTATTTATTAGACCAGCAGTCTTGATTATATCCATGATCTCCTTACATTCCATGGCACTGTTGTTCAGCTCTCTTTCCAAAGCGATCCTTTTCAAAAATACATACTTCCACCTGTTTGCATTCTCTGGATGGTGAAAGGAGATGTTGTCAATGGCAACTTCAGGAACTTTAGGCATTTTGCTCGAAGAGAGTTTCTTTCTGAGAGAAGTGTCTTCAACATCAAACTCAAATTCTGATTCCTCATCAGATTCAGAGGGTTCAGGCTCCTTCCTTTTTGTTGATATTGGTTGTCTCAGAGGTTTAGAGAGACTATCAGCAGGTACTCTAGTTTTCACCTTCCCTTTCTCTTTTGACAATCCAGCCTTCACAGCTTCTACTCCTGTCTTGTTCTCAGACCTGGTTTTCTTATGAACAACTTCAGTAGCCTTCTCTTTGGAGAGGCTTTTGACAGCATCCTGCTTTCCTTTTCTGTTCATCATCCTTCTAGCTATGCTAGGGTTGATATTGGCAATTAAGTCATTGTCAGAGTATTCTTCATCAACATCAATAACCGAGGGTTCAACATCCTTCTCAGTAGGGTTCTGGTGATCATCACGATTTTCAGGAGATTTCCTAATGTTATCATCAGGTGTCTCAACATTCTGAGTGACTTATGGATTCATTTCAACATTTGGACTAGCAGATTCTTGGTTCAAAGGTACAGAAATTCCAGGTACAGAGTGATTCTCATTTAGAATCCTAGTGACTAGTCTAGCTATAGCTTGATGAACATAAACAAAACCTTCCCTATTTGCTATTTCTGGAGGAACAGAAGATGATGGTTGAGAGGATTTACCAGATGGAGAGGCTTGTGATCTTCTTGCATGTCTGGTTTGCAGCTTCTTGACCTTAGTGGGGTCAGTTGGCAGTTCATGAAGAGGAGTTATCTCTAGAACATCAGAATACATGCAGTTTGTGATTGCCCTAGGTTCTCGATCAGAGGATGCGGAAGAAGCAGTCGCCTTTGAAGAGGATGATGACATGGATAGTTGAGACATTTTGAGTGAATTAGAAAATAGGTAACAATGATAGTGAAGTCTTTGTTTGAGAGATTGGAGATTGTTGCAGAAACGCAAGAGGATGGATTTATATGAATGTCTATTCAACTTCTTAAAATTTTGGAAGGAAATAGAGAAACAGATGATTAGCCCAATCAGAGTAGACTTAACTAAAATATCTCTCTCATCCCTTGTTTTAAGCAAAATTAATTGCTACATTTCTTCATGTTGGCAAATACCCAGCTTGCCCCTCAAATTTTCAAATTGATTAGCATCAAGTGCCTTGGTAAAAATGTCAGCCAGTTGTAGTTCAATGGCAACATGTTCAAGTTTAATCGTCTTCTCCTCCACAAGATCTCTGATGAAGTGATGTCTAATGTCAATATGCTTGGTCCTGCTATGCTGAATAGGATTCTTGGAAATGTTGATAGTACTCATATTGTCACAGTACAATGTCATAACATCTTGTGTGACATTATACTCAGTAAGCATATGTTTCATCCAGATCATTTGAGAGCAGCTACTACCAGCTGCTATGTATTCAGCTTCAGCAGTAGATAGAGACACACAATTATGTTTCTTGCTGAACCAAGAGACAAGATTATTTCCTAAGAAGAAACATCCTCCAGAGGTGCTCTTTCTATCATCAGCACTTCCAGCCCAATCAGCATCACAGTAACCAGTCAGAGTTGGTTCACATCCATGAGAGTACAGCAAGCCATAGTTGTAGGTTCCACTCACATACTTCAGAATTCTTTTCACTTGGTAGATATGACTTACTTTGGGTTCAGCCTGGTATCTTGCACATACTCCAACTGCAAAAGCAATATCAGGTCTGCTGGCTGTTAAGTATAGCAGACTTCCTATCATGCTTATGTACAAGCTTTGGTCCACCTTAACCCCACTTGAGTCTTTGGACAACTTTAAATGAGTAGGTGCAGGAGTCCTTTTGTGACTGGCATTCTCCATCCCAAACTTCTTGACAATGTTCTTTGCATACTTGCTTTGAGACAGAAAAATTGAGTCTTCCATCTGTGTGACTTGCAGTCCAAGAAAGTAGGTCAATTCTCCCATGAGGCTCATTTCAAATTTAGCTTGCATCTGGTCAGCAAAATGTTTAACCATTTTATCTGACATTCCCCCAAACACTATGTCATCAACATAGATTTGAGCTACCATTATCTTTCCTCCTTCATTTTTGACAAAAAGAGTTTTATCAAAGCCTCCTTTCCTGTATCCTTTGTCAGAGAGGAATTTTGTCAACCTGTCATACCATGCTCTAGGAGCTTGTTTCAGGCCATATAAAGCTTTCCTCAATTTGTAGACATGATCAGGGTAGTTTGGATACACAAATCCTTTAGGCTGTTCCACATAAACTTCCTCATTTAAGTACCCATTAAGGAAGGCACTCTTTACATCCATCTGAAATAACTTGAACTTAAGGAGACAAGCAATTCCCAATAGGAGTCTGATTGATTCCAGTCTGGCTACCAGAGCAAAAGTCTCATCAAAATCAACCCCTTCAACTTGAGTGTATCCTTGAGCAACAAGTCTTGCCTTATTCCTGGTGACAACTCCTTCAGCATCTGATTTGTTCTTGTAGATCCATTTTATGCCAATGATGTTTGTTCCTCCTGGTCTAGGAACTAACTCCCATACTTCATGTTGCATGAATTGGTTCAATTCATCTTGCATTGCTCCAATCCAGTATTCATCAGTTAAAGCCTCCTTAACATTTCTTGGTTCAATCTTAGATACAAAGCAAGAGTTTGTAATGATTTCTCTAGATCTTGTAATGACTCCACTATTAGGATCTCATATGATGAGTTCCTTAGGATGATCTTTCTGAATTCTGATGGAAGGGTCTTTGTTAGCTTCCTTTGATTCAGATTCTGATGAAGTAGTTTTAGGAATGTCATCATTTTGATTTGAGGTCTCAAAGAATGTCTCAACATCATATGGGACATTTGTTTCCTCATGGTAATCATCAACTATGACATTTATAGATTCCATCATAACTTTAGTCCTGGAATTGAATACCCTATAAGCTCTACTGTTGGTAGAGTATCCTAGGAATATTCCTTCATCACTTTTAGGGTCCATCTTTCTCCTTTGTTCACGATCTGCCAGAATATTGCACTTGCTTCCAAATACATGGAAGTACTTCACTGTAGGCTTTCTTCCTTTCCAAAGTTCATAAATGGTGGATGATGTTCCCTTTCTCAAGGTGACCCTGTTATGAACATAACAGGTTGTATTCATAGCTTCAGCCCAAAAATGAATAGGAACTCTTTTGGCATGTATCATTGCTCTGGCAGATTCCTGTATAGTCTTGTTTTTCCTTTCCACAACTCCATTTTGTTGAGGAGTTATGGGTGAAGAGAATTCATGATTAATTCCTTCTGAGGAGCAGAACTCATCAAACTTACTGTTTTCAAATTCCTTGCCATGATCACTTCTGATTCTGACAATGCATCCTTCTTTTTCTCTTTAAATTCTTTTGCACAATTCCTTAAATACTTCAAATACATCAGACTTTTCCCTAATGAAGTTAATCCAGGTGAATCTGGAAAAATCATCCACAACAACATAGGCATATCTTTTTCCACCAATACTTTCCACCTGCATGGGTCCCATCAGATCCATATGTAGAAGTTCTAGCACCTTAGAGGTGGTCAGATGTCTTGACTTTGGATGTGACATTCTAGTCTGCTTTCCAACCTGACATTCACCACAGACTCTCCCTTCATCAATTTGCAGCCTTGGAATCCCTCTGACTGCCTCCATGGATGTAATCCTTTTCATTCCTCTTAGATGTAAATGACCAAGTTTTTGGTGCCACAGTTTCACTTCTTTTTCTTCTTTGGCAATAGAGCACACAGAAGAATAATTAGTGTTCTCATACTCCCATAAGTAGCAGTTGTCTTTAGATCTGACTCCTCTCATTACAACTTCTTGTTTTTCATTAGATACAAGACATTCAGACTTGGTGAAGTTGACCTTGAATCCTAGATCACATAATTGACTGATACTTATGAGATTAGCAGTCAAGCCTTTTACCAGCAATACTTCATTTAGGTTTGGAACTCCAGGGCAGTCCAAGTTTCCAACTCCTTTGATTTCTCCTCTAGCACCATCTCCAAAAGTCACATAACTAGTAGTGTGAGGTTTAACATTATTGAGAAGATTCTTGATTTCAGTCATGTGTTTAGAGCATCCATTGTCAAAGTACCAGTCTTCCTTTGCAGAGACTCTAAGCGAGGTGTGAGCTATTAGGGAAGCAGCCTTTTTCTTCCACTGTTGAGTATATGGTGCCTTGTTAGACTTAGTTTTGACAACTGGGGTCTGATTAGAATATCCATATAATCTGAAGCAGAATGGCTTTATGTGACCAAACCTCCCACAATGATGACATCTCCATCTTTGAGTCTTTTTCTTCATATTTCTCTGTTCTTGATGTTGAGTGCTATGTTGTGACATCTTCTTTGACATTTGTTTATCAGGCCTGATTTTCTTCTTGTCTACAATAGATTTCTTTGCTTTCACAAATCCTAGACTAGACTTGTTTCCCACATTTTGTCCAACCTGAAGGATTTCTTCTAATTTGTCAGTTCCATTTGTCAGCATCTTGACAGGTTTGGTCATTTGGTCAAGTTTTGAGTTTAGCATTTGAACTTCACTTTCGAGATGACTTATAGTATCAATGCCTGGCTTCTTCTCAGCCTCCAACTTTACTATGAGTTTTTTTTATCTCTCATTTTGATGACAGACTTCAGCACTTCTGATACATAACTTCTTGTAGGAGTCAGCCAGTTCTTCAAATGTCACTTCCTCATCACTAGAGTCTCTATCAGAGTTACAAATACCAGTTAGTGCAGTAACTAGTTTGGCAGATTCTTCTTCAGAATTACTTTCTGAGTCACAATCAGACCAAGTAATAGAAATTCCTTTCTTTTGTTTCTTAAGAAAGGTAGGACATTCAGCTCGAATGTGCCAATATCCTTCACATCCATGGCATTGAATTCCTTTGCTTTGATTTCCCTTCTCTTCATACTTTGTTCTTCTGCTGGAGTCATAAGATCTGTTAATGTCAGAGGGAATGTTCTTAACATTTGACCTTGACTTTGGGTCCATTCTCTTGATGAGTTTGTTGAACTGCCTTCCAAGCATGGCTATAACTTCTGAAATATTTTCTTCTTCATCCTTCTTGTTTTCATCTTCAGTATTAGATACAAGTGTTATGCTCTTGTTTTTCTTGTCGACATTGTCACTGATCCCCATCTCAAAGGTTTGAAGTGACCCAATGAGTTCATCCACCTTCAAGTTGTAGATATCCTGAGCTTCCTCTATAGCAGTCACCTTCATTGCAAATCTTTTAGGCAAGGATCTGAGAATCTTTCTCACCAGATTTTCTTCTGACATCTTTTCTCCCAATGCTCCTGAGGTGTTGGCAATCTCCAAGATGTTCATGTGAAACTCATGAATGGTCTCATCTTCCATCATCCTTAGGTTCTCAAATTTGGTAGTCAGCATCTGAAGCCTTGACACTTTTACTTTGGATGTGCCCTCATGGGTAGTTTTGAGAGTGTCCCAAACCTCCTTGGCCAGTTCACATTGATATACTAGTCTGAATATGTTTCTATCAATTCCATTGAACAAGGCATTTAATGCTTTGGAGTTACCCAGGGCTAACTCATCTTCTTCTTTGCTCCATTCTTCCTCAGGTTTCAGACTGGTTGTCCCATCTTTCCCAATTATGGTGGGATGGTTCCATTCTTTGGCAGCAGCTCTCCAAGCCTTTTTGTCCAGTGATTTTAAGAAGGCAATCATACGAGGTTTCCAGTAGTCATAATTTGATCCATCCAGAATGGGTGGTCTGTTTCCAAATCCTCCTTCTTTGTCCATAGCGCCAGAAAATAATATCCCTAGATCTCACCCAGTAAGATAGGCAGGGTGCCTGCTCTGATGCCAATTGAAATTCTGGCAACAGATACTCAATGTCACAGTGAATATTATGACACCATATCTAACACACTTCAAGACAGTAATTTAAAAGCAGTAAATAACACAGTCAATTGTTTACCCAGTTCAGTGTGTAACAACACCTACTCTGGGGGCTACCAAGCCAGGGAGGAAATGCACTATAAGAGATATTAATTTAGGAATAAACCTACCAGTTTATCTCCTTCACTTAAGACCTACCCAATGCCACTTCAATCTAAGTTCAACTTAAACCTGAGTTCCTACTCACTCCCCCTCAATCACAGCAGTGATACTAAACAATTGATTAATGAAATTATGAAGACACTCTTCAGTACACACACTTGATTTTGCTTCACAGCTTTAATCAAGTGACAATCACTCGTGCTTCAAAGCTTTGAGTGATACAGACCCCTAACTTGACTTTGCTTCAAAGCTTTAATCAAGTAACACAAACACTCGTGCTTCAAAGCTTTGAGTGATACACAACCCTTACAATCAAATCCTACTCCAAATCACTTATCACAATGATAATTGATTGGCTCACAGTAGTTACAACTATACAGTCCCTTCTTGATCTTCTGTCAAAAAGTGTTCTTCACCAACAGTCTTCATGAGAAATATATAGGCAGCTATTCTTCAGTTAGGGCTTCCACGAAAATAGCTAGGGTTAATTAGGGTTAACCTCAAGACTTGGTCATAGGTATTTAACAACCAGATTAGGGTTAAGCAGAGTTAACCTAATGTCCACGTGAGAATCTAATCTGGACTGTATAAACCAGATTCCTGAAAATTCTCAGAAATAACAAATCTGCACAAATGTTAGATCAGTACAGGATGTCTTAACATTGGTTATGACAACAAGAATCCAATTTACTGATTTTGGTAGAATGCAATAAATATGATCATTGCATAATTATCAGCTAAACACTCATATTGAGCAGCTCCTATATGACATTCTTTTTCTGCAGAATGTACCTTGTATCCCAGAATGTTATGACATCAGTCATGACATTCACACAACTGGTTTTACCAAAAAACATGCCAACAACCAAACACTTACAGCCATGAGGAACTTACTGAAGGGTTGAAGCATGTTGATCGAGCTTAAACACTTGATGCTAAACTTGAAACCCTTCATCAGTCGAAGGCTCTTTACGAATGGAGTCTGGAATTGCAGAGGATTAAATACCTCCAAATCAAGGCCAATCTCCCCTTTTGAACTCTGTCTCTATATTTGCATAATCACTTATTGTAATGACTCAGCCATTTTGGAAATTTTTAATGAAATTTAAATTTCCATTTTGGCTTTTAGCTTATTTCGACCGTGACTATACTTTGTTTATTTTAACCTGTTGAAGCATAGGTCTATACTTTTTCAAGTATTTATCGTTTACTCTTAGAAGCCTTTGATCTTCACTTAACTCCTCGATTTCATAGTGTGATACGGTGGGAGAACTGACTTGAGGTTTTGCGTTTGTGTTTGCAAATGTTTCGGTTTAGCAAGAGTCACCACCGACTTTTATTTTATCCAAAGGGAAAGGTAAAAAGCACAGGAAATACCTTTGAGATGTTTTCTTGAGTTCGGGGGGTAGATTATGAAATGGGAAGGTGCTAGCACCCTTTTCATCCATGGTTATCCATGGGCTCTGAGTTACTTGTTTAGATCACTTGCTTTGCTTTTCCAATTGTTTAAAATGGTGTTTTGTGTGGTTTTAAAAGTATTTTGAAAAGAGGCCATCGTTTTGGCAATCTTTGTAACGATTCTTGTTTGTAAGAATGTATACAAAGATGTTTGTCTTTTAAAAATGTTTCAATGTTTTGAAAGTTATTTGGAAAATGTTTTGAGATGTATTGAAATGTGTTGTGTGTTTTTGAAAATAGCAAGGATGGTTTGCAAATTGATCAAGTAACTAGAAGCATCTACCTACTCAAAAGTCTTTCCTACACATTTGTATTCCTTTGACATTGTTGTTTTACCATTGTATTTGGTAAACAACCCTATCTTTGGATGTTAAACGGGACAGGCGTGGGTCATCGTATGACCATGATAGCAATGGTGCCAAGTATCTTAGCAAGTTTTAGGGACCAATATCATTTATTTTTAGGCAACCTTTTGATAGTGTCATCGAGGGACTATGATCTTTTTGTTTTTATTTTATTTTTCCAAGATACCTAGCATGCATACCATGGCCATGTTTTAAGGCAACAAAGTGGGTGAAACCCTAGAGGTGCTTGTGTGAAATGTGTTATCATTTTTCATGCATTTTTGTCTTGTATTTAGGTCATGCTATTTGTTTAATTTTTGGTCTTTGCATACAAAACCCTAGTTTACTATCATGGTATATGAAAGCAATAAAATGCGTAAAGTAAACCTAGACTATTGCAACAATATTATGGGAAGGGGGATACAAGTTTGAATGGGGAATATTGCTCAAAATAAAACCCTAATTTACTATTACAACCCAATTGAATTTAATGTACAAATAAATAAATAAACAAATATTTAAATGTGCAATAAAATGTATGTATGCAAAAAAAAATTTGTATTTATTTTTTATGTATGTGAGAAAAAAATTATTTAAGTCTAAAATAAGAAAAAAATATTGTGATTATTTTTGAAAGGGTGAAAAACCCTAATTTTTGTTCAAAAGAAATATATTATATATTATTCATTTTTATTCAAGAAAAATAATAATAATATGTACAAAGTGTTAAAAAATTGAAATATGTATGAAAATATTATTTTAAGTGTATAAATAATAAAAATAAAAATGTATGGTATTTTTATATTATTTACAAGTTTTATTTAAGAAAATAAAGTATAAAATCCTAACAAAACTATTTATTATGCAAAAAAAAATGATAAAATACAAAAAATAAAGAAAATATTTTTTGTGATTTTAAATGTTTAGAAAAAATAAATAAAGTCAGAAATTATAAAATATACAAGAAAAATATAAAAAAATAAAAGAAAATGGTCAGGGGGTGCGAAAAGTAAAAGGGGGTGCAAAAAGTAGAGACAGCAAACCCAAGCCCAAGCTCACTTCGTCCCTGACCTTTGTCTCCTTCGCGCGCGCCCTGGTTCAGTTCAAATCATGTTCTTGCTATTCTTTTCATGAAATCAAAAACTTATAACATGAAAAATATAGCTCATGAACTCACGATTCCAGTGATATAAAGAACATGACCTAACTCTAAAAGACCAAAGAGAATTTTAATGGCCCTAATTTCTGACCTAGTTTTTTCAGCATGTTCAACCTCAAAATACTCCTAGCTCAATTAATATAAATACAAACTATGCATATGTACAGCTCAAGCACGTTGAGGACTACATTTTTGCTTCACAAACCTAAGCTTAATGATGCCTAAATAGAGAGATAGAAACTTGACAAATACCTTGTTCAGTTGAGTTTGGATATGGCAATGTGGGAACTTTGAGTGAGGCCTGAAGTTCTTGTGAGCTTCCTTGAGGTTCCCTCAAGCTTCTCCAATGCTCAACTGGTCTTGTAGATGGCTAGAACTCCTTGCACGAGTCAACCTGCAAACCTTCAAAAATGAAAATGGTGAAGTGTGAAAATGAGCTCACCGTTGCAAGACAGGGGTCTGGATAGCTTGGATGGTATGTATGTAATGTGTTTGAAGTGATTCAAGGCAAAACGCACGAGGCAAAATGGAAATGGCTTGAGATTTGCAGAAGATGCCCTATTTGGGCAGAAAATGGTGTTTTTTGTGTTTTAGGGTGTTTGGGAAGTTATGAAATCGTATCTTAGGCTTGCAAAAATGTTCTGAGGTTGTTTGAAATGATACAAAGTCTTTGTTTTATCAGATACACAAGCTTGCTTGACTTTTGCAAGTTTGCTTGCTTTTGAAGAAAAGGTGAAGTGACAATGCCCAAAAGCTTTTACTTGCTAGTTCCTTAGCTGATAAGAGTTGGTAAACATGCCTGATAATTGTGGATCTTGTTTGCAAAAAGAGATTAGGTCCATGGCTCAAGATAAACAAAGTTGTAAAAGCTAGCTTTATGAAAGTAGTATTATGAACTTTATGCCATTTTTGGAATAATTCTTTGTGCAATGCTTCAAGGATCAGAATAAGACCATTATCCATTGTGTTTGCATTCAATTTTGGAGTGTAGAAAGTATTAGGACCTGTAAAACCAAGTACAATCATGCTAGGACAGATTTGCAACTTGAACCATTGTGAAAAATGCCTTGGACAAAAGTGATAATTTTCCATTTTTATTTCTTTGAATCTCCCTAACCATAAATGATCTTGGAGAGTTCTTGGACATTTTGGAAAGCTTGTAACATACTCTATAATCCATATTTGAAATTAATTTTGATATTCCTCTTGGAACTATGTGAAAAGTTGCCCTGGATTTAGGTCAAAAATCTGCCTAAACTAGGGCAAATTTTCACTAAGTTAAAAAGTTTATGGACCCTTATTCACAAAATCATAACTTGAGATCTAAGCATCTTTTGGGAAAACTTTGTGAATAAAAGTTGTATATTTTATGGAGGAATACAACTTTCATGTTGGAAGTTTTCTTTGAATCCAATTGCATCATGGTGAAAGAGTTGGGAAAAGTTGGGAAAAATTAAGAAATTTTCATAACTTAGAAATTTTCTAAGTTATGAAAAAATTTCAAATTAAACCCTAATTTTCAAAATTAGGCTTCTTGGTCAACAAGTTTCACATTTTTACATGTTTTGATGAATTATGACCCTTGGCACTTGATTTTGACCAAAAAGTCAAAGTTTGACTTTTTAGTGTACAATTGATTTTTGATTAGTTGACCGGAAAATTCATCTGTCAATCCAATGAATTTGAGATCTTTTGAACCTTGTGATTAGGTCAAGATTATTCTATTGAGTCCTTGAAATCATGATTGAACCCAATTGGTCATTGGCTAGGTGAAAAATCAGAAATTGCCCTTCTACAGTCAAAACCCTAATTTTGACCATTTTGCCCTTTTGATGATCTGATCAAATTTCTTGAGGAGTTGTGGTCCAAACTTGATAAAATGTTTCATATGAGTCTATAATTTTGATGTGGATCAAAAATTAAGAGGTTTAACTGTATATTGGCCATGGTTGACTTTTTCCCCAATACAGCTGATTTTTAGGTCAACTGTCCAATTGACTGGTCAAAAATTTGATTCAAGGCTTGAAACTTGGTATGAGCAATCTTAGAGGTCCAACATGAAGTATGAAAGTCACATGAGGCATTGCAAGTCCAAAAATCCCTATGCAAACTCAAACCCTAATTTCAGGTTATCAATGCAAGGAGAGGTCTTGAGCTGAGCAAACCCTAATCTGGTCTTGAGTCCAAGAAGTCTTGTGAGGAGAATATTGATAAAATGAGAGGGAAAATTTTGGGGTACAACAGCTGCCCCTGTTCAATCTTCTTGAACATGAAGAGTTAGATTGGCGAGTTTTTTCGTTCGTGACTCGAAGGTAAAAGATGATTGGACACTAGAGTGCCCGTAAATTTGCACTCGTCAAATTGTAGTTGAGGAAATGGGCTTAAATGATGCCATTTGGAGATGTGACAGAATCTTGTCGGAGATGGGCTTGTAGATTCCATCCAAGAATGTTTGTTGAGTTGTAAGTTGTAGGTCAAAAGAATGAGTATCAGAATGGTATCCATATCTGGAACGTATCTGAGTTGTATCTAGAGATTTGAATCTAAATAAGTGACAGAATGGCTACCGTGTATGGAGCGTATCTGGACTGTATCTTGATTTTGAATTCTGAATGAGTAATAGAATGACTTCCGTGTCTGGAGTATATCTTTACTGTATCATAAATAAGAGATCTGAATGAGTAACAGAATGACTTCCGTGTTTGGAGTGTATCTGTACTGTATCTTGATTTTGAATTCTGAATGAGTAATAGAATGACTTCCGTGTCTGGAGTGTATCTTTACTGTATCATGAATAAGAGATCTGAATGAGTAACAGAATGACTTCCATGTCTGGAGTGTATCCATACTGTATCTGAATAAGAGATCTGAATGAGTAATAGAATGACTTCTGTGTCTGGAGTGTATCCGTACTGTATCTGAAATCTTTGAATATTTGTTAAAGATAGTTGTTAATCTTATCCTGAAAAGGGTAAAATGTTAGTTGAAACACAAAGTTATGTTGCATGAAATGTATGATGCAATAAATGTGTTTTATTAATGTTTATGATATGTAAGTGTAATGTATGTGCATGTAAGATGATTCGATGTATTGCTGAGGAAAATAAATCCTTGACAGCTGGGGATAACAAAACCCTTTACTGCTGTCGGGGAAGATAAATCCTTGACCGCTGCTGGAGATTCAAAATCTTTGATTGCTGAGGATGAGAAATCTTTGGAGACTGCTGGGGATTAAGATAAATCCTGACTTCTCCAGGGATGTAGAGATCCTTCATGTCTTTAAAGTTGGAGGATGATAAATATTCTATTGTGAGAATAATGCCAAGTGTTGCTTGAGAAACCTGCTTGGGGAATCTTGAGAACTTTGATGACTATGGTTGGGGATTACACAATGGGAATCCTTACTCGGCTGAGGAATAGGGAAAACTCTGATGGTTTTTGCGGGGAACTAAAAATGAGAATCTTCATTCTGTTGAGGAATAATGAAAACTTCGGCGACTTCACTAGGGAATAATGAAGACTCTGTGGGGAAGAAGTTTATCCTGTTGGGGAGTAGTGAAAACTCTGTGGGGAATAGTTATCCTGCTGGGGAGTTCAGGAGACCCTATGGGGAACAGTTCATTCCTGTTATGGAGAGAGTTCAAGAGTTTGGGTTGTATGTCAATCTACTGGGGAATTATCCGAAGTTATCGTCTGGTTAGCTGTCAGGCTTCTGTGATCGGTGGAAATAGAACTGACTGTTTTGGAATGCTGGTTTGCGAAATGTCGCGGTAAGCAAGAGTCGCCACCGTATTTTATTTTCTCCAACAAGGAAAGGACAAAAGCACAGCAAAATTCCTTTTCGAGATGTTTCTCGATTCGGGAGGTAGATTATAGAAAGGGAAGGTGTTAGCACCCTTTCTATTCGTGGTTATCCACGGGCTCTTAGGTACTTGCTCACTATGTTTTCAAAAATGTTTTGCTTTTCTTGTGTTTGTGGGTTTTGAAAAGAGTTTTGTTTGAAAACTTCGATTCAACTCTTGTTTCTGTCCTCAAGAGTGTATGAAGTGTTGTTGAAAACTTTGTTTGAAAAGTGTAAGTGCGAAAAATTTGTTTTGTTTTGAAAGAGCAAGTACCTGAGAACCTCTACCTACTCAAAAGGGAATTAAACTGTGCAAATGTCCTTTAGACAGTACCATCCCACTATTGAGAAGTAGGTAGCACGGTCGTTGGAGTTTTCGGGTCAATTCGATTATAGGGACATGTGGTCACCAAAGCAATAGTAGGACGTTGTTGTACCCCAAAATTTGCCCTCCCATATTCTTCAAAGTTTTGACAAGCATCATCTAAATTTGCTCAAGTCTACTCAAGGGTTGCACAGTCAAACCATCCTCCTAAGCCAGTCAAATTAGGGTTTTGGTTCCTTCAAGGAAGTTGAGGTTTTCAAGGGCTCAATCAAGTCCCATATGCTCATATACATTGTCAAGCACCTACATGCCAAGTTTCAAGGCTCACAAGGTCAAATTGCACAGTCAAAAACCCTAATTGCTTCACAATCAACTGTAGGGGCAAAATGGTCATTTGGCAGTCAAAAGTCAAAATTTTTGGTCAACATCTTATTTTGAAGCCACAATCATCATTTGGTCAAATCTTGACCATGATTTCACAAGAATGGCTCAAAAATCATCAAGGTGTCGAAAGTTTCTATTTTTGGACAGCTGAAAAGTCAACTGTAACTTGACCAAGGCATAACTTTTTCATGGTTCATCAGAAAAATCCCATCCAATGCTCATTTTGAAGGGGAGGACATTTCCTACAATTCATCTTCACATTCCAAGCCCAAGAAATGCTCTCACAAAAAGTTACAATTTCAACATTATAGGTCATTTTCAAAAGTCAACAAAAAGGCACTTTAGGTCAAAGACCATAACTTGAGATTGGTAAATCAAAATGACATGGGACCAAAGGCATTGGTTATAGGACTTCAAGACCTTTCCAAAATGTCCAAGAACATGTTCATATGATCAAAATTGAGCAAGATATGCATTGGAGAAGTTGGGAAATTTTTGTGAAATTGCCAAAATCAACTATCCTTGAAACTTCAATTTTTGACAAAAGGGCCCACTTTTTCCACTTGGTTCAGCCTTGTCATGCCACCCACGTGTCCCATGATTAAATTCAAGATTAAACATTTATTTTTTCTATTTTTATTTAATTTTATTGATTTAATTCATTTTAAATCCATAAAATTCAAATAAAAATCAAAAAAATTAATTAAGTGATATCTTGTGGTTTGAATGACCTTGATGAAGCATATTTCACATACCAAATTCGTGCCAAGCTGAATTAAGCATGAAAATTCAAATTTTGAACAAAAATGGCAAGTTTCTTTAATGGTGGTTATGAAGAAATCCAAAACTTCATTGCAATGGTTTAAGGCTCCTAATATCATTTGATTCTCATTCATACACATATAGGCAAGCCTTGCAGACCTGAAGGACGACCTAGAAACACCTAAAACGGCCAGAACCAATTCCAAAATTTCCAAAGAAATTCACAAACTGAAATCCATATTCCAGCACCATTCAAACACCTTTCTTGCTTCTAACACGTTGCCAGCATTGCCAGGAACCTATTGCAACCAAGAACGAGTCCTAACACTCAAAGAATCATCCACAACAAGTCCCACGGTTTGAATTTTTTTCCATAATTGCATATCATTATTCATGCACTTTTAATCTATTTTTTGGGTTGATTTGTGTTAATAGGAACATCCTGAAGCTATTGGTGTAATCCAATTTGATTATGGTGCTCTGAATCAAAAACCACCATGGACGAATGCTAGGGTTTCAGAGCTCTCATATTAGGGCTTTTCTCATACTATAAAATTAGACCTCAAGACATATATGGTTAAACTCGTCAGGACAAGACGAATTCATTGATACCATCGCGCCTTTTTTATGTTATCTGTAACTCTAATCGCTATTCTTGGCAGTTTTGGTTTGTGGGGGTTAAAAACCCCCGCTATCTTGTTTTTGTTTTACAGGAAAAGATGAAGAAGACGAGACGTGGAACCATTTTGTTGGTTGGTTCAAACAATGGCGCGCCTTTTTTTAATGTCCAAGCATAATTGAGTTTTTTATACATTATTTTCATTAGCCAGTATAATAACAAAGCGTGCAAAGTAGCTTGGTGGTTGGTGGCATGGCTTGCAATCGTTTGGACCTGGGTTCGATTCCCAGGTCCACCCAATGTTTATTTCTATTTTTCATAACCTGATCTCATGCAGCTTTCCAGTGCGTTCCACCATGCGCTTCAACCAGCAATGCGCCATGTGTCTCTCAGCATACATCCAATGGCCAGGAGATGAAGAGCATGGTACCCCCTAGTCAACAAGCATGTGTTCAATCCCCAAGGTCAACGAGACTTGCTTCTTAATGGGCCTGAATTCCAGAATCAAACACCCCATTCTGGCCCATACCCCCCCCCCCCTTTGGGTTTGCATTTCTTTCTTTTCTTTTTTTTCATTTGCTCTATTTATTTTATTGTTTTAATTACTAACCATTTAATTAATCAACATTTTTCACAATAAAATTCAAAAAAACCAAAAAAATGTAAATACTTTATTAATTTCATTTAGGTAATTATTTTGTAAATAAATACTAATAAATTGAATTAGTTTTAATTAGGCAACTTTAACCTTTTTTCTTAATAACTAAAATAAATTTAGAATTAGGTTTTTTATTAACTTTTAATTTTAATTCCTTTTATTTTATTTCATTAAAAACATAAAAATACAAAAACATTTTTCTTTTAATAAATTAATTAATTAGTTATTAATTTTAATTTCATTTAATTACAAAAAAAAGGACAAAAAATTCAATTCTTTCTTAAAAAAGGGTCAACACCCTAAGACATCCCGATTCGATTCTCTCGCGCTTTAATTTATTTTCATTATATTTATGTAACTGCTTCTAGAAATGTAATAGTTAATTAGGACCTCTTTTACTGCTTTATTTATTTTCTCGCAGTTTATTTTTTCCAAACGGGTTTGTTTTTTGGCGATGTATAGACCCGCGCCTTGTAATAGCTAGATTTACATTTCTGCAATTTACTTTCCGCACTCCTAACTGCTAATATGCCTGCAAGAATGTATGTAAATAAAATCAATTTGTATCTCACAAATAACATGTACAAGATAACCTTAACTGAAACACAACACACATGCACATGCCACTCCTTAGGGTACGTCTCACTGGTTGCCTCGAACGTGGTCATCAAGTATAGGGTGTCTTAGAGGTCGCCCTTCTGTCCAAAAGATCCAGTTGCCTCGAAACGGTTGCCTCGGATAAAAGGATCTAGGACATTAGGGTTACCACTAAGGTATCCTACCATTGCTTTGGTGACCACAATGTCCCTAATAATCGAATTGACCCGAATACCTCCAACGATGGTGCTACCTACCTCTCAATGGTGGGATAGCATTATCTAAAGGACTCTTACACAGCCTAATTCCTTAGAGTAGGTAGATTCTCATGGGTACTTGCTCTCTCTCAAAACAAACAAAAACAACTTTTCGCACCTACACTTTCAAAAGTTTTCAAACAAAACACTTCATACACTCTTGAGGACTGATACAAGAGTTACTCAGAAGTTTTCTCAAACGAACTTTTTCAAAACCCACACACACTTGAAAAGCAAACAAATTTTGAAAACATAAGAGCAAGTACCTAAGAGCCCGTGGATAACCACGGATAGAAAGGGTGCTAACACCTTCCCTTTCTATAAATCTACCTCCCGAACCGAGAAACATCTCGAATAAGGAATTTTGCTGTGCTTTTGTCCTTTCCATGTTGAAGAACATAAAAGACAGTGGCGACTCTTGCTTATCGCGACATTTCGCAAAACCAGCTTAAAAAACAGTCAGTTCTATTTCCACCGATCACAGAACTGGCGACTCTGCTGGGGATAATTATAAAGTGAGGTGTACCTTAAGATTAGACCACTCTTATGTTTTCAATTGTATGTCTTGATTGCTTTATTATTATGGGCTGCATCGGAGTTTCATAGATCCTAACCCGGATCTGGGGATACCCTTTTAGGTAGCATAAGCTGTGAGGGACCTGTCCGGCGTAGACTGACACGGGTGAAGCAGTGGCTACATTGGTGTGGCACCTTGGTCTGTACCGATATCCCTTGTGTTGCAACGAGGAGAATATGGGTCTTCTGAGGAGTCATTAAGCACCAACCGACCTTAGAACCCTAATGTGACCCAACTTGGCCATAGAACAGTTGCAGTATGCTACACCCATTGAGGCTAAACTCTCGCGATGGTTATGGCTGCAAGAAAAGATTGCGATGCTGGAGTTATGACCGATTGAGGGTAGTTAGTGATATTGGGGTCCTCTAGAACCCGGTTACTTTTGATAGGACAGGTCTTAACCAACGAAACTGAAAGAGGGTAGTACCTGAACTTCATGCTAGCCTAAACTCTAAGGGCTGTCTGGTGTGACTTGTGTGCCTTATCATGTTTGCCTTTGTGAGTACTTGTGGTGTGCTTTACCATAACATCATACCATCATACCATTGCATGCATCCTGCATAAGGACTGACCTATTTCAAAGACAAGAGGGTTTCATCTTTGCTCTGTTTTGTAGGACATCATGATGCCTGTGCAAAGGAACACTATCCGACTCAACTTTGTTCACCCACCTGATTTGCTTAAAGAGTTGGTTGACAGAATTCCAAACACTGCTTCCTTCATCCAGAGGCATGGTTCTCTTCTCGGCTTAGTAACTTCAAAGTGGGACCAACAACTGATGAGTGTCTTGACCCAGTTTTATGATCCCTTGTACCATTGCTTCACCTTTCAAGACTTCCAGTTGGTCCCTACCCTGGAAGAATTCTCTGATTTGCTTGGTATCCCTATCTTGGATCAGACCCCATTCACTGGTTGGGAAAAGACTCTTAGGCTTGAGGAGATTGCTGCAGCCCTTCCCTTGACCAACGAGGAGGTAATGAACAACTGGGTAACTAGAAGCGGAGTTAAGGGCTTCTTGGCTAAGTTTCTGATTGGTAAAGCTAACAGTTTCTGGAATGAATTAGACTTCAGGGCGTACGAGGACATTTTGGCTCTCTTAATCTATGGTCTAGTATTGTTTCCAAATCCTGATAACTTTGTCAATATCAATGCCATAAGGATCTTCATGTCTCGGAACCCTGTACCCACCCTCTTGGGTGATATCCTGCAACAACTCTATGCTCGTACTGCCCGAAGACGAGGAACCCTGTGGTGTTGTACTCCTTTGTTAGTGAGGTGGTTTATTTCGCACCTCCCCAAGTTTGTGCTGAAGAACCAAGAAGGAAGAGGTTGGGCTCATAGGTTAATGTCTCTCACGGATAATGACATCATTTGGACTCTCAGAGGTTTAGATGAGGTGGCTGTTATTGATCGTTGCGGAGAGTATCCTAATGTTCCATTGATCGGTACCCAGGGAGGAATCTCTTATAATCCATGTTTAGCTCTCCGTCAATTTGGAAGAGCCAGAAGAGCAGGGCCTCATGAGATGTTGGTACCTCACATCAGTTTTGAGTTTCAGATTGATAGTGACGAACTGCACCATAGATTCATCAAAGCTTGGGACGGAATTCACAAAGCTGACCCACATGAGTTGGGACCGAAGACTTCTCTACCAATGGAACCCTATTACAGACGGGTCCGCATCCGTGCTCAGAAGTTAGGTATGCCATATGAAGCTGTCAGGCCTATCATTCTTGAAATTCCTGACGGAGACGGGGTTCCTCCAACTGTTCTCCCTCCTCAGATACCCACTGATGTTGATACACTAAAGAGGTCTTGGGCGCAACTACAGGAAGAGCGGGATTATTATCGGGAAAAGTTCAACGAACAGGAACAGAAGATCCAGAAGCTGACCAAGAAATTGGAGAACGAGCGGATCATGAATGACTATATCCGTACTGAGAAGAGGAGGCCATGGGAGCACTGATGGGCTTTGGATGTTTCCTTTACAGCTTTTATTTCCTTTTCATGATTTTCATTCATGTAACGCCTAAGGAAAATTTGTTGAACAGTTTAAATTCCAAAGTTTAAATCTAATAAAGTGTGTTCCTTTTGTCTACAAAGTTGATTCCCGATTTTCTTTGAAAACATAATTCATACGCATTTCATGCATCATATGCATCATAGGTACCCTGTTTCTACAGGTTGCTTAATCTTCTTCGCTGTTTGTTTCAGCACTCAGTCATCATGAATCCTGAACCAACTACTGAACAAGCTATCGAGGCCCTCCAGGCCCAGAACGCCTATTTTCAGGAGATGGTCATGAACTTGGCCCAAGGACAACAAGAGCTGAAGGCTTTGCTCCTGAAGAAGAAGAAGAAGAAGAGGACTGTGTTGTTCAACACTGGACGCAGACTCGGAAATACACTGCAGAATGAAGCTGAGAGGACTACTCCATCTGTAGGGGAAGGCAGTCACCAAGGGAGAGAGGTTCCTAGTCCTGTGGTCTCTGACACCGAGACAGATTTCAATGATGAACAGTACCCTCCTGCTGAGGACCGGTACAAACAGCTGGAGGACAGATTAAATGCTATGGAGATTCAACGTATGCCTGGGTTGGATTTCGGAGACTTGGGGTTATCTTCTGGGGTGGTGATCCTACACAAGTTCAAGGCGCCTGCCTTTGTGAAGTACGACGGGGCTTCCTGTCCTAAACTGCACCCCCGCTCTTATGTAAGGAAGATCCAGCCTTACACTGCATACAAGAACTTATGGATCCATTTCTTCCAGGAGAGTCTTTCAGGGACTCATCTCGAATGGTTCTATCAGCTGGATGGAACCAACATTCGTAACTGGGAGGATTTGGCTACTGCTTTTTACAAGCAGTATCAGTACAATTCCGACCTCGCTCCTACGCGTACCCAACTCTAGGGTATGTCGCTAGGATCGGGTGAAGGTTTTAAGGAGTGCGCACAGAAATGGAGAGACCTGGATGGCAGGGTGCAGCCACCGTTGACAAATCGTGAACTAGTGGACATGTTCTTGGGGGCCCTATCTGGTCCATTCTTCAACCATCTCATTGGTAATTCCTCTGCTGGGTTTACAGACCTGGTCCTGACTGGTGAGAGGATCGAAGCTGGTATCAAATCGGGGAAGATATAGAAGGGTGCCTCCTCAAGTACTGAAAAGAAGCCCTTCAAGAAGGAAGCTAGTGTTGTGTATGGTCCCAGGAGACAGAACAAACCAGAATGCCGCCAAGCTGTCAACGCGGTGATAATTTCAAAGCCTGCTGCTGCTCCTCAGCAATATAACCAGCCAAGAGTTGAGAGGCCCAAAAGGCAGTATACTCGGCTCAGCATGACCCTCTCTCAGATATTACCATAACTGCTTTCAACCAGCCTGGTAACTGTCAAGGAAGCTCCGAAGGTGGTAAACACAGCATCTCCGAAATACAACCCCAACGCCCGTTGCGCTTATCACTCTGATAGCCCGGGGCATTCTACTGATGATTGTTGGGCTCTGAGGAATAAGGTTCAGGACCTTATTGATGCTAAGGAAATACAGTTCGAGGCGCCCAAAAGGCCCAATGTTGTGACTGCTCCCATGCCCCAGCATAGAGTGAATGATGTGGAAGAGGATCTGTATGTGGCTTCTGTGGATGATATTTCTACTCCGCTGCTGACCGTCAAGAGGAACCTGTTACTAGCCGGTTTTTTTCCGGGTTGTAGTAAAGGTTGCCCTCTTTGTGCTGTTTCACCTGCTGGTTGTTCTTTGCTGAAGTCAGGCGTCCAAAACCTGATGGATAGTAAAGAGATCTTGTTCAAGAAGATTGTTGTTCCAGCTGTCCTTGTCGAAGAAGTGTCCATTGTCACCATTTTCAACAATCCTACCAAGGCTCCCCCGAGGAAGCCTGTCAAAATCATGCCTGTTCACAAGGTGGCTCCTATAACCATTACTGTTCCGGGGCCAATCCCCTATAAATCTGACAAAGCTGTCTCGTGGCACTATGGGGCAGATGTTTATGTTCTGGGAGTAAAACAAGAGTTTGATGCTAGTACCGGTGTCAGCAACATCACCGGGCATGCCAAAGTTACTCGTAGTGGTAGGCTGTTCTCACCTGATATTGCACCACCAGCTATTCAGAGGCCTCTTGTCATCACACCTGCCAGTGTGCCTGTTTCCCCTCCTGATCAAGTTTCTACCCCTGCTGCCGAGTCATCTGACGCTCGGGGCAAGGGGATTGCTACTGATGTGCCTACGCGGAAGAAGGCACCGAAGACCAACGTTGAGGCTTCCAAGCAAGATATGGAAGAGATCCTCAAAATTATCAAGAAGAGTGATTTCAACATCGTTGAACAGCTGGGGCACACCCCCTCTAAAATCTCTATGCTATCACTGTTGCTGTGTTCAGAGGCCCATGCCAAGGCCCTGATTTCTTTCCTGAAAACGGCCCACGTGCCACAAGAAACGTCTGCTGATCAATTCACCGACTGTGTGGCCAACTTAACTGCTGATAATGGTCTGGGTTTCTCTGACGCTGATCTGACGGCCAAGGGGAAGAACCATAATGATTCCCTGCATGTCTCCATTGAATGTAGGGGCACTACTCTTGCCCACGTGTTGGTAGACACCGGTTCTTCGTTGAATGTACTACCCAAGAAAGCTCTAGACAGGCTAGACTGTGAGGGTTTAGAGCTTAAACCAAGTAACATTGTTGTCCGGGCCTTTGACGGGTCCAAAAGGATGGTACATGGTGAGGTTGACATCCCCATCAGGGTTGGTTCACAAGTCTTTGATTCAATGTTCTATGTGATGGACATTCGTCCATCCAATTCTTGTTTACTGGGTCGTCCATGGATCCACAAGGCTGGAGCTGTGACCTCCACATTGCATCAGAAACTTAAGTACCCGGTCAGGGGGAAGATCGTAACAGTACAAGGGGAAGAGGAATACATGGTCAGCCACCTCAACTCGTTCCGGTACGTAGAAATGGATGGGGAGTTCATTGAGACCCCCTTTCAACACTTTGAAGAGGTGCCTCAGACATTGGCAGCAGCAGAGACAGCAACTGAAGAGAGTTCTCCTTTGAAGATGGCCTCCTTAAAGGATGCCCGGGCTGTGATTGAGAAGGGTGAGTGCGCAAACTGGGGCAGGCTTCCTGATTTCACTCCAAAGACTGACAAGTTTGGCTTGGGTTTCACTGTAGAAGCTCAGAAGGTTGTACGTAAGGCAAGGATTGGAAGACCTCCCGTAATAATCACCAACCCGGGAGTGAATGCTATTGAGGACGACGTGGAGGAATCCGAATTTGACAGCTGGATCTACCCAACGACCAACGGTGGACCAAGCAACTGGACTGCAAAAGACTTTATACCTATTACTTTTGTCACCCAGTAATGAACTCCTTTGTTTTAAAGTTGTAACGAACAATATTACTAAACTTTATGGCCCAGTGTCTTACCCGGGGCACCGTGGCTTCATTTGTGAGGGCTTTTGTGTGTCACTTCCATATATCATTAATAAAAGCATTGGATGTTTTTTACATTTCAAATCTTGAGCTCCTTTTCTTTCTTTATTATATATTGCAGAACAGCTATATTTACACACACTCACCTATACAGGTTCCAATCCACTCTGGATCTCACTGGTAACGACTCTGCTACTGCCAGTTATGACTTTGAAAATCCGATCAACTTAGCCGAAGACGAAGGTGAAGATGATTACGAAGTTCCTGGCGAGCTTGCAAGACTGTTGCTCCAGGAAGAGAGGGCCATTCAGCCACATGAAGAGCCAGTGGAAACGGTAAATCTGGGTACTGAGACAGACAGAAAGGAAGTCAAGATTGGTGCCAATCTAGAGCTCAGTGTGAAACAACGGTTGATCCAGATGCTGCGTGACTATGTGGAAATATTTTCCTGGACTTACGAAGACATGCCTGGGTTGGATACCGACATTGTGGTTCATCACCTGCCTACCAAGGAAGACTGCCCTCCGGTTAAACAGAACGTCCGCCGTATGCGCCCAGAGATGTCCGAGAAAATCAAAGCTGAGGTTATGAAACAATTTGATGCCGGGTTTCTAGCAGTGACTTCTTACCCTCAGTGGGTTGCCAACGTGGTTCCAGTGCCGAAGAAAGATGGTAAAGTCTGAATGTGTGTTGACTACAGGGATTTGAATAGGGCAAGCCCCAAGGATGACTTCCCTCTGCCTCACATCAACGTTCTGGTTGACAATACTGCTCAGCATAAAGTATTCTCCTTCATGGACGGGTTCTCCGGGTATAATCAGATCAAGATGGCTCCTGAAGACATGGAGAAGACCACTTTCGTTACTCAGTGAGGCACCTTTTGCTACAAGGTCATGCCTTTTGGGTTGAAAAATGCTGGGGCAACCTACCAACATGCCATGGTTGCTTTATTTCATGACATGATCCATCATGAGATAGAAGTATATGTCGACGATATGATTGCAAGGTCCCAAACTGAGGAGGAACACCTTGACCATCTACAAAAGCTGTTTGACAGTCTGAAGTTGTACAAGCTAAGGTTGAACCCAAACAAGTGCACCTTTGGGGTGAGATCGGGAAAATTGCTAGGCTTCATCGTAAGAGACAAAGGTATTCAAGTGGACCCTGCCAAGGTAAAAGCCATACAAGAGATGCCAGCTCCCAAGACAGAGAAAGAGGTCAAAGGCTTCCTAGGACGTCTGAACTACATTGCCCGATTCATCTCGCATCTAACTGCTACCTGTGAACCAATCTTCAGGCTGCTGAAGAAAGATCAGGTAGTACGTTGGAATGATGAATGTCAGGCCGCTTTCGAAAGAATCAAAGAGTATCTCCAAGAACCACCCATTCTTATGCCACCGGTTGAAGTGAGACCTCTAATCTTATACTTGACAGTACTGGACAACTCAATGGGGTGTGTGCTGGGACAGCATGACGAGTCTGGCCGAAAAGAGCACGCCATTTATTACCTTAGCAAAAAGTTTACCGACTGTGAGACCCGATACTCACTGGTCGAGAAAACTTGTTGCGCTTTGGTATGGGCTGCTCGCTGGCTGAGACAGTATATGTTGACTCACACTACTCTGTTGATTTCAAAAATGGATCCAATCAAGTACATATTCGAAAAGCCCGCCTTGTCCGGAAGAATAGCAAGATGGAAAATGATCTTGATAGAATACGACATCCAATACACGACTCAGAAAGCAATCAAGGGAAGTGTATTGGCAGACCATTTGGCACACCAGGCAGTGGATGACTACCAATCTATGAACTTTGAATTTCCAGACGAGGATATCATGGTAGTGACTGATTGTGAAGTACCTGGACCGGATGAAGGACCTGAGGAAGGATCCCGATGGTCTATGCACTTTGACGGAGCCTCGAACGCTTTGGGTAACGGTATTGGCGCTGTGATCATATCCCCCAAAGGCACTCATACTCCACTCACTGCCCGGCTATGTTTCAACTGCACCAACAACATGGCGGAGTATGAAGCATGTATCATGGGTCTTCAAGCTGCAATTGACCTAAGGATCAAGTTTCTGAGTGTCTTCGGAGATTCCGCTCTCGTGATCAATCAGATCAAAGGCGAGTGGGATACGAAACACCCAAACCTTATTCCTTACAAAGAGTATGTGTTGACGTTGATCCCCCACTTCGAAGAGATAACTTTTGAACACTTCCCAAGAGAGGAGAATCAGTTGGCGGACGCATTAGCTACGATGTCTTCCATGTTCAAAGTCAAATGGGACAACGAGGCTCCCCGGATCATTATCTGGAAATTGGATGAACCTGCACATTGATGCGATCTTGAGGTTGAAGAGGTAACTGAAAAACCTTGGTATCATGAAGTGAAGTGGTACTTGGAAGCTCAAGAATACCCCGAGGGTGCATCTGTCAACGACAAGAAGTTTCTGAGAAGGTTCGCCGCGAAGTTCTTCCTCAGCAATGGCATTCTATACAAGCGAAACCATGATTCAACCTTACTGCGTTGTGTGGATAAGACTGAAGCAGAAAGGTTCATGGCAGAGCTACACGAAGGTACCTTCGGGACACATTCCAGTGGACATACCATGGCAAAGAAAATCCTTCGGGCAGGATATTTCTGGTCCACAATGGAAGCTGACTGTTACCAACATTCTCTGACGTGTCACAAATGCCAGATCTATGCTGATAAGGTGCACATTCCTCCGGTCCCTCCGAACGTCTTGACAGCACCTTGGCCTTTTGCAATGTGGGGCATAGATATGATCGGCGAGATCAGACCTACGGCATCCAACGGGCATCGCTTCATCCTGGTAGCGATTGATTACTTCACAAAGTGGGTTGAAGCAGCTTCCTATGCTACGGTAACCAAGAACGTCGTAGCACGATTCATTCGGCATAACCTGATCTGTCGATACGGTGTCCCGGAAAGGATCATCACGGACAATGGTACCAATCTTAACAACAAGATGATCACTGAGCTCTGCGAGCAATTCAAGATACAGCACCATAACTCTTCTCCCTACCGGCCGAAGATGAATGGGGTTGTCGAAGCAGCTAATAAGAATATCAAGAAGATTGTGCAGAAGATGACAGTGACCTACAAAGATTGGCACGAGATGTTACCGTTTGCTCTTCATGGGTACCGTACTTCAGCGAGGACGTCAACAGGGGCAACACCCTTTTCCTTGGTCTATGGCATGGAGGCAGTCTTGCCTATTGAAGTCCAGATACCCTCTCTCCGGATAATGAAGGATGCAGGTTTGAGCGAAGATGACTGGATCCAGACTCGACTTGATCAATTAAACCTAATCGACGAAAAGAGACTCACCGCTATTTGTCATGGTCAAACGTACCAAAAATGGATGATCAGGGCATTTAACAAGAAAGTCAGACGACAAGAGTATCAAGTCGGAGACCTGGTAATCAAGCGCATCATTCTTCCTCAAAATGATCCCAGGGGCAAATGGACCCCTACGTACGAAGGGCCATTTGTGGTTAAACATATCTTCTCAGGAGGAGCTATGATTCTAACCACCATGGATGGTGACGACCTTCCTCACCCCGCCAATGCAGACATAGTAAAAAGATACTACGCATGATCAAAGACCCGCTAGGTTGACACACCTAGGCAAAAGTAAGGGCTTCCCGGCGAACCAAAAGGGTTCGGGCAAAAATAAGGGATGAAATGAAAAAAAATCTGTACACCCGGCAAGTTGAAAACCTGAAAAGGCGGCTTGGGCAAAAATGGGTATCCCGGTGGACTAAAAACCCGAAAGGGCGGTCCAGGAAAAAGTTAGGGATAAAGCGTAATACTATGTCTCATTGGATCACCTTGCATCCAGAATTCGGTATCAACTATCAGGTTCAGACGGCATCGATCAATCAGCTTCATCTTCAACTGAGCAGCAAAACGATGAGACGCTTGAAGACATAAAGGCGATAGCAGAGTTGGAACCCAGTGGGACTTTTCACATAGCTGTTTTTGTTTTCCCTTTCACAAATTGTATAAACTCTATTGCTCAGCGGTGTTCTCTTACTAGGACGTCAGCCTCTTGTACATAAATGCCTATTTACAGGCAAATCCAAAAATCAATACAAATTCACTTTTCCAGACAAATTGTCAACTATTTTTCCTTTTTTTTTATTTTGTTTTGCAAAGAACGTCCAATGTTCATTTTTGATATATGCATTTGAAACTAATTGCTAACTCATAAATATTTGCATACGAAACAAAGGACTAATTACAGGTGACATCAGAAACAGGGGCAATAAAGAATTGTTTAAGCGATCTAGTCGCTTTGTCCACCAGGGTACCAAGGTAAGTTCGGCTGAAGAACGTAACCAGGATACCTTCACTCCCCCCAGAGTAAGACCAATCAGCAATACTCTCCCCGAGCAGAGTTGGTCTCCCATTAGCCCTAAAAAGGCACAATATCCCTAGCAAGTCAGCAATACTCTCCCCAAGCAGAGTTAGCCTACTGTCAGCCTTAAGGAAGTTGGGTATCCCCAGCAGATCTCAACATTCCCCAGCAGAGTATACAGATGTTCCTAATCAAGCATCCCCGGCAGTCTTAATATAAGATTGTTCCCCGACGGAATACCAGACACCCCCAGTGGAGCCACTTCTCCAGTACAGTCTGAAAAAGTTTCCCCAGGAGAGTCGAATCATCTCCCCAGTAGATTCTGGAAGCTTATCCCCCGCAGAGTACATACGTCTCTCCCCGACCATATTCAAAGGTTATTCCCCACCAGAGCTTATAACTGGGTTATCCTCAGCTAATTATCAAGGAAAGATCGTCCTCGGCGAAGTTCTTCCTATCCCCCAGCAGAGTTCGTTCATCAAGATTCCCCAACAAAGCTTATCAACGGTATCCCCAGCGGAGTTATCATCAAACCTCAGCGAAGTATCTCTTCTCCATAGAGTATTCCCCGCAGAGTAATCTCTTCAACAAGTTTATTCCTCAACGGAGTCATCTTCTCCTACCGGTTTATTCTTGCAACCATCATCCCCAGCGGAAACGAAGAACTCTACTCTCCAACATCAGCCCAGGATTCAAGCTCCCGGCATTCGTCAAGGATTTATTTTCCTAGACGAAAATACATTCATAAACATTACATCTTCATACATGACGCATGCATATACGCATCATAACATACTATCTCATTTATTCTTGAGAACATCATGGCATCGTGCATTTCATACATCATGACATTGCATACAACTGATGTTTTTGCCTTTTCAGGAAAAAGGTCAATCCAAAGATAATTACTATCAACTGTCGCAATTCCAGATTCGATTCCTGTATCCAGCCAGGGCACGTCTGAAGAGTTTGAAGATTCAATTCTTGTATCCAGCTAGGGCACGTCTGTAAGCAACCTTTTGAAACTCCGGATTCGATTCCTGTATCTAGCCAGGGCACATCTGTGAGCAACCAATTGTAGATTCGACACCTGTATCCAGCCAGGGCATATCTGCATGAAGAGTTTGAAGATCAACACCTGTAACAGGCCAGGAAATTATCTTTCTTTCTCAAGTACGCAAGTTCTCGCTAAGGAATCTCTTACGCGATCGACCCCCCGATGGCATCTTTAAGCCCATCTCCACAACCATCCACATACCAACAGTCTCCAAATGGCATCTATAAGCCCATTCCCGACAAGGTTCTGTCACATCTCCAGATGGCCTCTATAAGCCCATCCTCCTATCAACCATCTCTCCAAATGGCATCTGTAAGCCCATTCCCGACATCACACTGCTGATACTCTACTATGCGAGTGCAAATTTATGGGCACTTTAGTGTTCAATCATCTTCCACCTTCGGATCACGAAAGGCACACAAGCCAATCTACATCCTCAGGTCTAAGAATATTGAACAGGGCCAACTGTTGTACCCCAAAATTTGCCCTCCCATATTCTTCAAAGTTTTGACAAGCATCATCTAAATTTGCTCAAGTCTACTCAAGGGTTGCACAGTCAAACCATCCTCATAAGCCAGTCAAATTAGGGTTTTGGTTCCTTCAAGGAAGTTGAGGTTTTCAAGGGCTCAATCAAGTCCCATATGCTCATATACATTGTCAAGCACCTACATGCCAAGTTTCAAGGCTCACAAGGTCAAATTGCACAGTCAAAACCCCTAATTGCTTCACAATCAACTGTAGGGGCAAAATGGTCATTTGGCAGTCAAAAGTCAAAATTTTTGGTCAACATCTTATTTTGAAGCCAAAATCGTCATTTGGTCAAATCTTGACCATGATTTCACAAGAATGGCTCAAAAATCATCAAGGTGTCGAAAGTTTCTATTTTTGGACAGCTGAAAAGTCAACTGTAACTTGACCTAGGCATAACTTTTTCATGGTTCATCAGAAAAATACCATCCAATGCTCATTTTGAAGGGGATGACATTTCCTACAATTCATCTTCACATTCCAATCCCAAGAAATGCTCTCACAAAAAGTTATCAATTTCAACATTATAGGTCATTTTCAAAAGTCAACAAAAAGGCACTTTAAGTCAAAGACCATAACTTGAGATTGGTAAATCAAAATGACATGGGACCAAAGGCATTGGTTAGAGGACTTCAAGACCTTTCCAAAATGTCCAAGAACATGTTCATATGATCCAAATTGAGCAAGATATGCATTGGAGAAGTTGGGAAATTTTTGTGAAATGGCCAAAATCAACTATCCTTGAAACTTCAATTTTTGACAAAAGGGCCCACTTTTTTCACTTGGTTCAGCCTTGTCATGCCACCCACGTGTCCCATGATTAAATTCAAGATTAAACATTTATTTCTTCTATTTTTATTTAATTTTATTGATTTAATTCATTTTAAATCCATAAAATTCAAATAAAAATCAAAAAAATTAATTAAGTGATATCTTGTGGTTTGAATGACCTTGATGAAGCATATTTCACATACCAAATTCGTGCCAAGCTGAATTAAGCATGAAAATTCAAATTTTGAACAAAAATGGCAAGTTTCTTTAATGGTGGTTATGAAGAAATCCAAAACTTCATTGCAATGGTTTAAGGCTCCTAATATCATTTGATTCTCATTCATACACATATAGGCAAGACTTGCAGACCTGAAGGACGACCTAGAAACACCTAAAACGGCCAGAACCAATTCCAAAATTTCCAAAGAAATTCACAAACTGAAATCCATATTCCAGCACCATTCAAACACCTTTCTTGCTTCTAACACGTTGCCAGCATTGCCAGGAACCTATTGCAACCAAGAACGAGTCCTAACACTCAAAGAATCATCCACAACAAGTCCCACGGTTTGAATTTTTTTCCATAATTGCATATCATTATTCATGCACTTTTAATCTATTTTTTGGGTTGATTTGTGTTAATAGGAACATCCTGAAGCTATTGGTGTAATCCAATTTGATTATGGTGCTCTGAATCAAAAACCACCATGGACGAATGCTAGGGTTTCAGAGCTCTCATATTAGGGCTTTTCTCATACTATAAAATTAGACCTCAAGACATATATGGTTAAACTCGTCAGGACAAGACGAATTCATTGATACCATCGCGCCTTTTTTATGTTATCTGTAACTCTAATCGCTATTCTTGGCAGTTTTGGTTTGTGGGGGTTAAAAACCCCCGCTATCTTGTTTTTGTTTTATAGGAAAAGATGAAGAAGACGAGACGTGGAACCATTATGTTGGTTGGTTCAAACAATGGCGCGCGTTTTTTTAATGTCCAAGCATAATTGAGTTTTTTATACATTATTTTCATTAGCCAGTATAATAACAAAGCGTGCAAAGTAGCTTGGTGGTTGGTGGCGTGGCTTGCAATCGTTGGGACCTGGGTTCGATTCCCAGGTCCACCCAATGTTTATTTCTATTTTTCATAACCTGATCTCATGAAGCTTTCCAGTGCGTTCCACCATGCGCTTCAACCAGCAATGCGCCATGTGTCTCTCAGCATACATCCAATGGCCAGGAGATGAAGAGCATGGTACCCCCTAGTCAACAAGTGTGTGGTCAATCCCCAAGGTCAACGAGACTTGCTTCTTAATGGGCCTGAATTCCAGAATCTAACACCCCATTCTGGCCCATACCCCCCCCCCCCCTTTGGGTTTGCATTTCTTTCTTTTCTTTTTTTTCATTTGCTCTATTTATTTTATTGTTTTAATTACTAACCATTTCTTTAATCGACATTTTTCACAATAAAATTCAAAAAAACCAAAAAAATGTAAATACTTTATTAATTTCATTTAGGTAATTATTTTGTAAATAAATACTAATAAATTGAATTAGTTTTAATTAGGCAACTTTAACCTTTTTTCTTAATAACTAAAATAAATTTAGAATTAGGTTTTTTATTAACTTTTAATTTTAATTCCTTTTATTTTATTTCATTAAAAACATAAAAATACAAAAACATTTTTCTTTTAATAAATTAATTAATTAGTTATTAATTTTAATTTCATTTAATTACAAAAAAAAGGACAAAAAATTCAATTTTTTCTTAAAAAAGGGTCAACACCCTAAGACATCCCGATTCGATTCTCTCGCGATTTAATTTATTTTCATTATATTTATGTAACTGCTTCTGGAAATGTAATAGTTAATTAGGACCTCTTTTACTGCTTTATTTATTTTCTCGCAGTTTATTTTTTCCAAACGGGTTTTTTTTTGGCGATGTATAGACCCGCGCCTTGTAATAGCTAGATTTACATTTCTGCAATTTACTTTCCACACTCCTAACTGCTAATGTGCCTGCAAGAATGTATGTAAATAAAATCAATCCGTAGCTCACAAATAACATGTACAAGATAACCTTAACTGAAACACAACACACATGCACATGCCACTCCTTAGGGTACGCCTCACTGGTTGCCTCGAACGTGGTCATCAAGTATAGGGTGTCTTAGAGGTCGCCCTTCTGTCCAAAAGATCCAGTTGCCTCGAAACGGTTGCCTCGGATAAAAGGATCTAGGACATTAGGGTTACCACTAAGGTATCCTACCATTGCTTTGGTGACCACAATGTCCCTAATAATCGAATTGACCCGAATACCTCCAACGATGGTGCTACCTACCTCTCAATGGTGGGATAGCATTATCTAAAGGACTCTTACACAGCCTAATTCCTTAGAGTAGGTAGATTCTCATGGGTACTTGCTCTCTCTCAAAACAAACAAAAACAACTTTTCGCACCTACACTTTCAAAAGTTTTCAAACAAAACACTTCATACACTCTTGAGGACTGATACAAGAGTTACTCAGAAGTTTTCTCAAACGAACTTTTTCAAAACCCACACACACTTGAAAAGCAAACAAATTTTGAAAACATAAGAGCAAGTACCTAAGAGCCCGTGGATAACCACGGATAGAAAGGGTGCTAACACCTTCCTTTTCTATAAATCTACCTCCCGAACCGAGAAACATCTCGAATAAGGAATTTTGTTGTGCTTTTGTCCTTTCCATGTTGGAGAACATAAAAGAAGGTGGCGACTCTTGCTTACCGCGACATTTCGCGAAACCAGCTTAAAAAACAGTCAGTTCTATTTCCACCGATCACAGAACTGGCGACTCTGCTGGGGATAATTATAAAGTGAGGTGTACCTTAGGATTAGACCACTCTTATGTTTTCAATTGTATGTCTTGATTGCTTTATTATTGTGGGCTGCATCGGAGTTTCATAGATCCTAACCCAGATCTGGGGATACCCTTTTAGGTAGCATAAGTTGTGAGGGACCTGTCCGGCGTAGACCGACATGGGTGAAGCAGTGGCTATGTTGGTGTGGCACCTTGGTCTGTACCGATATCCCTTGTGTTGCAACGAGGAGAATATGGATCTTCTGAGGAGTCATTAAGCACCAACCGACCTTAGAACCCTAATGTGACCCAACTTGGCCATAGAACAGTAGCAGTATGCTACACCCATTGAGGCTAAACTCTCGCGATGGTTCTGGCCGCAAGAAAAGATTTCAATGCTGGAGTTATGACCGATTGAGGGTAGTCAGTGATATTGGGGTCCTCTAGAACCTGGTTACTTTTGATAGGACAGGTCTTAACCAACGAAACTGAAAGAGGATAGTACTTGAACTTCATGCTGGCCTAAACTCTAAGGGTTGTCTGGTGTGACTTGTGTGCCTTATCATGTTTGCCTTTGTGAGTACTTGTGGTATGCTTTACCATAACATCATACCATCATACCATTGCATGCATCCTGCATAAGGACTGACCTATTTCAAAGACAAGAGGGTTTCATCTTTGCTCTGTTTTGTAGGACATCATGATGCCTGTGCGAAGGAACACTATCCGACTCAACTTTGTTTACCCACCTGATTTGCTTAAAGAGTTGGTTGACAGAATTCCAAACACTGCTTCCTTCATCCAAAGGCATGGTTCTCTTCTCGGTTTAGTCACTTCAAAGTGGGACCAACAACTGATGAGTGTCTTGACCCAGTTGTATGATCCCTTGTACCATTGCTTGACCTTTCAAGACTTCCAGTTGGTCCCTACCCTGGAAGAATTCTCTGATTTGCTTGGTATCCCTATCTTGGATCAGACCCCATTCACTGGTTGGGAAAAGACTCTTAGGCTTGAGGAGATTGCTGCAGCCCTTCCCTTGACCAACGAGGAGGTAATGGACAACTGGGTAACTAGAAGCGGAGTTAAGGGCTTCTTGGATAAGTTTCTGATTGGTAAAGCTAACAGTTTCTGGAATGACTTAGACTTCAGGGCGTACGAGGACATTTTGGCTCTCTTAATCTATGGTCTAGTATTGTTTCCAAATCCTGATAAATTTGTCAATATCAATGCCATAAGGATCTTCATGTCTCGGAACCCTGTACCCACCCTCTTGGGTGATATCCTGCAACAACTCTATGCTCGTACTGCCCGAAGACGAGGAACCCTGTGGTGTTGTACTCCTTTGTTAGTGAGGTGGTTTATTTCGCACCTCCCCAAGTTTGTGCTGAAGAACCAAGAAGGAAGAGGCTGGGCTCATAGGTTAATGTCTCTCACGGATAATGACATCATTTGGACTCTCAGAGGTTTAGATGAGGTGGTTGTTATTGATCGTTGCGGAGAGTATCATAATGTTCCATTGATCGGTACCCAGGGAGGAATCTCTTATAATCCATGTTTAGCTCTCCGTCAATTTGGAAGAGCCAGAAGAGCAGGGCCTCATGAGATGTTGGTACCTCACATCAGTTTTGAGTTTCAGATAGATAGTGACGAACTGCGCCGTAGATTCATCAAAGCTTGGGACGGAATTCACAAAGCTGACCCACATGAGTTGGGACCGAAGACTTCTCTACCAATGGAACCCTATTACAGATGGGTCCGCATCCGTGCTCAGAAGTTAGGTATGCCATATGAAGCTGTCAGGCCTATCATTCTTGAAATTCCAGACAGAGACGGGGTTCCTCCAACTATTCTCCCTCCTCAGATACCCACTGATGTTGATACACTAAAGAGGTCTTGGGCGCAACAACAGGAAGAGCGGGATTATTATCGGGAAAAGTTCAACGAACAGGAACAGAAGATCCAGAAGCTGACCAAGAAATTGGAGAACGAGCGGATCATGAATGACTATATCCGTACTGAGAAGAGGAGGCCATGGGAGCACTTATGGGCTTTGGATGTTTCCTTTACAGCTTTTATTTCCTTTTCAGTATTTTCATTCCTGTAACACCTAAGGGCAATTTGTTGAACAATTTAAATTCCAAAGTTTAAATCTAATAAAGTGTGTTCCTTTTGTCTACAAAGTTGATTCCCGATTGTCTTTGAAAACATAATTCATACGCATTTCATGCATCATATGCATCACAGGTACCCTGTTTCTACAGGTTGCTTAATCTTCTTCGTTGTTTGTTTCAGCACTCAGTCATCATGAATCCTGAACCAACTACTGAACAAGCTATCAAGGCCCTCCAGGCCCAGAACGCCCAATTTCAGGAGATGGTCATGAACTTGTCCCAAGGACAACAAGAGCTGAAGGCTTTTCTCCTGAAGAAGAAGAAGAAGAGGACTGTGTTGTTCAACACTGGACGCAGACTCGGAAATACACTGCAGAATGAAGCTGAGAGGACTACTCCATCTGTAGGGGAAGGCAGTCACCAAGGGAGAGAGGTTCCTAGTCCTTTGGTCTCTGACACCGAGACAGATTTCAACGATAAACAGTACCCTCCTGCTGAGGACCGGTACAAACAGTTGGAGGACAGATTAAATGCTATGGAGATTCAACGTGTGCCTGGGTTAGATTTCGGAGACTTAGGGTTATCTTCTGGGGTGGTGATCCCACACAAGTTCAAGGCGCCTGCCTTTGTGAAGTACGACGGGGCTTCCTGTCCTAAACTGCACCTCCGCTCTTATGTAAGGAAGATCCAGCCTTACACTGCAGACAAGAACTTATGGATCCATTTCTTCCAGGAGAGTCTTTCAGGGACTCATCTCGAATGGTTCTATCAGCTGGATGGAACCAACATTCGTAATTGGGAGGATTTGGCTATTGCTTTTTACAAGCAGTATCAGTACAATTCCGACCTCGCTCCTACGCGTACCCAACTCCAGGGTATGTCGCTAGGATCGGGTGAAGGTTTTAAGGAGTACGCACAGAAATGGAGAGACCTGGATGGCAGGGTGCAGCCACCGTTGACAGATCGTGAACTAGTGGACATGTTCTTGGGGACCCTATCTGGTCCATTCTTCAACCATCTCATTGGTAATTCCTCTGCTGGGTTTACAGACCTGATCCTGACTTGTGAGAGGATCGAAGCTGGTATCAAATCGGGGAAGATACAGAAGGGTGCCTCCTCAAGTACTAAAAAGAAGCCCTTCAAGAAGGAAGCTAGTGTTGTGTATGGTCCCAGGAGACAGAACAAACCAGAACGCCGCCAAGCTATCAACGCGGTGATAATTTCAAAGCCTGTTGCTGCTCCTCAGCAATATAACCAGCCAAGAGTTGAGAGGCTCAAAAGACAGTATACTCGGCTCAACATGACCCTCTCTCAGATATTACCGCGACTACTGTCAACCAGCCTGGTAACTGTCAAGGAAGCTCCAAAGGTGGTAAACACATCATCTCCGAAATACAACCCCAACGCCCGTTGCGCTTATCACTCTGATAGCCCGGGGCATTCTACTGATGATTGTTGGGCTCTGAGGAATAAGGTTCAGGACCTTATTGATGCTAAGGAAATACAGTTCGAGGCGCCTGAAAGGCCCAATGTTGTGACTGCTCCCATGACCCAGCATGGAGTGAATGCTGTGGAAGAGGATCTGTATGTGGCTTATGTGGATGATATTGCTACTCCGCTACTGACCGTCAAGAGGAACCTGTTACTAGCCGGTTTATTTCCGGGTTGTAGTAAAGGTTGCCCTCTTTGTGCTGTTTCACCTGCTGGTTGTTCTTTGCTGAAGTCAGGCGTCCAAAACCTGATGGATAGCAAAGAGATCTTGTTCAAGAAGATTGTTGTTCCAGCTGTCCCTGTCGAAGAAGTGTCCATTGTCACCATTTTCAACAATCCTACCAAGGCTCCCCCGAGGAAGCCTGTCAAAATCATGCATGTTCACAAGGTGGCTCCTATAACCATTACTGTTCTGGGGCCCATCCCCTATAAATATGACAAAGCTGTCACGTGGCACTTTGGGGCAGATGTTTATGTTCTGGGAGTAAAACAAGAGTTTGATGCTAGTACCGGTGTCAGCAACATCACCGGGCCTGCCAAAGTTACTCGTAGTGGTAGGCTGTTCTCACCTGATATTGCACCACCAGCTATTCAGAGGCCTCTTGTCATCACACCTGCCAGTGTGCCTGTTTCCCCTCCTGATCAAGTTTCTACCCCTGCTGCCGAGTCATCTGACGCTCGGGGCAAGGGGATTGCTACTGATGTGCCTGCCCGGACGGAGGCACCGAAGACCAATGTTGAGGCTTCCAAGCAAGAGATGGAAGAGATCCTCAAAATTATCAAGAAGAGTGATTTCAACATCGTTGAACAGCTGGGGCACACCCCCTCTAAAATATCTATGCTATCACTGTTGTTGTGTTCAGAGGCCCATGCCAAGGCCCTGATTGCTTTCCTGAAAACGGCCCACGTGCCACAAGAAACGTCTACTGATCAATTCACCGACTGTGTGGCCAACTTAACTGCTGATAATGGTCTGGGTTTCTCTGACGTTGATCTGACGGCCAAGGGGAAGAACCATAATGATGCCCTGCATGTCTCCATTGAATTCAGGGGCACTACTCTTGCCCACGTGTTGGTAGACACCGGTTCTTCGTTGAATGTACTACCCAAGAAAGCTCTAGACAGGCTGGACTGTGAGGGTTTAGAGCTCAACCCAAGTAACATTGTTGTCCGGGCCTTTGACGGGTCCAAAAGGATGGTACATGGTGAGGTTGACATCCCAATCAGGGTTGGTTCACAAGTCTTTGATTCAAATTTCTATGTGATAGACATTCGTCCATCCAATTCTTGTTTACTGGGTCGTCCATGGATCCACAAGGCTGGAGCTGTGACCTCCACATTGCATCAGAAACTTAAGTACCCGGTCAGGGGGAAGATCGTAACAGTACAAGGGGAAGAGGAATACATGGTCAGCCACCTCAACTCGTTCCGGTACGTAGAAATGGATGGGGAGTTCATTGAGACCCCCTTTCAACACTTTGAAGAGGTGCCTCAGACATTGGCAGCAGCAGAGACAGCAACTGAAGAGAGTTCTCCTTTGAAGATGGCCTCCTTAAAGGATGCCCGGGCTGTGATTGAGAAGGGTGAGTGCGCAAACTGGGGCAGGCTTCCTGATTTCACTCCAAAGACTGACAAGTTTGGCTTGGGTTTCACTACAGAAGCTCAGAAGGTTGTGCGTAAGGCAAGGATTGGAAGACCTCTCGTATTCATCACCAACCCGGGAGTGAATGCTATTGAGGACGACATGGAGGAATCCGAATTTGATAGCTGGATCTACCCAACAACCAACGGTGGACCAAGAAACTGGACTGCAAAAGACTTTATACCTATTACTTTTGTCACCCAGTAATGAACTCCTTTGTTTTAAAGTTGTAACGAACAATATTACTAAACTTTATGGCCCAGTGTCTTACTCGGGGCACCGTGGCTTCATTTGTGAGGGCTTTTGTGTGTCACTTCCATATATCATTAATAAAAGCATTGGACGTTTTTTACATTTCAAATCTTGAGCTCCTTTTCTTTCTTTATTATATATTGCAGAACAGCTATATTTACGCACACTCACCTATACAGGTTCCAATCCACTCTGGATCTCACTGGTAACGACTCTGCTACTGCCAGTTATGACTTCGAAAATCCGATCAACTTAGCCGAAGACGAAGGTGAAGATGATTGCGAAGTTCCTGGCAAGCTTGCAAGACTGTTACTCCAGGAAGAGAGGGCCATTCAGCCACATGAAGAGCCCGTGGAAACGGTAAATCTGGGTACTGAGACAGACAGAAAGGAAGTCAAGATTGGTGCCAATCTAGAGCTCAGTGTGAAACAACGGTTGATCCAGATGCTGCGTGACTATGTGGAAATATTTGCCTGGACTTACGAAGACATGCCAGGGTTGGATACCGACATTGTAGTTCATCACCTGCCTACCAAGGAAGACTGCCCTCCGGTTAAACAGAAGGTCCGCCGTATGCGCCCAGAGATGTCCGAGAAAATCAAAGCTAAGGTTATGAAACAATTTGATGCCAGGTTTCTAGCAGTGACTTCTTACCCTCAGTGGGTTGCCAACGTGGTTCCAGTTCCGAAGAAAGATGGTAAAGTCCGAATGTGTGATGACTACAGGGATTTGAATAGGGCAAGCCCTAAGGATGACTTCCCTCTGCCTCACATCGAAGTTCTGGTTGACAATACTGCTCAGCATAAAGTATTCTCCTTCATGGACGGGTTCTCCAGGTATAATCAGATCAAGATGGCTCCTGAAGACATGGAGAAGACCACTTTCGTTACTCAGTGGGGCACCTTTTGCTACAAGGTCATGCCTTTTGGGTTGAAAAATGCTGGGGCAACCTACCAACGTGCCATGGTTGCTTTATTTCATGACATGATCCATCATGAGATAGAAGTATATGTCGACGATATGATTGCAAGGTCCCAAACTGAGGAGGAACACCTTGACCATCTACAAAAGCCGTTTGACCGTCTGAAGTTGTACAAGCTAAGGTTGAACCCAAACAAATGCACCTTTGGGGTGAGATCGGGAAAATTGCTAGGCTTCGTCGTTAGCGACAAAGGTATTCAAGTGGACCCTGCCAAGGTAAAATCCATACAAGAGATGCCAGCTCCCAAGACAGAGAAAGAGGCCAGAGGCTTCCTAGGACGTCTGAACTACATTGCCTGATTCATCTCGCATCTAACTGCTACCTGTGAACCAATCTTCAGGCTGCTGAAGAAAGATCAGGTAGTACGTTGGAATGATGAATGTCAGGCCGCTTTCGAAAGAATCAAAGAGTATCTCCAAGAACCACCCATTCTTATGCCACCGGTTGAAGGGAGACCTCTAATCTTATGCTTGACAGTACTGGACAACTCAATGGGGTGTGTGCTGGGACAACATGACGAGTCTGGCCGAAAAGAGCACGCCATTTATTACCTTAGCAAAAAGTTTACCGACTGTGAGACCCGATACTCACTGCTCGAGAAAACTTGTTGCGCTTTGGTATGGGCTGCTCGCCGGCTGAGACAGTATATGTTGACTCACACTACTCTGTTGATTTCAAAAATGGATCCAATCAAGTACATTTTCGAAAAGCCCGCCTTGTCCGGAAGAATAGCAAGATGGCAAATGATCTTGACAGAATACGACATCCAATACACGACTCAGAAAGAAATCAAGGGAAGTGTATTGGCAGACCATTTGGCACACCAGGCAGTGGATGACTACCAATCTATGAACTTTGAATTTCCAGACGAGGATATCATGGTAGTGACTGATTGTGAAGTACCTGGACCGGATGAAGGACCTGAGGAAGGATCCCGATGGTCTATGCACTTTGACGAAGCCTCGAACTCTTTGGGTAACGGTATTGGCACTGTGATCATATCCCCCAAAGGCACTCATACTCCACTCACTGCTCGGCTATGTTTCAACTGCACCAACAACATGGCGGAGTATGAAGCATGTATCATGGGTCTTCAAGCTGTAATTGACCTAAGGATCAAGTTTCTGAGTGTCTTGGGAGATTCCTCTCTCGTGATCAATCAGATCAAAGGCGAGTGGGATACGAAACACCCAAACCTTATTCCTTACAAAGAGTATGTGTTGACGTTGATCCCCCACTTCGAAGAGATAACTTTTGAACACTTCCCAAGAGAGGAGAATCAGTTGGCGGACGCATTAGCTACGATGTCTTCCATGTTCAAAGTCAAATGGGACAACGAGGCTCCCCGGATCATTATCTGGAAATTGGATGAACCTACACATTGCTGCGATCTTGAGGTTGAAGAGGTAACTGAAAAACCTTGGTATCATGAAGTGAAGAGGTACTTGGAAGCTCAAGAATACCCCGAGGGTGCATCTGTCAACGACAAGAAGTTTCTGAGAAGGTTCACCGCGAAGTTCTTCCTCAGCAATGGCATTTTATACAAGCGAAACCATGATTCAACCTTACTGCGTTGTGTGGATAAGACTGAAGCAGAAAGGATCATGGCAGAGCTACACGAAGGTACCTTCGGGACACATTTCAGTGGACATACCATGGCAAAGAAAATCCTTCGGGCAGGATATTTTTGGTCCACAATGGAAGCTGATTGTTACCAACATTCTCGGACGTGTCACAAATGCCAGATCTATGCTGATAAGGTGCACGTTCCTCCGGTCCCTCTGAACGTCTTGACAACACCTTGGCCTTTTGCAATGTGGGGCATAGATATGATCGGCGAGATCAGACCTACGGCATCCAACGGGCATCGCTTCATCCTGGTAGCGATTGATTACTTCACAAAGTGGGTTGAAGCAGCTTCCTATGCTACGGTAACCAAGAATGTCGTAGCACGATTCATTCGGCATAACCTGATCTGTCGATACGGTGTCCCGGAAAGGATCATCACGGACAATGGTACCAATCTTAACAATAAGATGATCACTGAGCTCTGCGAGCAATTCAAGATACAGCACCACAACTCTTCTCCCTACCGGCCGAAGATGAATGGGGCTGTCGAAGCAGCTAATAAGAATATCAAGAAGATTGTGCAGAATATGACAGTGACCTACAAAGATTGGCACGAGATGTTACCGTTTGCTCTTCATGGGTACCGTACTTCAGCGAGGACGTCAACAGGGGCAACACCCTTTTCCTTGGTCTATGGCATGGAGGCAGTCTTGCTTATTGAAGTCCAGATACCCTCTCTCCGGATAATGAAGGATGCAGGTTTGAGCGAAGATGACTGGATCCAGACTCGACTTGATCAATTAAACCTAATCGACGAAAAGAGACTCACCGTTATTTGTCATGGTCAAACATACCAAAAATGGATGATCAGGGAATTTAACAAGAAAGTCAGACGACAAGAGTATCAAGTCGGAGACCTGGTAATCAAGCGCATCATTCTTCCTCAAAATGATCCCAGGGGCAAATGGACTCCTACGTACGAAGGGCCATTTGTGGTTAAACATATCTTCTCAGGAGGAGCTATGATTCTAACCACCATGGATGGTGACGACCTTCCTCACCCCGCCAATGCAGACATAGTAAAAAGATACTACGCATGATCAAAGACCCGCTAGGTTGACACACCTAGGCAAAAGTAAGGGCTTCTCGGCGAACCAAAAGGGTTCGGGCAAAAATAAGGGATGAAATGAAAAAAAATCTGTACACCCGGCAAGTCGAAAACCTGAAAAGGCGGCTTGGGCAAAAATGGGTATCCCGGTGAACTGAAAACCCAAAAGGGCGGTCCAGGCAAAAGTTAGGGATAAAGCGTAATACTATGTCTCATTGGATCACCTTGCATCCAGAATTCGGTATCAACTATCAGGTTCAGACGACATCGATCAATCAGCTTCATCTTCAACTGAGCAGCAAAACGATGAGACGCTTGAAGACATAAAGGCGATAGCAGAGTTGGAACCCAGTGGGACTTTTCACATAGCTGTTTTTGTTTTCCCTTTCACAAATTGTATAAACTCTGTTGCTCGGCGGCGTTCTCTTACTAGGACGTCAGCCTCTTGTACATAAACGCCTATTTACAGGCAAATCCAAAAATCAATACAAATTCACTTTTCCAGACAAATTGTCAACTATTTTTCCTTTTTTTTTGTTTTGTTTTGCAAAGAACGTCCAATGTTCATTTTTGATATATGCATTTGACACTAATTGCTAACTCATAAATATTTGCATACGAAACAAAGGACTAATTACAGGTGACATCAGAAACAGGGGCAATAAAGAATTGTCTAAGCGATCTAGTCGCTTTGTCCACCAGGGTACCAAGGTAAGTTTGGCTGAAGAACATAACTAGGATACCTTCACTCCCCCCAGAGTAAGACCAATCAGCAATACTCTCCCCGAGCAGAGTTGGTCTCCCATTAGCCCTAAAAAGGCACAATATCCCTAGCAAGTCAGCAATACTCTCCCCAAGCAGAGTTAGCCTACTGTCAGCCTTAAGGAAGTTGGGTATCCCCAGAAGATCTCAACATTCCCCAGTAGAGTATACAGATGTTCCTAATCAAGCAGCCCCGGCAGTCTTAATATAAGATTGTTCCCCGACGGAATACCAGACACCCCCAGTGGAGCCACTTCTCCAGTACAGTCTGAAAAAGTTTCCCCAGGAGAGTCGAATCATCTCCCCAGTAGATTCTGGAAGCTTATCCCCCGTAGAGTACATACGTCTCTCCCCGACCATATTCAAAGGTTATTCCCCACCAGAGCTTATAACTGGGTTATCCTCAGCTAATTATCAAGGAAAGATCGTCCTCGGCGAAGTTCTTCCTATCCCCCAGCGGAGTTCGTTCATCAAGATTCCCCAACAAAGCTTATCAACGGTATCCCCAGCGGAGTTATCATCAAACCTCAGCAAAGTATCTCTTCTCCACAGAGTATTCCCCGCAGAGTAATCTCTTCAACAAGTTTATTCCTCAACGGAGTCATCTTCTCCTACCGGTTTATTCTTGCAACCATCATCCCCAGCGGAAACGAAGAACTCTACTCTCCAACATCAGCCCAGGATTCAAGCTCCCGGCATTCGTCAAGGATTTATTTTCCTAGACGAAAATACATTCATAAACATTACATCTTCATACATGACGCATGCATATACGCATCATAACATACTATCTCATTTATTCTTGAGAACATCATGGCATCGTGCATTTCATACATCATGACATTGCATATAACTGATGTTTTTGCCTTTTCAGGAAAAAGGTCAATCCAAAGATAATTACTATCAACTGTCGCAATTCCAGATTCGATTCCTGTATCCAGCCAGGGCACGTCTGAAGAGTTTGAAGATTCAATTCCTGTATCCAGCCAGGGCACATCTGTAAGCAACCTTTTGAAACTCCGGATTCGATTCTTGTATCTAGCCAGGGCACATCTGTGAGCAACCAATTGTAGATTCGGCACCTGTATCCAGCCAGGGCATATCTGCATGAAGAGTTTGAAGATCAACACCTGTAACAGACCAGGAAATTATCTTTCTTTCTCAAGTACGCAAGTTCTCGATAAGGAATCTCTTACGCGATCGACCCCCCGATGGCATCTTTAAGCCCATCTCCACAACCATCCACATACCAACAGTCTCCAAATGGCATCTATAAGCCCATTCCCGACAAGGTTCTGTCACATCTCCAGATGGCATCTATAAGCCCATCCTCCTATCCACCATCTCTCCAAATGGCATCTGTAAGCCCATTCCCGACATCACACTGCTGATACTCTACTATGCGAGTGCAAATTTCTGGGCACTTTAGTGTTCAATCATCTTCCACCTTCGGATCACGAAAGGCACACAAGCCAATCTACATCCTCAGGTCTAAGAATATTGAACAGGGGCAACTGTTGTACCCCAAAATTTGCCCTCCCATATTCTTCAAAGTTTTGACAAGCATCATCTAAATTTGCTCAAGTCTACTCAAGGGTTGCACAGTCAAACCATCCTCCTAAGCCAGTCAAATTAGGGTTTTGGTTCCTTCAAGGAAGTTGAGGTTTTCAATGGCTCAATCAAGTCCCATATGCTCATATACATTGTCAAGAACCTACATGCCAAGTTTCAAGGCTCACAAGGTCAAATTGCACAGTCAAAAACCCTAATTGCTTCACAATCAACTGTAGGGGCAAAATGGTCATTTGGCAGTCAAAAGTCAAAAATTTTGGTCAACATCTTATTTTGAAGCCACAATCATCATTTGGTCAAATCTTGACCATGATTTCACAAGAATGGCTCAAAAATCATCAAGGTGTCGAAAGTTTCTATTTTTGGACAGTTGAAAAGTCAACTGTAACTTGACCAAGGCATAACTTTTTCATGGTTCATCAGAAAAATCCCATCCAATTCTCATTTTAAAGGGGAGGACATTTCCTACAATTCATCTTCACATTCCAAGCCCAAGAAATGCTCTCACAAAAAGTTATCAATTTCAACATTATAGGTCATTTTCAAAAGTCAACAAAAAGGCACTTTAAGTCAAAGACCATAACTTGAGATTGGTAAATCAAAATGACATGGGACCAAAGGAATTGGTTATAGGACTTCAAGACCTTTCCAAAATGTCCAAGAACATGTTCATATGATCAAAATTGAGCAAGATATGCATTGGAGAAGTTGGGAAATTTTTGTGAAATGGCCAAAATCAACTATCCTTGAAACTTCAATTTTTGACAAAAGGGCCCACTTTTTCCACTTGGTTCAGCCTTGTCATGCCACCCACGTGTCCCATGATTAAATTCAAGATTAAACATTTATTTTTTCTATTTTTATTTAATTTTATTGATTTAATTCATTTTAAATCCATAAAATTCAAATAAAAATCAAAAAAATTAATTAAGTGATATCTTGTGGTTTGAATGACCTTGATGAAGCATATTTCACATACCAAATTCGTGCCAAGCTGAATTAAGCATGAAAATTCAAATTTTGAACAAAAATGGCAAGTTTCTTTAATGGTGGTTATGAAGAAATCCAAAACTTCATTGCAATGGTTTAAGGCTCCTAATATCATTTGATTCTCATTCATACACATATAGGCAAGCCTTGCAGACCTGAAGGACGACCTAGAAACACCTAAAACGGCCAGAACCAATTCCAAAATTTCCAAAGAAACTCACAAACTGAAATCCATATTCCAGCACCATTCAAACACCTTTCTTGCTTCTAACACGTTGCCAGCATTGCCAGGAACCTATTGCAACCAAGAACGAGTCCTAACACTCAAAGAATCATCCACAACAAGTCCCACGGTTTGAATTTTTTTCCATAATTGCATATCATTATTCATGCACTTTTAATCTATTTTTTGGGTTGATTTGTGTTAATAGGAACATCCTGAAGCTATTGGTGTAATCCAATTTGATTATGGTGCTCTGAATCAAAAACCACCATGGACGAATGCTAGGGTTTCAGAGCTCTCATATTAGGGCTTTTCTCATACTATAAAATTAGACCTCAAGACATATATGGTTAAACTCGTCAGGACAAGACGAATTCATTGATACCATCGCGCCTTTTTTATGTTATCTGTAACTCTAATCGCTATTCTTGGCAGTTTTGGTTTGTGGGGGTTAAAAACCCCCGCTATCTTGTTTTTGTTTTACAGGAAAAGATGAAGAAGACGAGACGTGGAACCATTTTGTTGGTTGGTTCAAACAATGGCGCGCCTTTTTTTAATGTCCAAGCATAATTGAGTTTTTTATACATTATTTTCATTAGCCAGTATAATAACAAAGCGTGCAAAGTAGCTTGGTGGTTGGTGGCATGGCTTGCAATCGTTTGGACCTGGGTTCGATTCCCAGGTCCACCCAATGTTTATTTCTATTTTTCATAACCTGATCTCATGCAGCTTTCCAGTGCGTTCCACCATGCGCTTCAACCAGCAATGCGCCATGTGTCTCTCAGCATACATCCAATGGCCAGGAGATGAAGAGCATGGTACCCCCTAGTCAACAAGCGTGTGGTCAATCCCCAAGGTCAACGAGACTTGCTTCTTAATGGGCCTGAATTCCAGAATCAAACACCCCATTCTGGCCCATACTCCCCCCCCCTTTGGGTTTGCATTTCTTTCTTTTCTTTTTTTTCATTTGCTCTATTTATTTTATTGTTTTAATTACTAACCATTTCATTAATCAACATTTTTCACAATAAAATTCAAAAAAACCAAAAAAATGTAAATACTTTATTAATTTCATTTAGGTAATTATTTTGTAAATAAATACTAATAAGGAGAAACATCTCGAATAAGGAATTTTGCTGTGCTTTTGTCCTTTCCATGTTGGAGAACATAAAAGACGGTGGCGACTCTTGCTTACCGCGACATTTCGCGAAACCAGCTTAAAAAATAGTCAGTTCTATTTCCACCGATCACAGACGCCTTAGTGGTAACCCTAATGTCCTAGATCCTTTTTATCCGAGGCAACCGTTTCGAGGAAACTTGGATCTTTAGACAGGAGGGCGACCTCTAAAACACCTTATACTCAATGACCACGTCGAGGCAACCAAGCGAGGTGTACCCTAAGAGTGGCATGTGCACGTGTGTCAGGTTTCAATTAAGTTATCTTGACACATGTTATTGTGAGCTATGATTGATTTTATTTTCAGAGATAAGTCTTGTCATGCATAGCCTAATTAACATACATCTAACAGTTAATAGTTGCGGAAAATAAATTGCGGAAAGTAAATCTACGCTATTACAAGGCGTCGGGTATTTACATCGCCAAAAACAACCCTTGAAAAGTAAATTGCGGGAAATTAAAGAAAGCGATAAAAAGAGGTCCTAGTTAAAGCTATTACATCCTCGGAGCAATTACATAAATATGATCAAAAAAATAATATGCGCGCGATAGAAATTGAATTGGAAAAGTCCTTAGGGTTTTGACCCCTTTTGAGAAAGAAAGAAGTTTGTCATTATTTTGCAATTAATTAAATTAAACCTAATTAACTAATTAATTAAAAGAAAAAAATATTTTTTTAGTTTTTTAATGTTTTAAGGAAAACAGAATAAAAAGGATTAAAATTGTCAAAAGAAAACCCTAACTCTATGTTGATTTTAAATTATTGAGAAAAAGTTAAAATTAACCCTAATTAAACTAAATTAATTTGTGTTAGTATTTATTTACAAAAATAAAGTGAAATTAATAAATAATAATAATAAAAAAATATTTTAGTTTTCTGAATTTATTATGAAAATAATTAATTTGTGAGTTAACTAAATAATAATTATTATTATTATTAAAAGTAAAATAATTAAAGGGAAAAATATAAAAGAATAAAAACAAACCAGGGAGGGTGTTGGCCCATTTAGGAGGTATTTTAGAAATTTCTGGCCCATTAATCTCTCAAGCCCGCTTGACTTTAATGATTGTCTACGCGTGTGTTGACCAGGAGTATGATGGTCATCCAGCTTTGGCCACAGGATTTGAGCTTAGAGACACATGGCGCTTGGATGTTAGAGGTGCATAATGGACTCCTTTTGGAAAGCTGCATATGAATATGTAAAGAAAAATAATAGAAACATTTTGGGGGACCTGGGATTCGAACCCAGGTCCCAATGCTTCCAACTCAACACGTTAACCACTACACCACTTGCACGCCTTTGTAGTTAGAATAACAAGCAATTATAATATATAAAAAATCAATTCATATGCTGTAACACAAAACACGCGCGCTTATTTTCAAACTGACCAATGAGACGTCAACAGCTCATCATCTTCCTTGCTGAACCTGCAAAATAAACGTTAGATAGCGGGGGGTTTTAACCCCCACAAACTGCAGTTAGGAAAAATAGCGATTAGCCCTGTGATTTACATAAATGTTTCGTGAGGGTTCCAATGTGTTCGTCTGAGTCTCATGAATTCAGTCATATGTCTTATAAGGCCTAATTTTTCCTGGATTGCAAAGCCCTAATTTGAAAGCTTATGAACCCTAGAATTCGTCCATGGCAACTTTTGATTCTGTGCATTATAATTCAATTAACTTATGCCATTAGCTTCATATGGATTCAAGCAATGCAAAACAAACAAGAAATCATGTTAAATGCGCATGAAATAAGTTGTTCGATTCTCAAAATAAAATGCAAACCGTGACTCTGTATAGGGTGATTCTTGGAGCTTTAATGCTTGGTTTTGATTGCAAAACGTCCCTGAGAACTCCTGCAAGGTATTAGAATCAACAAAAGCCTTTGAATCGTGCTAGAATGCAAAAGTCAGTTTGCAATTTTCTTGAAAATTTTCAATATGCTATGGCCTTTGTCTGCAGTTCTTTCATGTGTGCATGATCAGGGTTAGCTTACATATTTATAGAGGAAGGGAATTAGGTCATAATCTTGCACAAAAATCCATTGGAATGATGATTGAATATTTGATTGAAAATCAAATCTTTTTGTATTTTCATGATTGGAAAAAAGTTGCCAATTTGGGAGATATTGCATCTTTGACTTGGTGCACGAAATTTCCAGCCTTTTTAGGTCATACTTGCTTCATAAAAAGATTGAAAAATCAAATCTTTGTATTTTCCTACAATTTAAATTAATTAAATGAATTAATATTGATAAAAAATCCAATTAATTAATAAAAATAAGAAAATAAATTCAATTAAGCTTGATGGGTCGTGCATAGGCCATAGATGAAGTTTCAAGAAGAGATTTGAGGCCCATTAGCAAAAACAAGGTGTTTTGAGCAAAGTTGACTTTTGCAAATTCATAAAAATTTCCCAACTTCTCCAATGCATATCTTGCTCAATTTTGATCATATGAACATGTTCTTGGACATTTTGGAAAGGTCTTGAAGTCCTCTAACAAATGCCTTTGGTACCATGTCATTTGGATTTACCAATATCAAGTTATGGCCTTTGACTTAAAGTGCATTTTTGTTGACTTTTGAATTTGACCTATAATGTAGAAATTGATAACTTTTTGTGAGAGCATTTCTTGGACTTGGAATGTGAATATGGATTGTAGGAAATGTCATCCCCTTCAAAATGAGCATTGGATGGGATTTTTCTGATGAACCATGAAAAAGTTATGCCTTGGTCAAGATACAGTTGACTTTTCTACTGTCCAAAAATAGTAACTTCTTGCACCTTGATGATTTTTGAGCTACCCTTGTGGAATCATGATCAAGACTTGATCAAATGATGATTGTGTACTCAAAATAAGATGTTGACCAAAAATTCTGACTTTTGACTGCAAAATGACCATTTTGCCCATGCAGTTGACTGTGGATCAAATAGGGCTTTTGACTGTGCACATTGGCATTGTGAGTCTTGAGAATTGGCATGTAGGTGCTTGAGAATGTTTATAGGCATATGAAACTTGATTGAACCATTTAAAACCCCAAATTCCTTGAAAGATCCAAAACCCTAATTTCAGCTGGCTTAGGAGGTATTTGGACTGTGCAATCCTTGAGCCATCTTGAGCAATTTGAGAATTATTCTTGTCAAATCTTGAAGAACATGGGAGGGCAAATTTTGGGGTACAACAGCTTCAAAGCAACTTGCTGGAAAATTATCAGGTTTTAAGATAACTTGCAGGGGAATTTGAGGAAATTGGAGGATTTTGAAATTTAGCTCCGCTGGGGATCTAGATGATGTACTGTAGGGATTGCCCCTGGAATAGCCTAAAGACGTTTTCCTATACTTTCAACCTGTCAATAATTAATCTTTTCCAAATCGTTTATTTGTAAACAGTGATTATGTTCAAATGCATATGCTTATTAATAAATCATTGGACGTTTTCAAATAAAACACAAGTGTAAAAGGAAAAGACAAATAGTTTTATGCACTTTGAAGTATCTTTGTATTAACTTTGTGTAAGTATTTTGTACAAAGGAGACAGACATCCTAGTAAGAGAACGTTGTCATAAAATGAGAAAAAATTTATACAAAGAAAGATGGCTATGTGTAAAAAATTCCATGGGGTTCCCGTTCTGCTATAGCCTTCGTAACTCTAAATATCTTGTCCATTTGATGCTTCGTCCGAAGATGATTGAGTTGATCAGTAGCCCAGAGCTTGTCTGTGAAGAGATTGTCCTTAAAGTGATCCGACGAGACATAGTCATACGCTTTAATTCCCTAACTTTTGCCTAGACCGCCCTTTCGGGTTTTCGATCCACCGGGAAACCCTTTTTTTCCCAAGTCTCCCTTTCGGGTTTTCAACTTGCCGGGTGTACAGATTTTTTTTGTTTTATCCCTAACTTTTGCCTGAAATGCCCTTTCCGGTTTTCGATTCACCGGGATGCCCTTTTTTTGCCTAGGTGTGTCAACCTAGCGGGTCATTTATGCGTGGTATCTTTTGACTATGTCTGCGTTCACAGGGTGCGGCAAGTCGTCACCGTCCATGGTGGTTAAGATCATTGCCCCACCAGAAAAGATATTCTTGATTACAAATGGTCCTTCATAGGTAGGAGTCCATTTTCCCCTGGGATCACTTTGTGGCAAGATGATGCGCTTGATCACTAGATCTCTGACTTGATATACCTGGCGCCTCACTTTCTTGTTGAAAGCCTTGATCATCCGCTTTTGATACGTCTGACCATGGCAAACAACAGTAAGTCTCTTCTCGTCAATTAATTTCAATTGATCAAGTTGGGTCTGGATCCAATCGTCTTCACTTAGATCTGCATCCTTCATGATTCTCAAGGAGGGAATCTGAACCTCGATAGGCAAAATAGCTTCTATGCCGTATACCAAAGAATAGGGTGTTGCCCCAGTTGATGTACGCGCCGTGGTACGGTACCCGTGGAGAGCAAACGGTAACATCTCATGCCAGTCCTTGTAGGTGAGTGTCATATTTTGTATGATCTTCTTGATATTTTTGTTCGCAGCTTCGACAGCACCGTTCATCTTTGGCTGATAGGGAGATGAATTGTGATGTTGAATCTGGAACTGCTCGCACAAAGCGGTGATCATAGTGTTGTTAAGGTTTGTACCGTTGTCAGTGATGATCCTTTCGGGGATGCCATACCGGCAAATGAGGTTCTGCTTGATGAATCGGGCAACAACATTCTTTGTGACGGATGCGAAGGAAGCTTCTTCGACCCACTTGGTGAAGTAGTCAATGGCCACCAAAATGAAGCGGTGTCCATTGGATGATGTAGGCTTGATCTCTCCAATCATGTTGATTCCCCACATAGCGAATGGCCAAGGAGTTGTTAAGACATTGAGAGGAACTGGAGGTATATGTACCTTCTCCGCATAGATTTGACATTTGTGACAAGTCCTAGAATGTTGATAGCAGTCAGCTTCCATGGTAGACCAGTAATAGCCTGCCCGTAGAATCTTCTTAGCCATCGTATGCCCGCTAGAGTGAGTGCCAAAGGTACCATTGTGCAATTCACCCATGATATGTTTAGCTTCAATCTTGTCCACACAACGGAGCAGAATGCAATCATGATGGCACTTGTATAGGATACCGTTACTTAGGAAGAACTTGGCAGAGAATCTCCTTAAGAACTTTTTGTCGTTGACTGAAGCTCCTTCAGGATATTCTTGAGCCTCGAGATATATTTTGACTTCATAACACCAAGGTCGGTCCACTACTTCTTCGATATTAATCTCGTGACAATGTATCGGTTCGTCCATTCGCTCGATGTGATCTAGGGAGCCTCATTATCCCAATTAAGTTTAAACATAGATGACATTGTAGCTAGAGCATCTGCTAGCTGATTTTCTTCTCGCGGGAAGTGCTCGAAGGTAATCTGCTCAAAATGTGGTAACAATGTCAAGACATGTTCTTTGTAAAGGATGAGATTGGGATGTTTAGTGTCCCACTCTCCTTTGATCTGACTGATGACCAAAGCTGAGTCCCCAAACACAATCAAAGATTTGATTCCCAGGTCTATTGCAGCCTTGAGACCAAAGATGCAAGCTTCATACTCGGCCATGTTATTGGTGCAGTTAAAGCAAAGTTATACGGTGAAAGGAGTATGGAAACCCTTTGGAGAGATGAGTATCGCGCCGATACCGTTGCCAAGTGCATTGGAGGCCCCATCAAAGTACAGGGTCCATCGGGATCCTTGTTCAGGTCCGTCATATGGTCTGAAATCTTCCATGTTGTCCAATGTCATAATGTCTTCGTCAGGGAAGTCAAACTTCATGGATTGGTAATCTTCGACAACTTGATGAGCCAGATGGTCAGCTAGCACACTCCCTTTTTTAGCTTTTTGGGTTGTGTACTGTATGTCGTACTCTGTGAGGATCATCTGCCATCTAGCTATCCTTCCAGACAAAGTAGGCTTTTCGAAGATGTATTTTATCGGATCCATCTTAGATATCAGCAAAGTGGTATGAGTCAACATATACTGCCTTAGCCGGCGAGCAGCCCATACCAAAGCGCAGCAAGTTTTCTCGAGAAGTGAGTATCGGGTCTCACAGTCGGTAAACTTTTTGCTAAGGTAATAAATAGCATGCTCTTTTCGGCCAGACTCGTCATGCTGCCCCAGTACGCACCCCATTGAATTTTCTAGGACGGTCAGATACATGATTAGCAGTCTTCCTTCGACGGGTGGCATCAAGATAGGAGGTTCTAGCAAATACCCCTTGATTTTATCGAAAGCAATTTGACAGTCATCATTCCATTTAACTACCTGATCTTTCTTCAACAGCTTGAAGATTGGATCACAGGTAGATGTTAGGTGAGAAATGAACCTAGCAATGTAGTTTAGGCGTCCCCAGAAGCCTCTGACCTCCTTCTCAGTGCGAGGAGCAGGCATTTCTTGTATAGCTTTGACTTTTTCAGGATCAACCTCGATGCCTTTGTTGCTGACAATGAAACCCAAGAGTTTATCGGACCTGACTCCGAAGGTACACTTGTTAGGGTTTAACCTGAGCTTGTATTCCTTCAACCTGACAAACAGCTTTTGCAAGTGGTTGAGGTGTTCTTCTTCCGTTTGTGATCAGGCTATCATGTCGTCTACATAGACCTCTATCTCATGATGTATCATATCATGAAACAAAGCTACCATGGCGCGTTGATAGGTTGCCCCGGCATTCTTCAGTCCGAATGGCATCACTTTATAGCAGAACGTACCCCACTGTGTAACAAAAGTAGTTTTCTCCATGTCTTCAGGTGCCATTTTGATCTGGTTGTAACCTAAAAATTCGTCCATGAAAGCAAACACTTTGTGCTGAGCTGTATTGTCAACCAAGATGTCAATGTACGGTAGTGGAAAATCATCTTTAGGGCTAGACCTGTTTAAGTCTCTGTAATCCATGCACATTCTTACTTTTCCGTCCTTCTTAGGCACGGGCACAATGTTAGCAACCCATTGTGGATAGGAAGTAACAGCAAGAAATCCAGCATTGAACTGCTTCATAACTTCTGCTTTGATCTTTTCTGACATGTCGTGCCTCATGCGGCGGACTTTTTGTTTGACTGGTGGACAATCTTCTCTTGTGGGAAGACGGTGAACCACAATAATTGTATCGAGTCCCGGCATGTCTTCATATGACCAGGCGAAGATCTCAACATATTCATGTAACAGCTGAATTAGGCGCTCTTTGACACTTAGCTCTAGGTTGGCACCCACTCTGACTTCTTTTCTGTCTTCCTCAGTACCCAAGTTGATTGTCTCTAACAACTCCTCATGAGGTAGAATAGCCCTTTCTTCCTGTTGTAGCAGTCTATCCAACTCTCCTGGCACCTCATAATCTTCCTCACCTTCGTACTCGGCATGGTAGACCGGATCTTCAGAGTCACTGCAGGCCATAGCAGAATTATTACCCATGGAATCCGGAATGGAAGGGTACCTGCATTTGTAAGTGTGGGTGTGTGTAAGGGATAGCCACCTTTAAGAAAATAAAATGTAAAAATAAAGACAATGAACACAAAAGTTTATATGTGAAAACGTCCATGATTCATTAAAATGGCATATGAAGATGAAAAATCAAACCCTTACAAATGGACCTATGTGCCTCGGGTAAGGCACAAGTCTAAAAGTGTACGAATTGTTTGAGAATTATTACAAACCAACAAAAATGTTTGAAAGATAAATTACTGCGGTATGAAAGTAATCGGAACAAAGTCTTTTGCTTCCCAGTTGCATAGTCCTCCGTCAACAGTTGGAAAATCTAGTCTTCAAGACTGCTCTCCTAATCACTATCCTCCAAAGCATTGACTCCATGATGGGTGGTCTTCACTGGTGGCCCTCCAGCACGGGTGCGGCGTACGGCCTTTTGAGCAGAAGAAGTGAACCCCAAGCCGAATTTATCTGATTTGTAAGGAAAATCTGGAAGCTGCCCCCAGATTGTGCTTCCTCCTTCTTCAATCACAGTCTTTGCATCTTTGAGAGACGACATCCGAGGTGGAGGTCTGGTAATCATGGGTATAGAAGACACTGTCTTGGGTGCCGCAATCTCCTAAGCTACCTCTTCAAAATGATGGAAAGGGGTTTCGATGAATTCGCCATCCAATTCTACATAGCAGAAAGAATTTAGATGGCTTATCATGTATTCCTCTTCGCCGTGAATAGTTATAATTTTCCCCTGGACAGGGTACTTGAGCATTTGATGCAGAGTAGAAGTGACGGCTCCAGCATTGTGAATCCAGGGTCTTCCGAACAAGCAAGAATAGGAAGGACGGATGTCCATCACATAGAATATGGAGTTGAATGTTTCAGTTCCCACTTTAATCGGGATGTCCACCTCCCTGTGGACCATCCTTTTAGAACCATCAAAGGCTCTGACAATTATATTGTTGGGCTTCAAGGTTAAACCTTCACAATCCAGTCTATCCAAGGCTTTCTTTGGCAAGACGTTCAGCGATGAACCAGTGTCTACCAGTACGTGTGCTAGAGTAGTCCCTCTGCATTCCACCGAGACATGAAAAGCGTCATTATGTTTTCTCCCTTTGGATGTTAAATCAGCATCGAAGAATCCTAGACCATTGTCAGCTGTTAAGCTAGCTACACATTCCTGGAACTGATCCGCGGAGGTTTCCTGTGGCACGTGGGCCATCTTCAAGAATCTTATCAAAGCTTTAGCATGAGCCTCTGAACAAAGCAGCAGGGCCAACATAGAGATCTTTGAGGGGGTTCGCCCCAATTGTTCCACAATATCATAATCGCTTTTCTTGATTATTTTCAAAATCTCTTCCATTTCTTTTTTAGAGGTTTCGGGGATGACCAATGGCTGAGCCCTCGTCCTGACGGGCTCTTCTTGGATCCTTTTTGTTCTATCATCATCAGCAGCAGAGGGGACAACCACAGGAGTTACAACTTCTTCAATAATTGGAGTTCTCACAGATATGTTGACCGGCACATGAGTGATCTTAGGAGCAGCTGAGGGTCCAAAGATTGCCTTTGGAGGGGCAATCTCTGGAGAGAAAATTGTTCCACTGCGGGTGATTTTACTCGTTCCGACAATGTTTCCAATGTCGGAAGTCTCTTCATCAGAACTCTCTTCAGTTGATTCAATTTGTTTAATACCGTGGTAGTAGATTTCTCCACCATAGTTCCATGGTACTGATCTGTCGGACTTGTACGGGACAGGCCCGGGCATGGTTATCTTCAAAGGTGTAGTCTTTGGAGCGGATGTAATCTTAACAGGGCTTTTGGAGACCTTGGAAAGATTGGTGGATATGGTTATTGTGATCGGTGGGAACGAGAACTGACTGTTTTTGGAATGCTGGTTCGCGTTTGCGTTTGTTTTTGCAAAGTGTCGCGGTAAGCAAGAGTCGCCACCGTCTTTTATTTTATCCAACAAGGGAAAGGACAAAAGCATAGAAAAATTCCTTTTCGAGATGTTTCTCGGGTTCGGGAGGTAGATTATAGAAAGGGAAGGTGTTAGCACCCTTTCTATCCGTGGTTATCCACGGGCTCTTAGGTACTTGCTCACTATGTTTTCAAAAGGTTTGCTTTTCTTTGTGATTGTGGGTTTTGAAAAGAATTTTGTTTTTGAAGAAAGTGTAAGTACGAAAAGTTTTTGTTTTGTTTTTTTAAAAGAGAGCAAGTACTTAAGAACCTCTACCTACTCAAAAATGAATTTAATTGTGCAAATGTCCTTTAGACAGTACTATCCTACTATTGAGGAGTAGGTAGCACCTTCGTTGGAGTTTTCGGGTCAATTCGATTTTAGGGACGTGTGATCACTAAAGCAACGTTAGGACGCTTTAGTGGTAATCCTAATGTCTTAGATCATTTTTATCGAGGCGACCATTTCGAGACAACTTATGATCTTGGGACAAAGGACGACCTCTAAAACATCCTATACTTAATGACCACATTCGAGGCAACCAAGTGAGGTGTACCCTAGGAGTGGCATGTGCAAGTGTGTCAATTTTCAGTTATTTTACTCTTGCATGTCATGGTGAGCTATTGTTGATTTTAAGTTAAGACAGATCTTGTCATACAATCCTAGTTAGCATACATCTAAGCAGTTAATATATGTACAGAGATTTAAAGTGCGGGAATTGTAAATCCTACGATATTACAAGGCTTCAGGGAGGGGGATTATTTACATGTCCAAAATTGGGGAATAAAAAGCAGTAAAGTAAAAGTTTAAGCTATTACAAACCAGTAGGCAGTTACAATAAACGCGCGAATCTGAAAATAACCTCTAAAATTCTAAGAATAAAATCTTTTTTGTTGTTTTATTTTATTTTGGGAAAATAATCTAAATCTATTTAATTTTAGTCTTTTTTGGAAAAAATGTTAAGATAATTAAAAGGTTAATTAACAAGATTAATTTAATAGAAAAAGAACTAGCCTAATGTTTTTGTGGTTTTTGATTTTAAGGTTAATTAAAAAGATAAAAAAAGAAGTTTATGGAAAACAAAAATAAAATGCAAGAGGGATCCTTCGATCCAAGGAAAAAAGGAGCTTCGACCCAGGGAGGGAATGGACTGCTTCGATCTAGAGAGGTTCCTGGTCCTTTCGATTGGGCCAGACAGTAAGGCGTGAGTGGCCTTCGATCCAAGGAAGAGGATTGTCTTCTGATCATGGAGGTCATGGCTTTCGATCCAGGAATGAGATGCCTCATTCGATCCAGCATGCTAATGGGTTCGATCCAGAGAAGGTGTCTCCTTTGATCTGGGCTGTTATACCTGCAAAAGTATGTGAGCGAAATAAAATGCAGGGCCTGGGTATTGAACCCCAGGCCCTTCAATCCTGCGCTTGCTGGGTCCCTTCAGGCTATGTCTGCAGCAAGTGTTAGCAAACGAAAAACATGACCTGGGTGCCAAACCCAGGCCTTTCGATCCTGTCTAGGATGGCAAATCAGAGGTAACAACAAGTATGAATGTATTATGCAAATATGAGGTTCAATAATTTACCCTTTCTTACCAGCAGATTGGATCTTCGATTTGGACGTTTGCTGGACGTAGGCACCTTCGATCTGGGCACTTCCTGGATGCAGGCACTTTCGATCTGGGTTTCTGGGCGTGGGCACCTTTGATCTGAAGGACTGCTTTGGCTCTTTGAGGCAATTTTTCTGTGTGTTCTCCTGCAGAGTTTTGTGTGTTTCATTGTATATTTGCGTGTGTGATTTTCCTCTGATTTTCTTGTAATTTTCGTGTGTTGTAATGTGTCACTGGCCTCCTATTTATAGGAGTGTGGGAGTGCACGAAAATGACAAGGGACAGCCATTAAAATAGGCCTTTAACGCTCTGGACAAAAATCAAACACATTAAATTATTTCCTTTTTTGAAACATTCATGTCCCTTGAATGAACCTGGATGCTTGGATTTCGAATGCTTTCAGGCCATGCTCTTCGATTAGTCCTTATTTGCCTCTTTCGAATGGACTCCCTGCGTACCCTTCGAATGGGCCTGGCCCAAATATCAATCGAAGGATTCCAATCGAAAGGCTCTGCTAACAGGCCGATCAAAAGGTGTTGTTCATGCCAATCGAAGGACATGGTTGACATGCCTGTCGAAATTGCCTTGACATAATTCCAATCGAATGTTTGTCCATAATGCCAAACGAAATACTCCTTCAAAATGCCAATCGAAGGGTCTTTCAGGATGCCAATCGAAATGCTTGTCCAGAATGTCAATCGAAGTGTCTTTCAGGATGCCAATCGAAATACTTGTCCAGAATGTCAATCGAAGTGTCTTTCAGGATGCCAATCGAAAGGTATTTGTCCAGAATGTCAATCAAAGTGTCTTTCAGGATACCAATCGAAAGGTATTTGTCCAGAATTTCAATCGAAGTGTCTTTTAGGATGCCAATCGAAAGGTACTTAAAGTACCACTCAAAAATCTTCTTTTTCCTTAGGCAAGAGTTTGTGATCAACCAGGCAGGGGGAAGACTTTGGAAAACATGAGAGGGAAAATTTTGGGGTGCAACAGTTGCCCCTGTTCAATTTTCTTAAACCTGAGGATATAGATTGGCTTTCTAGCCTTTCGCGATCCGAAGGTGGAAGATAATTGAACACTAGAGTGCCCAGAAATTTGCACTCGCATGGTGTAGTATCAGCATTATGACGTCGAGAATGGGCTTACAGATGCCATTTGTAGATTGTTGGTAGGAGGATAGGCTTATGGATGCCATCTGGAGGTTATTGGTAGGAGGATAGGCTTATGGATTCCATCTAGAGGTTGTTGGTAGGAGGATGGGCTTATAGATGCCATCTGCAGGAGTGTTGATCGCATAAGAGATTCCTTAGCGAGAACTTGCATACCTGTTGTTGTAGAAGATTCCACTGGGGAAGTCTAACTTTGTTTGAGATTTAGGAACTGACTCATGCTCACCGGGAGTATACCGTTGAGGTTATAGTACTCGTCCTGTCTGGTTCCAAGTATTAATCTTCAATCTCTTTTTGTAGATAGTTTTCCTGGCTTGTTACAGGTATTAATCTCTGACCTGAGAAAGAAAGGTCTTCCTGGCTTGTTACAGGTATTAATCTTCAATCTCATCATGTAGATAGTTTTCCTGGCTGGTTTCAGGTATTAATCTATAATCAGTTGTCCACAGATAGTTTTCCTGGCTTGCTACAGGTATTAAACTAGGACTTGAAAAGGTTTTGGAACATCTTCAACTGGATCGGCATCAGAAAAATCTTTAGGAATCGATTTAACTGGACCAAGCAAGATCTTGGAATCTTCAACTGGATCTGCATCAGGAAAATCTTTAGGAATCGATTTAACTGGACCAGAGAAGGCCTTTGACTGGATCGGCGTCAGAAAAATCTTTAGGAATCGATTTAACTGGACCAGGCAAGGTCTTGGAATCTTCAACTGGATCTGCATCAGGAAACTCTTTAGGAATCGATTTAACTGGACCAGAGAAGGCCTTTGACTGGATCGGCATCAGAAAAATCTTTAGGAATCGATTTAACTGGACCAGGCAAGGTCTTGGAATCTTCAACTGGATCTGCATCAGGAAAATCTTTAGGAATCGATTTAACTAGACCAGAGAAGGCCTTTGACTGGATCGGCATCAGAAAAATCTTTAGGAATCGATTTAACTGGACCAGGCAAGGTCTTAGAATCTTCAACTGGATCTGCATCAGGAAAATCTTTAGGAATCGATTTAACTGGACCAGAGAAGGCCTTTGACTGGATCGGCATCAGAAAAATCTTTAGGAATCGATTTAACTGGACCAGGCAAGGTCTTGGAATCTTCAACTGGATCTGCATCAGGAAAATCTTTAGGAATCGATTTAACTGGACCAGAGAAGGCCTTTGACTGGATCAGCATCAGAAAAATCTTTAGGAATCGATTTAACTGGACCAGGCAAGGTCTTGGAGTCTTCAACTGGATCTGCATCAGGAAAATCTTTAGGAATCGATTTAACTGGACCAGAGAAGGCCTTTGACTGGATCGGCATCAGAAAAATCTTTAGGAATCTATTTAACTGGACCAGGCAAGGTCTTGGAATCTTCAACTGGATCTGCATCAGGAAAATCTTTAGGAATTGATTTAACTGGACCAGAGAAGGCCTTTGACTGGATCGGCATCAGAAAAATCTTTAGGAATCGATTTAACTGGACCAGGCAAGGTCTTGGAGTCTTCAACTGGATCTGCATCAGGAAAATCTTTAGGAATCGATTTAACTGGACCAGAGAAGGCCTTTGACTGGATCGGCATCAGAAAAATCTTTAGGAATCTATTTAACTGGACCAGGCAAGGTCTTGGAATCTTCAACTGGATCTGCATCAGGAAAATCTTTAGGAATTGATTTAACTGGACCAGAGAAGGCCTTTGACTGGATCGGCATCCGAAAAATCTTTAGGAATCGATTTAACTGGACCAGGCAAGGTCTTGGAATCTTCAACTGGATCTGCATCAGGAAAATCTTTAGGAATCGATTTAAGTGGACCAGAGAAGGCCTTTGACTGGATCGACATCAGAAAAATCTTTAGGAATCGATTTAACTGGACCAGGCAAGATCTTGGAATCTTCAACTGGATCTGCATCAGAAAAATCTTTAGGAATCGATTTAACTGGACCAAAGAAGGCCTTGGAAATATCTTCAACTGGATCGGCATCAGAAAAATCTTTAGGAATCGATTTAACTGGACCAAAGGAAGTCTTGGAAATGGCTGAGAACTTAACCGGATCTTTCCTGAAAGGTAAAGGTCAGTCATATGCAATGTATGATATGGGTCAGGCAATGATGTTCTCAACATAAATGAGATTGTATGGTATGATGTGCATATGCATGTATCATGATGTATGGAAGTGTGATGTTTTAGCTGGGGAAAATAAATCCTGGAGCTGCTGGAGAATAGAGTTGAGTTCTTAGTTTCCGCTGGGGATGACGAACGAAGATGATTGCAAGGATAAACCTGTTAGGAGAAAAGAACTCTGGTGGGGGATAAACATGATGAAGAGATTACTCTGAGGGGAAATACTCTGTGGGGAAGAGATACTTTGCGGAGATTTTAATGATGAACTCCGATGGGGAAGATATTCTCTGCTGAGGATTTTAACGATAAACTCCGCTGGGGATTCCGTTGATAAGCTTTGTTGGGGATTTTGATGATAAACTCCGCTGGGGATAGATTACCGTTGCTGGTGATATTGAATCTGTTGAGGATAGAAGTCCTGCTTGAGGAAAGAAAGAACTTCGCTAGGGATGATCTTTCAGTTGCAACTTGGAGAGGATAACCTTCTGAAATTGGCTGGGGAGACTTATTTGTGCTTCGCAGGGGATAAGCTTCCAGAATCTACTGGGGAAGATGATTCAACTCCATTGGGGAAACCTTTTTTTTAGACTGCGCTGGGGAAATGGCTCCACTGGGGGTATCTTGTATTCCTCGGGGAAACATTCTTATACTCTGTTGAGGAATATTAAGACTGTCGGGGATACTCTTACGCTTGTTGGAGAATATCCTTATACTCCGCTGGGGAATATTAAGATCTTCTGGGGATACCAAACCTTTTCGGGGCTGACGGTAGACTAACTCTGCTTGGGGAGAGTATTGCTGATTTATACATAGCTGCAAGTCTCAGCTGAGAGAGATATCATTATTGTTTTACTCTGCGGGGAGTGATAGTATCTTAGCCATATTCTTCAGCTGAATATACCTTGGTACCTGGTGGACAGAGCAATTTGTACAGTTCGGACAATTCTTATTTGCCCCTGTTTTTGCGGGACAAGGTGCCTGCGGCGGCCCTGTGGATCTGGTATTATCCCCACCTATTAGGTGCTTGGTAATTGCCGATTGAAGTGACAAATCTTCTTCTGGTAGGCAAGTGACGAGATGACGGGACATAGTCGTACGCTTTGATCCCTAATTTTTGCCTGGACCGCCCTTTCGGGTTTTCAGTCCATCGGGATACCCTTTTTTGCCCAAGCCGCCTTTTCAGGTTTTCGACTTGCCAGGTGTACAAATTTTCATTTTCATCCCTTATTTTTGCCCGAACCCTTTTGGTTTGCCGGGAAGCCCTTATTTTTGCATAGGCCAGTCAACCTAGCGGGTCTTTGATTATGCGTAGTACTTTTTTGACTATGTCCATGCTCTCAGAATGTAGGGAGGTGTCACTGCTAGTAGTGTCGTGTTGCCATACTACCAGAAGATGTTTGATCATGCAAGATTCGTTGCTGGAATTCATGTCCCATGCCCCAGGTGACGGAGATGGAGACTTGCCCCTGGTTACTCTGCACTTCTTCAGAGATTTCCTGGAATCTTGACTGGACTGCCCCATGTGTGCTAGATAGTGACATGTCATGCCCCCTTGTTTATAGGAGATTTTCCAATGGAAGCGCCATCCTTTTTGAAGTGATTTTGTTCACTGAGAGGGCTTTCGTTCATCGGATATTCGTTGTGTGAATTTCTCCGCTGTCAAACAAATAGCCAAATGCAAACAGTGATATTCAGATAATGCAAAGTTTATGCTTGTCTCGAAGTTTTTGAAAAATGCGTTTTTTAGCAGAAAACTCTTTATAAGACAAATTCAACACAAGATTTAGGGCAAAGCCTTACGGGAGTCAGGATACCTTTTGTAACAGTATGCTTTCGAACTAACCCATACTTCAGTTAGGACTTTTGAAGGGTTGTAACGTGGCTTGGTTCACGGTTTAAGAAACAAAGGATAAAGGCTCAAAGTATATTTGTACCCACCCGCTCTACGTGATGTTCTCCAATCCTAAACTTAGTTAATTGTGCATTTGAACTCCAAATGAGTCTGGAACGATGTTTTTGGTGTTGGTTCACACAACTTGGATTTTTGAAGGCAGTCATCATTTTTTGCAACATTTTTCATGTTGTCGAGGATTTGTAATGACCTTGTTCTTTTGATTTGTTATCCCTAATTTTTGCCTGACTGTTCCTGTTTTCGAGATTACAGTCAGCGGGATGCCCCGGCTTTCTTAAAACTCCTTTATAGGTTTTGGCTCAGTGGGCGTTTTTTTTTTGAGAGATTGACTGCCTATGAGATAAGGAACCACCACTGTCTTTTGATTCCAGAGGAATGCTTTTGATGTCGTTCGTTGTATTATGAACTGAGAGTTTTGCGACTTCAATGCATATCTTTTGAATTAACTGAGAGACTACCCTGCCCCAGGTTTAAATCAAAGGTTTCAATTTGTTTAAAAACAGAAAACTCCTACTTCTTTGGCTCGAAGGGGTTGACTAGGGATTATCTTCCTTATAACTCCAGTGTTTAGGATTTGAAAGAAACGCTTGTACATCGTTAGCAAGGTCTGTCCAAAAGCATATTGTATGAGATTATGGCATTGTTTCGTCATCCTCCCTCTAAAGGCTTGTAACTTTTAGCAAGAGTTGAATGTCATAAAGTGAGTAAAAAACATAGTTTAAATGTAATGAAAATGATTGGATCAAATCAAAACAAACATATGTGATGCATTAATGAAACAAAGTTTGGCATTAATGGATAATTGTTTGAATAACAAAGAGATTACAACTTTAAAATCCAAATGAACAAAAGTCTTCTCGTCTCAGTACTTGTCACTTCAAATGGTGAACCTTGGAGGGATGGTAGAAGAACTCAGCCTGACCATCTTGTGTGAATTCCAATGCTCCCTCATCAATCAGGTCTTGAATTTTGTTCTTCAAAGTCCAACAGTCGTCGGTGTCATGTCCAGGACTGTCCGAATGGTATGCACACCTTGCATCAGGATTGTACCTTGGGGAGGCTGTGCTGGGATTCTTAGGAGGGTCCCTTAACGTCACCAGATTCAATCTTAACAGGTGTTGTAAATCTTGAGACAGCGGCGTGTTGAGCTTGGTAAATTGCCTTCGGTCAACCCATTGCTTTTGGTGAGGTTGTTGTTGGACCCTTGAGGTAGTAGAAACTTGGAGAGGTCCATTCTTTACCAAGCCAAACCCTTGTCTTCTTGGAGGCTGATCAATGACTTGACCACCAACCTTGACCGTTTGCTTCATGTTCTTGTATCTGTCTTGATGAAGCTGCTTGATCATGGTTCTCAGCTCTTCTTGTTCCCGAGCTAAGCCTTGGATAAGAGCCATATGCCCCAGCATCTGGGTTCTCAGTGCATCTACCTCAGCTTGCAGATGTTTCAGCCGTTCGTCCTTATTGTCTTCAGGACTTTTCTTGACCAAATTCCCCATGAGGAGTGTTCTCAACTCTTCCTGCCCCTTGGATAGGTTTAGGAAGATTTCCCTGAACTGAGTCTCTTGAGTATGAAGATCCTGGTTGTCTTGTTGGAGAGCCATTGCTGAAATAAACAGCGAGAACATGAGAGACCTGTATTGGAAGATCTGTTATGCAATGATATGTATGATATATGTATGCAATGTTTTCAAGGATCTCGCGGGGTAAACAAGAAACTATTAGAATTTGAATCTTGTAGCTTTGATTGAAGGAACTTCATGTTGCTGAGAGTCCTTCTTCAAGAGTCAAGCTCACCATATCGAGTGGGTCATAGCCCCTGACTCAAGTTATCATGTTTTGATCTCTAGACGGCATTGGCTAGAGGAAAATAAATCCCCTTTTCCCCTTGCTAGACTTTTGATGTACCATAACCTGCATCACAGACCCTTGAGATCCTTGAAATGGTTAAGGAAATGTTAAGGTAAGATGTTATGATGTATATGCTATGCGTTTAAGCAAAAAGTGAGGTGATGTAAGTGAGCCCTGCAATAAATCCAATTTGTTGGATAAGGACTGTAAACAAAACCTGCAAGGAACCCCTGTTGTCAGATAACAAGTAGTTCAAGTTTGAAGGCACACAAGTCACACATATAGCCTTAAGTTTAGGCTGGCATGGAGTTTAGGCATTACCCTCTTTCAGTTTAGTTGGTTTAAACCTGTCCTGAAAAAATAGTAACCGGGTTCTAGAGGATCTCAATATCACTGACTACCCTCAATCGGTCATAATTCCAGCTTAGCAACCTTTTCTTGCGGCCGGAACCATCGCGAGAGTTTAGTCTCAATGAGTGTAGCATACTGCTACTGTTCTATGGCCAAGTTGGTCAATTTAAGGTTCTAAGGTCAGTTGGTGCTTAATGACTCCTTAGAAGACCCATATTCTCCTCGTTTCAACACAAGGGATATCAGTACAGACTAAGGTGTCACACCAACGTAGCTACTGCTTCATCCGTGTCGATCTACACCGGATGGATCCCTCACAGTTTACTGCTACTTACCTAAAAAGGGTACCCCAGATTCGGGTTAGGATCTATAGAACTCCGATACAAGCCCACAAAATTAAAAGCATACAAAGCAATACAATTGAAAACACAAGTGATCTAATCCTAAGGTACACCTCACTTATAGAGCATCCCCAGTAGAGTCGCCAGTTCTGTGATCGGTGGGAACGAGAACTGACTGTTTTTGGAATGCTGGTTCGCGTTTGCATTTGTTTTTGCAAAGTGTCGCGGTAAGCAAGAGTCGCCACCGTCTTTTATTTTATCCAACAAGGGAAAGGACAAAAGCACAGAAAAATTCCTTTTCGAGATGTTTCTCGGGTTCGGGAGGTAGATTATAGAAAGGGAAGGTGTTAGCACCCTTTCTATCCGTGGTTATCCACGGGCTCTTAGGTACTTGCTCACTATGTTTTCAAAAGGTTTGCTTTTCTTTGTGATTGTGGGTTTTGAAAAGAATTTTGTTTTTGAAGAAAGTGTAAGTACGAAAAGTTTTTGTTTTGTTTTTTTAAAAGAGAGCAAGTACTTAAGAACCTCTACCTACTCAAAAAGGAATTTAATTGTGCAAATGTCCTTTAGACAGTACTATCCGACTATTGAGGAGTAGGTAGCACCTTCGTTGGAGTTTTCGGGTCAATTCGATTTTAGGAACGTGTGATCACTAAAGCAGCGTTAGGACGCTTTAGTGGTAATCCTAATGTCTTAGATCATTTTTATCGAGGCGACCATTTCGAGGCAACTTATGATATTGGGACAAAGGACGACCTCTAAAACATCCTATACTTAATGACCACATTCGAGGCAACCAAGTGAGGTGTATCCTAGGAGTGGCATGTGCAAGTGTGTCAATTTTCAGTTATTTTACTCTTGCATGTCATGGTGAGCTATTGTTGATTTTAAGTTAAGACAAATCTTGTCATACAATCCTAGTTAGCATACATCTAAGCAGTTAATATATGTACAGAGATTTAAAGTGCGGGAATTGTAAATCCTACGCTATTACAAGGCTTCGGGGAGGGGGATTATTTACATGTCCAAAATTGGGGAATAAAAAGCAGTAAAGTAAAAGTTTAAGCTATTACAAACCAGTAGGCAGTTACAATAAACGCGCGACTCTGAAAATAAACTCTAAAATTCTAAGAATAAAATCTTTTTTGTTGTTTTATTTTATTTTGGGAAAATAATCTAAATCTATTTAATTTTAGTCTTTTTTGGAAAAAATGTTAAGATAATTAAAAGGTTAATTAACAAGATTAATTTAATAGAAAAAGAACTAGCCTAATGTTTTTGTGGTTTTTGATTTTAAGGTTAATTAAAAAGATAAAAAAAGAAGTCTATGGAAAACAAAAATAAAATGCAAGAGGGGTCCTTCGATCCAAGGAAAAAAGGAGCTTCGACCCAGGGAGGGAATGGACTGCTTCGATCCAGAGAGGGTCCTGGTCCTTTCGATTGGGCCAGACAGTAAGGCGTGAGTGGCCTTCGATCCAAGGAAGAGGATTGTCTTCTGATCATGGAGGTCATGTCTTTCGATCCAGGAATGAGATGCCTCATTTGATCCAGCATGCTAATGGGTTCGATCCAGAGAAGGTGTCTCCTTCGATCTGGGCTGTTATACCTGCAAAATTATGTGAGCGAAATAAAATGCAGGGCCTGGGTATTGAACCCCAGGCCCTTCAATCATGCGCTTGCTGGGTCCCTTCAGGCTATGTCTGCAGCAAGTGTTAGCAAACGAAAAACATGACCTGGGTGCCAAACCCAGGCCTTTCGATCCTGTCTAGGATTGCAAATCAGAGGTAACAACAAGTATGAATGTATTGTGCAAATATGAGGTTGAATAATTTACCCTTTCTTACCAGCAGATTGGATCTTCGATTTGGACGTTTACTGGACGTAGGCACCTTCGATCTGGGCACTTCCTGGATGCAGGCACTTTCGATCTGGGTTTCTGGGCGTGGGCACCTTTGATCTGAAGGACTGCTTTGGCTCTTTGAGGCAATTTTTCTATGTGTTCTCCTACAGAGTTTTGTGTGTTTCATTGTATATTTTCGTGTGTGATTTTCCTCTGATTTTCGTGTAATTTTCGTGTAATTTTCATCTGATTTTCGTGTAATTTTCGTCTGATTTTCGTGTAATTTTCGTGTGTTGTAATGTGTCACTGGCCTCCTATTTATAGGAGTGTGGGAGTGCACGAAAATGGCAAGGAACAGCCATTAAAATAGGCCTTTAACGCTCTGGACAAAAATCAAACACATTAAATTATTTCCTTTTTTGAAACATTCGTGTCCCTTGAATGAACCTGGACGCTTGGATTTCGAATGCTTTCAGGCCATGCTCTTCGATTAGTCCTGATTTGCCTCTTTCGAATGGACTCCCTGCGTACCCTTCGAATGGGCCTGGCCCAAATATCAATTGAAGGATTCCAATCGAAAGGCTCTACTAACAGGCTAATCAAAAGGTGTTGTTCATGCCAATCGAAGGACATGGTTGACATGCCTGTTGAAATTGCCTTGACATAATTCCAATCGAATGTTTGTCCATAATGCCAATCGAAATACTCCTTCAGAATGCCAATCGAAGGGTCTTTCAAGATGCCAATCGAAATGCTTGTCCAGAATGTCAATCGAAGTGTCTTTCAGGATGCCAATCGAAATACTTGTCCAGAATGTCAATCGAAGTGTCTTTCAGGATGCCAATCGAAAGGTATTTGTCCAGAATGTCAATCGAAGTGTCTTTCAGGATGTCAATCGAAAGGTATTTGTCCAGAATGTCAATCGAAGTGTCTTTCGGGATGCCAATCGAAAGGTACTTAAAGTACCACTCAAAAATCTTCTTTTTCCTTAGGCAAGAGTTTGTGATCAACCAGGCAGGGGGATGACTTTGGAAAACATGAGAGGGCAAATTTTGGGGTGCAACAGTTATTATTGAAACATCATTAACATGAGTCGGTGTAACAGGAGTCTTCTCAAAAAGGATTTCTTGGTTATCCATTAGGCGTTGGATGCCTAACTTCAACAATGGACAGTCGGTTGGTAAGGATGAACAAAGGCAGCAATCTTCTTCACAACCTGGGAAAATACTAGCCTTTAGCAAATTCAACTTGATTATCAGTAGCGGAGTTATCAAATCATCAACAGTAGTAACAAAAAGATCTTCTTCAACAGCATGGGCATTGTGGCTATGCTTTGGCATTGGAGCAGAGATTACATTCGGCTTTTCAGGGGCGTCGAATTCCACTTCTTTAGCGTCTATCAAATCCTGAATCTTATTCTTGAGGGCCCAACAATTGTTGGTGTCATGCCCTAGGCTATCTGAATGATAAGCACACTTGGCGTTCGAATGGTAGTACGGAGAAGCCGTATTCGGGTTCTTCGGGGCCTCTTTCAAATTGGCAAGGTTTAACTTCAAGAGATGGGGTAGAACTTGAGCAGGAGTCATGTTTATCCGGTTGAATTTCTGTACAGGCCTTTCCACCCTTGTTTGGTTGGTTCTTGGTTGATTGTTTCTGGGCTGATCAGCTGCAGACTTCTGAATCATTACGGCCCCCACTGCTGGCCGACGCTCAACTATTCCTTGGCCTCTCTGAGAGTAGACAGCTGATACTTCCTTCTTTGCTGGAAAAGGATTTTTGATGGCAGCGGAAGCAGATGCATATTTGAATTTTCCCACTCTTGATTCCGACTTCAACTCTCTCACCAGTTAGAATCAACTCAGTGAACCCTGCAGAGGAGCTTCCAATCATATGATTAAAGAAAGGCCCTGACAGAGTTCCCAAGAACATGTCTACTAGCTCCCTCTCAGATAGAGGTGGTTGTACTCGTCCCGCCAAGTCTCTCCATTTCTAGGCATACTCCTTGAAGCCTTCATTGGAGACCATGCCCATACTCTATAATTGAGTACGAGTTGGTGCTAAGTCCGCATTGTATTGATACTGCTTGTAGAAGGCAGCAACCAAATCTTCCTAATTGTGCACAACAGACCTCTCTAACTGGTAAAACCAATCCAACTGTGTCCCCGACAAACTGTCCTGGAAAAAGTGGACCCACAAGTCTTTGTCAGAAGAATGTGGTTGAATTTTCCTGACATAAGATCGTAGGTGTATCTTGGGACAAGACACCCCATCGTACTTGGCAAACAGTGGCACTTTAAACTTCGGAGGGATAACTATTCCAGATACCAACCCTAACTCTTCAAAGTCCAGCCCAGGCACTCTCTATATCTCCATGGCAGCTAGACGCCCTTCCAGATTTTTGTATTTGTCATCTGTAGGAGGGTATTGTTGTTTTGAGTAGTCCTCATCCTCCTCTTCTTCAGCTTCAGAATCTGAAGGCACTGCAGTCTCTTTACCCTTTCTCTCCCCTTCCTCGGAGGTTGGTGGAAAATCTAGGAGCCTTATGGCTTGACCTTCAAACCTTCTGCCCATGGTAGACACACCAGCTCTCTTCTTCTTCTTTTTCTCTTTTTCCTTCTCTAGCAAAGTCTTGAGCTCCTTATGCCCCTTGGCTAAGGTCAGGAGTAGCTGTTGGAATTATGAATTCTGAGCTTGCAAGTCTTTGACCGTTTGTTCAATATCCATCTTGCTGAAATAAACAGCAGAGAGATGAGGAAACTTGGTGTGAAGACCTGTTTATGCATATGATGAATGATATGTATTCATGTAATGCATTCAAGGATTCAGAAATTCAAATTTGTTTTAGACAAAAAAGAAACACACGTCATATTAATAAGATAGAATTGTTAGTATATCAATGCCCCATGGGTAAAATAATACAAAATTCTAAGGTAAAAAGACGTTGCACATCCTCTTTGGTGCAATGTAGGTGTTGAGAGTCTGCTCTTCGTGAAGTTGACGAGTGAGTTCCAAAACCTTCTTCTCGCTTGCGTAGAATTGGGCTTCAAAATTATCGTGTTCTCCCTTGAGCTGTATCCAACTCCTTTGCAGATCTTCGAGTGATATTGGCATGTCAGGATGTAGGAGGGTGTATGGAACCTCTCCTTCCATAACAGGCTCTATAATCACTGGGAGAATAGAGGGGTAAGGCATCATAAGACTTTGGGCGCGGGTTCATACCCACTTGAGGTAAGGCTCAAGGGGGATGGAATTCTTGTGTCCCAAGGTCTTACTGTCTACCTTGTTTGGCATCCTCCAAGCTCGGATAAACCTTTGTCGAAGTCCTTGATCGTCGTTGTCAAAGTCAAAAACCAAGTCTGGAATCAACATGTCATGTGGGCCATCTCTTCGGGAAAACCCAAACTATCTCAGAGCCAAGCAGGGGTTGTAGGTGATGCCTCCCCTAACGCCAAGTAGAGGGAAATTAGGGAATTCCCCATAACGATCGATGATGATAACATTTTCTATGGACCGAGAACACCAATGAACATCTGAATGTGTAAGAGTCATCAATCGTTGTGACCACCTCAAGCCTTGCTCATTCTTCAAGACTAATTGGGGAAGATGAGAAATAAACCATCTTGCTAGAAGAGGAGTGCAACACATGAGAACACCTCTTTTCCTCATTGTTCGAGTGTGAAAAGAGTGCAAGATATCTCCAAGCAATGTAGGCACCGGGTTGCGAGCCATGAAGATTTTGACAGCATTCACGTCTATAAGTTGGTCAGGTTTTGGGAACAGGACCAACCCATAGATGAGAAGAGCTACAATCTCCTCAAAAGCTTGCGGGTCTAGATAATTCCAGCAGTCTTGGGCCTTCTCAAACAGGAACTTTACCAAGAAACCCTTGACACCACTTCTGGTTTCCCGATGACCTGTGACATCTGATGGTTGCAAGTGCAGGGCTTGAGCAACATCTTCAGGCTTTGGATCTCTTTCCGTACCGTTGAAAGGTAGTTGATGGAGAATAGGAATCCTTAAGAGTTGAGAAAATTCCTCCAAAGTAGGCACCAGCTGGTAGTCAGGAAATGTGAAGCAGTGATGCAGGGGGTCAAAGAACTGGAAAAGAACTTTCACCATGTCTTCCTCTGTATTGGAGTTGACCAAGTTGAGAAGTCGACCATGTCTCTCAGTGAACGGAGAATACTCTGGAATCTTGGAAGCAAGCTCCTTGAGTTGAGGAGGATTTCTCACAAGGTTGACCAGGATAGTTTTCCTGCGAAGTGATTCCATAACCTACAAAACAGGAACAAAGATGAAAATCCAAAATCCTTGAAATGGTTAGTGGATGCATATTGTGATACGGTGGGAGAACTGACTATGGTTTTGCGTTTGTTTTCGCAAATGTTTCGGTTGAGCAAGAGTCGCCACCGACTTTTTATTTTATCCTAAGGAAAGGTTTAAAAAGCACAGCAAAAACCTTTGAGATTTTTTCGTGGGTTCGGGGAGTAGATTATAGAAAGGGAAGGTATTAGCACCCTTTCTATCCATGGTTATCCATGGGCTCTTAGGAACTTGCTTAGATCAACTTGCCTTGGTTTTCAATTGTTTGAAATGGTGCTTTGCGTGTGGTTTTGAAAATGTTTTGAAAAAGATGCCTTGTCTAGGCTACCCTTGTAACAATTCTTTACTCGAATGTTTTACAAAAGGTGTTTATCTTTTTGAAAAGATGTTTCAAGGTTTTTTGAAAGTTTGTTTTGAAAGTGTTTGTGAAGTGTGGTTTGAAAGTAGGCAAGTGTTTTCTTTTGCAAGTTGACAAGTACTTAAGAGCTATCTACCCTAAAGTTCTCAAAGATTTTTGCTATGTTTCAACCCTTTTAACAATTTTGTTCCACCATTGTATTTGGTGTACAATCTTGTGTTAGGATGTGAAAGGGACGGGCGCGGGTCATCGTTTAGATCATAATTGCAATGGTGTTAAGTATCTTTGGGAAATTTTTCCTTGAAAGGGACTTGATCATTTTAGGCAACTTTTCAAAGGCGTCGTCGAGGGACTATGATCATTTGAATTGTGTTTGTTTTGCCCAAAGAGACCTAACATGCAATATGGCCCATTTATTGAAGGCAACAAGTGGAATTCCCTAGGGGTGCAAGTGTGATATGTGTTGTCCATTTTCATGCTTGATTATCTTGAAATTAGGTCAAACTATTTTTGTTCTTTTTATTTGCATACAAACCCTAATTCTAACATGGCATAATTAGAAAACATCAAAGTGCGAAAAATAAAGTTCTAAACTATTACAACACAATATGGGAAGGGGGTACAAATGTTCAAATGGGGGGATTTGACAAGGAATTTAAACCTAGCTATTACATCAATTTGGAATTATTTACAAGATAATTGATTGCATAAATTAAATGGAAAATAAAATAAATATGCAAGATGCAAAAAAAATGTTTTTATGTGTATGAAAAAGAGTATTTTTATATGTCAAATAATCAAAATAAAAAAAATATTATTTTTTGAAGTTTTTGTGTTTTAAGGGCAAAACCCTAATTTATCAAGTAAATATATTAATTATTTAATATGTACAAGTATTTATTTAATATGTACAAAAATAAAATAAAATGAAGTATATTTATAAAAAAAGGTATTTTTTGAGGTCAAATATTAATAAAAGAAAAATGTAGGTATTTTTGTATTTTAACCTAAATATGTATTATATATACAAAAATAATAATATTTAATATTTATAAAAAAAGTATATTTTATATAAAATATTTTCAGAAGATAAAATAAAACAAAAATGAAAATAAAATGTGTTTACATTATTTTTGGTATTTTTAAATAAAAGTAAGTTTATATATTTATTTATGTACAAATGTCAATATAAACAAATAAATGCCTAAAAAATATAAAAATAGTGTAAAAAATATTTTTTATGTTTTTAACATTATTAGCAAAAATAAATAAGTCAGAATAAAAAAAGAAAAGTCAAAAAATCATTAAAACAAACAAAATGGGCTCAGGGGGTATGAAAGCAAAAATAGTGTGTAAAAAGCAATAGCAAATCAGGCCCAGCCCATGAAGACCTTCTTCAACCTCCAGACAGTTCTTGTTCAAAAAACGCGCGCTTGGTGTATGAATTCAAACATCCTGATTCCTTGAGCTTTAACAAAAACTTACAACACCAAAAATGTTAAGCATTGAATCACGATTCTGAATATGTAAAGAACTCCTCCTAACTCTCAGAAATGAGAGAGAATTTTATCATTCCCAAATCCTAACCTAACTTTTAATCAACATTCAGACCTTAAATTCTCATAGCTCAGGCAAAATAAATGGAAAGTAAAAGTATGTACAGATTCAGGGGCATGAGTAGAACACTTTTTATTCACAAACCTAGAGCTAACAATGCCTACATTAAGAGTTAGAAGTTCATGAATATACCTGCTCAGTTGGAATCCTGTCTGGCAATGGAGGAGTTTTCAGGACAAGGTGATGATCTGTACAGCTTCCTTGATGTCCAGGGATGCTATTCCAAGCTTTACTTTGTCTTGAAACCCTTTGAATCGAGCTATGGAACTTCAACTGCAAAACAAGAAAGTGAAAATGGTGATGTAGCCTGGGAGTGTTACAGGTCGTGTTTGATGTTTGGATTAGCTTCAAGGGATGTTGTAGGATGTGTTTGATGTTGTTTTAGCAAGAATGTGTGAAAGGGATGAGAGTTGGCACTCAAACTGCAGTAGGTGCTCTGTTTGGGCAGTTTGAAGGTGGTTCTGTGTTCTACAGGGCAATGGAGGTGTTGGAGTCGTGTTCTAGCTCAGTTAGGATGTTTAGGATCTGTTTCACAAGTTTGCTTAAGGCCTCCTTAGCTGATATGAGAGTTGTGTTCAGTTATGCCACCTTTCTTCACACTTAAGCAAGCAAAGGCCAAGTTGGTGTTTAGACAGGTAGAGGCCCCCCTAATGTGCTGCAAACCTTGGCATTGATCAGTGTGATTAGTTCCTAAACTTGTGCCAAGGGGATTTGAACTGTACTTCTTGGATTTGCATTTTGACATAAAGCTTACTTTTGCAAAAATGGTTAAAGTGCTTTATCTACTTTGGGATTAATCCATCATGCAATGCTTGAACACATAGAACATGGTCTTGGCACAAAGAGTTTGCATTAAATTTATGAGTGTTGGATGGTTTAGAGGCCTGTAATCAAGGGAAGCATGCTGATTTGAAAAATTGCACAAGTTATGAACATGTACATGGCCATGAATCAAAGTGACTTTTTCCCAACTTGCCAAATTCGATTCTCCCTAACCATGAGGTTGTTTGATGAGTTCTTGGACATTTTGGAAAGCTTTGAATGTGTACTACAATCCATCTTTGAAATGCAAATTGAAATTTCAAGTGGAAGTATGTGAAAAAATTGTCTTGAAGTTAGGTAAAAACCTTGCCTAAAATAGGTCAAATTTTCACTAAGTTAAGAATGGTTTGGTACCCTTGTTCCAAAAATTGTAACTTGAGATACAAGCTTCTTTTGGGAAAACTTTGTGAATAAAAGTTGTAGATTATGCAATAGGCTACAACTTTCATGTTTTGATTTTTGCTTGAATCCAAATGAATCTTGGTGAGAAAGTGGGGCAAGGTTAGGAAAAAATTAGGGTTTTTCATAACTTAGAAAAATTCTAAGTTATGAAAAATTCTCATTTCAAACCCTAATTTGCATTTCTTGATTTCTTGATGAACAAGTTTCATGATTTGGCATGTTTTGATGAAAAATGAATCTTGACACTTGATTTTGACTAAAAAGTCAAAGTTTGACTTTTCAGTATACAGTCAAAATTGATCAATTGACTGGGAAATTCAACTATCAATCTTGTGTATTTGGGATCTTTTGAACTTGTTGAGCATGTCAAGACAATTCCATTGGGTCCTTGAGTCCATATGTGAGCTTGGTTTGCCAATGGCTAGGTCAAACAGTCAAAAATTGTCTTTGTGCAGTCAAAACCCTAAAAATGACCATTTTGCCCTTTTGGTGATCTAATCAAATTTCTTGTGGAATTGTGATCCAAACTTGATCAAATGGTCCATATGAGTTCATAATGTTGATGTGGGTCAATTTTCATGAGATTTGACTGTCAATTGGCCACAGTTGACCTTTTCCCCAATACAGTTGATTTCTAGGTCAACTGTCCAATTGACTGGGCAAAGTTTGGAATCAAGACTTGAAACTTAGTATGGATAAACTTGGGAGTCCAATATGAAGCAAGAAAGTCATCTTAGGCATTTTAGGTCAAAACATCTTTGTGAAAACACAAACCCTAATTTGGGTCAACAGTGCAAGGAGAAGTCTTGAGCAGATGAAACCCTAACTGGATCTTGATCTCCAAGGGCTTTGTGATGAGAAATTAATGAGAAATGGGAGGGCAAATTTTGGGGTAGAACAGTTGCCCCTGTTCAATCTTCTTGAACCTGAAGAGTTAGATTGGCAAGTTTGCCTTTCGTGACTCGAGGGTAAAAGGAGATTGGACACTAGAGTGCCCTTAAATTTGCACTCGTCAAAGCAATGGATGCGGGAATGGGCTTAGAGATGCCATTTGGAGATGGGCTTAATGATGCCATCGGGAGATGGGCTTAATGATGCCATCGGGAGAAGTGACAGAAACTTGTCGGGGATGGGCTTAAAGATGCCATCTGGAATGAGTATCAGAAAGGTGTCCATGTTTTGAACCACATCTGAATTGGGGGTCTGAACAAGCAATAGATTGACATCCGTTGTTGGGAAGAATCCATGAACTGTTTTTAGAAGTCTTGAGAAGAGACTGAACAAGCGATAGGTTAACATCCGTTACTTGGAGGACCCGTGAACTGTTTTCAGAAATCTCGGAGTTGAATAAGCAATAGAGCAGCATTCGTTGTTGGGAAGCGTCCGTAAATTGTTTTCAAAAATTACATCTGAACAAGCGATAGATTAACATCCATTGTGGGGAAGAATCCATAAACTGTTTTCAGAAGTCTTGAGAATAATCTGAACAAGCGATAGGTTAACATCCGTTACTTGGAGAACCCGTGAACTGTTTTCAGAAATCTTGAAGTTGAATAAGCAATAGAGCAGCATCCGTTGTTGGGAAGCGTCCGTAAACTATTTTCAAAAGTTGAGAAGAGTCTGAACAAGTGATAGATTAACATCCGTTGTGGGGAAGAATCCATAAACTGTTTTCAGAAGTCTTGAAGTTGAATAAGCAATAGAGCAGCATCCGTTGTTGGGAAGCGTCCGTAAACTGTTTTCAAAAGTTGAGAAGAGTCTGAACAAGTGATAGATTAACATCCGTTGTAGGGAAGAATCCATAAACTGTTTTCAGAAGTCTTGAAGTTGAATAAGCAATAGAGTAGCATCCGTTGTTGGGAAGCGTCCATAAACTGTTTTCAAAAGTTGCATCTGAACAAGCGATAGATTAACATCCGTTGTTGGGAAGAATCCATAAACTGTTTTCAGAAGTCTTGAAGTTGGAGGAGGAACCGGTGTGGGGTTTCCTGATGACGAGCTCATGTAAAACTGCATCTGGATGAATCTGGAATAAGCATTAGAATGTTGCCATGTCTGGGTCACATCCGAACTATTCCTGGAAAGAATCTCGGAAGATAATGATTTTAGTCTTTCGACTGATCTTACCTGAAAAGGTAAAGAGTTAGTTATATGCAATGTCATGATGCATGATACAATGTATGTTATATGATATGAATGTAAATGGATGCGCATGTAAGCTGGAGAGCTGTCTCGCAAAGGATAGATGAATCTGAGATGGCTGAAGATAAAAGTATCTTGACTGCTGCCGGGAAGAATAATTCCTGGTTGTTGCTGGAGAATAAGGAGCTTGGGTTGTATACCAATCTTCTGGGGAATTCCTGATGACTTCTACTGGGGAGTTCCAATCTAATAGACTCATGCTGGGGAAGTAAGACTGAGAATCTTCAGTTTGGTGGGAAGTATCACTGTGGGGAGAAGGTTCACTAGTCTGGCTCCGCTGGGGATTGATACTTTGAAGCTTTAGCTCGGCTGGGGACACTGAAACTTAAACTCTGAGGGGAATTGAGTTCTGGAGGATTCTCTGGTTGGGGATAACAAAGATAGGCTCCTCTGGGGAATTGTATTGATAAGCTATGTTGGGGAACTCTGATGAACTCCGCTGAGGATAGGAAGAAATTTGCCGAGTGCGATCTTCCGTGGCAATAAGCTGAGGATAAACCAGTTATAAGCCCTTGTGAGGTGTAACTTTGAATAAAGCTCGGGAGAGACGTCCGTACTCTGTAGGGGATAAGCTTCCAGAATCTACTGGGGATAAGCTTCAAGATTTGCTGGGAATATGGATTCCAAATCTCCTGGGGGTTTCCTTTGAAGGGGTATCAAGATATCCAACTGCATTTTCAACCTATCAGTAATCCTCTTTCTTTATTTATAAGGGAATGATTATGTTCAAATGCATATGCCTATTTAACAAAACATTAGACGTTTCTCAAAATAAAACAATTAGCGCAAGATAAAAAGAAAAAAGGAAATGACACAAATTTCTGGGAAGAGTATTTGTATTAACTTTCTCTGAGTATATTTGTACAAAGGAGACAATCATCCTAGTACGAGGATTTTGTCGTAAATATTGAAAGATTTATACAAAATAAAGATGGCTATGTGAAATAATTCAGTGGGATTCCATTCCGCTATAGCCTTCACAACTCTGAATATTTGTCCATCCAATGCTTCGTCTGCTGATGACTGGATTGATCGGAAGCCTGGAACTGGTTGATGAAGAGATTGTCTTTGAAGTGATCCGACGAGACATAGTCATACGCTTTAATTCCCTAACTTTTTCCTGAATCGCCCTTTCGGGTTTTCGATCCACCGGGAAACCCCTTTTTGCCCAAGCCGCCCTTTCAGGTTTTCAACTTGCCGGGTATACAGATTTTTTGTTTTTTATCCCTAATTTTTGCCTGAACCGCCCTTTCGGGTTTTCGGTTCACCGGGATACCCATTTTTGCCCAAGCCGCCCTTTCGGGTTTTCGACTTGTCGGGTTATTTTATGCGTAGTATCTTTTGACTATGTCTGCGTTCATAGGGTGCGGAAAATCGTCGCCGTCCATGGTGGTCAGAATCATTGCACCACCAGAAAATATGCTCTTGATCACAAATGGTCCTTCATATGTAGGAGTCCATTTGCCCCTGGGATCACTTTGCGGCAAGATAATCCGCTTGATTACGAGATCTCCGACTTGATACACTTGACGTCTGACTTTCTTATTGAAGGCCTTGATCATCCGTTTTTGATACGTCTGACCATGGCATATAGCAGCGAGTCGCTTCTCGTCGATCAGATTGAGTTGATCAAGTCAGGTTTGCATCCAATCATCTTCATTCAAACCTGTGTCCTTCATAATCCTTAGAGAAGGAATCTGAACCTCCATAGGCAGGACAGCTTCCATGCCATATACCAACGAAAATGGGGTTGCCCCGGTTGAAGTACGTGCCGTCGTACGGTATCCATGTAGAGCAAACGGTAACATCTCATGCCAGTCTTTGTAAGTGACTGTCATTTTCTGAATGATCTTCTTAATGTTTTTGTTCGCAGCTTCAACAGCACCGTTCATATTCGGCCGATAGGGAGATGAATTGTGATGATAAATCTTGAATTGTTCGCACAATGCGGTGATCATCGTGTTATTCAGATTTGTACCGTTGTCTGTGATGATCCTGTCTGGAACACCATACCGGCATATGAGATTTTGCTTGATGAAGCGGGCAACCACATTTTTAGTAACAGAGGCGAAGGAAGCTGCTTCGACCCACTTGGTGAAATAGTCAATGGCAACTAGGATGAAACGATGTCCGTTGGAAGCCGTGGGCTTGATCTCTCTAATCATGTCAATGCCCCACATTGCAAACGGCCAAGGAGCAGTCAGAACGTTGAGAGGAACCGGAGGGATATGAACTTTATCAGCGTAGACTTGACATTTGTGGCAAGTACGGGAATGTTGATGGCAGTCAGCTTCCATGGTAGACCAGTAATAGCCTGCCCTTAGGATCTTCTTAGCCATTGTATGCCCGCTCAAGTGAGTGCCAAATGTGCCGCTGTGTATCTCAGTCATGATCAACTCTACTTCAGCTTTGTCTACGCATCGGAGTAATACACAATCATGGCTTCGCTTGTAAAGGATGTCGTTGCTCAGGAAAAACTTAGCAGCGAATTTCTTTAAGAACTTCTTGTCATTTACGGAATCTCCTTCGGGATAATCTCTAGTCTCGAGATACCTTTTGATTTCATGGAACCAGGGTTGTTCCACTACTTCTTCGGTATTAATATCGTGACAATGTGCAGGTTCATCCATTTGCTCGATGGTGATTTGGGGAGCCTCGTTATCCCAGTTGAGTTTAAACATGGAGGACATTGTAGCTAGAGCATCTGCTAGCTGATTCTCTTCTCGCGGGAAATGCTCGAAGGTAATTTGCTCGAAATGAGGCAACAATGTCAAGACATGTTCTTTGTATGGGATAAGATTAGGATGCTTGGTATCCCACTCTCCTTTGATTTGACTAATAACCAAAGCCGAGTCCCCAAATACGATCAAAGATTTGATTCCCAAGTCTATAGCAGCCTTGAGACCAAAGATGTAAGCTTCGTACTCAGCCATGTTGTTTGTGCAGCCGAAGCAAAGTCGGGCCATGAAAGGTGTGTGACAGCCTTCCGGAGAAATGAGTACTGCGCTGATACCATTTCCAAGTGCATTTGAGGCACCATCAAAGTACAAGGTCCATCGGGATCCCTTTTCGGGTCCGTCATACGGTCTGTTACCTTCAATGTTGTCCAAATTCATGATGTCTTTGTCTGGGAAGTCAAATCTCATGGGTTGATAATCTTCGATAGCTTGATGAGCCAGATGGTCAGCTAGTACACTCCCTTTTATAGCTTTTTGAGTGGTGTACTGGATGTCATACTCAGTTAGGATCATCTGCCATCTGGCTATTCTTCCAGATAAAGCGGGCTTTTCGAAGATATACTTGATAGGATCCATTTTGGAAATCAACAAGGTAGTATGAGTCAACATATACTGTCTTAGTCGGCGAGCAGCCCATACCAAAGCGCAGCAAGTTTTCTCGAGCAGTGAGTAGCGAGTCTCACAGTCGGTAAACTTTTTGCTAAGGTAATAAATAGCATGCTCTTTTCGACCAGACTCGTCATGCTGGCCCAAAACACACCCCATTGAGTTATCCAAGACGGTCAGATACATGATCAATGGTCTTCCTTCGACGGGTGGCATCAGAATAGGAGGCTCTAGTAAATACTCCTTGATTTTATCGAAAGCAGCTTGGCAATCGTCGTTCCATTCGAATACCTGATCTTTTTTCAAGAGTTTGAAAATTGGCTCACAGGTAGAAGTCAGATGAGAGATGAATCTGGCAATATAGTTCAAGCGCCCCAAGAACCCTCTAACCTCCTTTTCAGTACGGGGAGCAGGCATCTCTTGTATTGCTTTCACTTTCGCTGGATCGACTTTAATGCCTTTGTTGCTTACGATGAATCCTAGAAGCTTACCAGACCTAACTCCAAAAGTGCATTTACTTGGATTCAGCCTGAGTTTGTATTCTTTCAATCTGGCAAACAGCTTTTCTAGATGTTCAAGGTGCTCCTCCTCTGTTTGTGACCGAGCTATCATATCGTCTACGTAAACTTCAATCTCATGATGTATCATATCATGAAACAAAGCTACCATGGCGCGTTGATAAGTTGCCCCTGCGTTCTTCAGCCCGAACGGCATCACCTTGTAACAGAAAGTGCCCCATTGTGTGACAAAAGTTGTTTTCTCCATATCCTCGGGGGCCATCTTGATTTGATTGTAGCCCGAGAATCCATCCATGAAGGAAAACACTTTGTGCTGAGCTGCATTGTCGATTAAAATGTCAATGTGTGGTAGCGGAAAATCATCTTTGGGGCTGGCCCTATTCAAATCCCGGTAGTCCACACACATCCTGACTTTGCCATCTTTCTTAGGTACTGGCGCGATGTTAGCGACCCATTGAGGATAGGACATAACAGCCAGAAATCCAGCATCGAATTGCTTCATCACTTCTGCCTTGATCTTTTCAGACATGTCAGGCCTCATACGGCGGACTTTTTGCTTGATCGGTGGACAGTCCTCTCTTGTGGGGAGACGGTGAACCACGATGTCTGTGTCTAAACCCGGCATGTCTTCATAAGACCAAGCGAAGATTTCAACATACTTATTCAACAACTGTATCAGGCGTTCCTTGACACTTGGTTCCAGATTGGCACCCACTTGCACCTCCTTCCGGTCTTCCTCGGTTCCCAAGTTGACAGTTTCCAATGACTCTTCGTGCGGTAAAATGGCCCTTTCCTCTTGTTGTAGAAGTCTGGCTAGTTCCCCTGGTACTTCACAACCTTCGTCATCTTCATACTCGGCTTGATTGACCAGATCTTCAGAGTTATTGAAGGATATAGCAGAATAGTCACCCATGGAATCCGGAGTGGATGGGTACCTGCATTTGTGAGTGTGGGTGTGTGTAAGGGATAGCCATTCTTAAACAAAAAATGCAAAAGGAAAGAAAATGAACACAAGCAGTTTATCAAATGAAAAACGTCCAATGAATCATTAAACATGGCATATGGATATGAAAAATAATCAAAACCCTTACAAATGGACCTACATGCCCCGGGCAAGGCATGAGGTGAAAAGATAGCGTACGGATTGTTTGAAAATAAATATTACAGACCAATAGGAAATGTTTGACAGATAAATTACTGATGAATAAAAGTGATGGGGACAAAGTCTTTTGCCTCCCAGTTGCACAATCCTCCTTTGACAGTTGGGTAAATCCACTCTTCGATGTTGCTCTCTTTGTCTTCATCCTCCAAAGCGTTGATTCCGTAGGGAGAAATTTTGACTGGCGCCCTTTCAATCTTCGACCGGCGCATAGCTTTCTGGCCCGCGGTAGTGAACCCTAATCCAAATTTGTCGGTCTTATGTGGAATATCAGGCAACTGTCCCCATGCTGAATTCTTCCCCTCCTTCATTGCGGCCTTTGCGTCCTCCAGAGATGCCATCCTGGCCATCTGTCTCGGTGTCTCAGCTGCCAACTTTGCTACTGTTCTTTCAGGAAGGACTTCTTCGAAATGCTGGAAAGGCGTCTCAATGAACTCCCCTTCTACCTCCACATACCGGAAGGAATTCAAGTGGCTAATCATGTACTCCTCTTCGCCATGGACAGTAATGATCTTTCCCTTGACAGGATACTTCAACATCTGATGTAAGGACGAGGTGACTTCCCCAGCATGGTGTATCCAAGGCCTACCCAACAAGCAAGAGTATGACGGACGGATGTCCATCACATAGAAAGTAGATTTAAACACCTTAGTGCCTATCTTGATGGGAATTTCAACCTCCCCATGGACCATTCTCTTCGAACCATCGAAAGCTCTGACAACAATATCACTCGGTTTCAACTCCAACCCTTCACAATCTAGTCGGTCCAAGGCCTTCTTAGGCAGTACATTCAGCGACGAACCAGTGTCGACCAAAACATGCGCGAGAGTAGTTCCTTGGCATTCGACTGAAATGTGCAAAGCATCATTGTAGTTTCTACCTTTAGGAGTTAGGTCGGCATCAGAGAAACCTAATCCATTATCCGCAGTAAGGCTAGCCACGCAATTTTGAAATTGATCCGCAGAGGTTTCCTGGGGCACATGGGCTGCCTTCAGGAATTTTATCAGGGCTTTAGCGTGCGCTTCCGAGCAAAGTAGCAGTGCCAGCATGGAGATCTTTGAGGGGGTTTGCCCTAGTTGTTCCACCACATCGTAATCACTCCTTTTGATTATCTTCAAGATCTCATCCATTTCCTTCTTGGAGGTTACCTGGATGACCAAGGGTTGAGCCCTCGTCCTGACGAGCTCATCTTGGATTCCCTTACCTTTATCAACAGTGGTAGGAGGGACAATACTAGGAACAACAACATCTTCAATCAATGGGGTTCTAGCAGAGAGTTTTATTGGTGCGGGGATGACCTTGTCGGCAGATGAGGGTCCAAAGATTGCTCTTGGAGGGGCAATCTCTGGAGAAAATATTCTCCCGCTCCGGGTGATTTTGCTCGTGCCCGCAATGTTTCCAATGCTGGCTTCTTCATCATCCGAACTTTCTTCAGTTATTTCGATTTGTTTAATACCATGGTAGTAGACGTCACCGCCATAGTTCCATGGTATTGACCTCTCAGAAACATAGGGGACATGCCCTGGCATTGTTATCTTCAAAGGAACAGATTTCGTAGCTAGTGTAATCTTAACAGGCTTTCTGACGGCCTTGGAAAGATTGGCGTGAATGGTTATAATTGAGACATCTTCAGTATGAGTTGGAACGGCAGAAACTTTTTCAAACAAAATTTGTCGACTGTCCATTAGGCTTTGGATGCCTTTCTTCAGTAACGGACAATCAAACGGCAGAGAGTAACAACAATAGCAGTCTTCTTTACATCCTGGGAAGATCCCGGCCCTTAACAGATTCAACTTGATGGTTAACAAAGGAGTTATCAGATCATTGACATCAGCAACATACAAATCTTCTTCAATGGCATTGACATTTCGGCCGTGCTTCAGCATGGGAGCAGATATCACATTAGGCTTCTCCGGAGCGTTAAACTCCACCTCCTTCGCCTCTATCAGGTCTTGGATTTTATGCTTGAGTGCCCAACAATCATTGGTGTCGTGTCTGACATTGTCAGAATGGTAGGCGCATTTAGCATTAGGATGATAATGCGGAGAGGACGTATTCACATTCTTTGGTGCCTCTTTGATAGTGGCGAGATTCAACTTCAACAGATGGGGAAGCACTTGCGCTGGAGTCATATTAATGCGGGTGAACTGCCGTTGTGGCCGTTCCACCCGTTGCTGATTTGGTCTGGATTGGTTATAGCGAGGCTGCTCACTTGAAGGGTTTTGAATCATTACGGCCCCCACTGTTGGCCGACGTTCAGTCTTCCCTGCTCTTCTCTGAGAATATACCACAGTCGTTTCCTTCTTGAAAGGTTTCTTCTCAACACTTGCAGCAACACCCTTCTGAATCTTTCCTGACTTGATGCCAGCTTCTATTCTTTCGCCTGTTAAGATCAAATCGATAAACCCCGCGGAAGAGTTACCAATCAGATGATTGAAAAATGGCTCAGATAGGGTCCCTAGAAACATATCAACAAGTTCACGGTCGGTTAAAGGAGGCTGCACCCTGCCAGCCAAATCCCTCCATTTTTGTGCGTATTCTTTGAATCCTTCGCCGGTTCCCAGTGACATACCCTGAAGTTGGGTACGCGTAGGAGCAAGGTCAGAATTGTATTGATATTGTTTGTAGAAGGCGGTGGCCAGGTCTTCCCAGTTTCGGATGCTGGTTCCCTCTAGCTGATAAAACCACTCCAATTGAGCTCCAGAAAGGCTGTCTTGAAAGAAATGTATCCAAAGGTTCTTATCTGCCGTATAGGGTTGGATCTTTCTTACGTAGGACCTGAGATGCATTTTTGGACAGGACAGCCCATCATACCTCACAAACACTGGCACTTTGAATTTTGGGGGAATTACAATCCCAGCAACCAAACCCAAGTCTTCAAAATCCAAACCTGGTACTCTTTGTAGCTCCATGGCGGCCAACCTGTCTTCTAAACCCTTGTATTTATCATCAGCTGGAGGGTATTGCTGATCAGAGTAGTCTTCATCCTCTTCGACCTCTTCTTCTTCCACATCGGACTCGGAAGGTACCGCAGCCCCACCTCCTTTACTGGTCCCTTCATCAGAAATAGGAGGAAATTCAAGCACTCTCTGAGCTTCTCCGTCAAATCTTCTCCCTAGAGTAGCCACCCCGGGTCTCTTTTTCTTCTTTTTCACTGGGTCTTTATTCCCTAGCAAGGTCTTGAGATCCTCCTGACCTTTAGCCAAGGTCGTCAGGAGTTGCTGGAACTGTGCATTTTGAGCTTGCAGGTCTTTGACTGTTTGCTCGAGATCCATCCTACTGAAATAAACAGCAGACAGATAAGGAAACCTGGAGTGAGACCTGCTTATGCACATGATGAATGATATGCTTATGTATGCAATGCATTCAAGGATTTAGAACATCCAAAATTGTTGCAGACAAAGAAGAACGCACGTCATATTAATAAGAAGGAATTTGTTAGTACATAAATGCCCCATGGGCCAAATATTACAAAAATAACTTCTCAAGGTAAAAAGACATTGCGCATCCTCTTTGGTGCAATGTAGGTGTTAAAGGCCTCTTGCTCATGGAGTCGGCGGGTAAGCTCTAGAACCTTCTTCTCACTAGCGTAGAAGCTGGCTTCAAAAGTGTTATGTTCCTCCTTGAGCTGAATCCAACTTTTCTGCATCTCCTCCCACGATGTAGGCATGTCAGGATGTAGGATGGTGTAGGGAACCTCTCCTTCCATGACGGGCTCTTTAATCACAGGGAGAACATGAGGATAAGGCATCATTAGACTTTGGGCTCGGGCTCGTACCCACTTGAGATAAGGCTCAAGAGGGATGGAGTTCTTGTGTCCCAGAGTCTTGCTATCAACCTTGTTGGGCCTCCCCCAAGCTCTGATGAATCTTTGGCAAAGTCCTTGCGCGTCGTTGTCGAAGTCAAAAACTAGGTCAGGAATCAACATGTCGTGAGGGCCATCCCTCCGTGCATATCCAAATTGCCTCAAAGCTAGGCAAGGGTTGTAGGTGATACCTCCTCTGATTCCAAGTAAAGGAACATTAGGAAACTCTCCACAACGATCGACGATGATGACATTTTCTCTGGACCGAGAACACCAATGTACATCAGAGTGAGTAAGAGTCATCAATCATTGGGACCACCTTGAGCCTTGGTCATTCTTCAAGACAGATTGTGGAAGGTGCGAAATAAACCACCTTGCAAGGAGAGGAGTACAACACATGAGAACACCCCTCTTTCTCATTGTTCGTGTGTAAAATGAGTGAAGGATATCCCCAAGCAATGTTGGTATTGGATTTCTGGACAAGAAGATTTTGACAGCGTTGACATCTACCAATTGGTCAGAATTTGGGAACAAGACCAACCCATAGATAAGGAGTGCCACAATTTCTTCAAAGGCTTGTAGGTCCAATGAATTCCAACATTCTTGTGCCTTCTCAAACAGGAATTTTGCTAAGAATCCTTTGACGCCGCTTCTGGTTTCCCAATTCCCCTTGATGTCGGATGGTTGTAGATTTAATGCTCGAGCAACATCTTCAGGCTTTGGTTCCTTTTCCGTACCGTTGAAGGGTAGTTGATTAAGGATAGGGATTCTTAGGAGTTGAGAAAACTCCTCCAAAGTGGGCACCAACTGGTAATCAGGGAAAGTGAAACAGTGGTGAAGAGGGTCAAAGAACTGGAATAGCACCTTCATCATGTCTTCTTCAATGTTGGTGTTGACTAAGCTGAGTAGTCTACCATGTCTTTCACTGAAGAATGAGCTTTCCGGAATTCTTGAGGTGAGCTCCTTGAGTTGAGGAGAGATTCTCACAAGGTTGACTTGGATGGTTTTTCTGCGAGGAATTTCCATGACCTACAAAACAAGAACAAAGATGAAGATCTAAACCCTTGAAATGGTTAGTGAATGCATATGATGCTTTATGATGTTCATGATGTATGCACAAACATATGTACAAGCAAATCACACCAAACCCTAGTTTTAGGCTTGCATGGGGTTTCATAGGTAAGTACCCTCTTGAGTGTAGTTGGCTTAAAAACCTGTCCTATAAATAGTAACCGGGTTCTAAGGAGCTCAATATCATTGGATTGTTTTCATCGTTCATTGTTTTGGTTTAGCCACTTAACTAGCGACCAAAATATTCCAAGAAAACAACCCTCAATGAGTGTAGTATCGAGTATCTACCAACTTCGGACTGCACCAAAGCCGGTCATCTCACTACCCCTAATAAAAGGCTAAGATGGTCAAGTAAGGTTCTAGGTCATTAGTGCTTAGTGACATCACTCAGCGGCCCCGTACTCTCCTTGATTGAACTCAAGGGTTACCGGTACTCACAAATATGTCGCACTAATATAGCTATTGCTTTGATCGTGTCGGTATACCCCGCACAGTTTCCACAACGTATTGCTATCTATGAATGTTCCCCAAAATCCGGGTGTGGGATTGCAAACCCAAACAAGAGAGCCAAAATATAAAGCAATCAAATCAAACAATTAGTCATGCAAGAGGGTGATCTAAGCCCTAAGGTTACTCCACTTTTAAGTTTCTCCCCAGCAGAGTCGCCAGTTCTGTGATACGGTGGGAGAACTGACTATGGTTTTGCGTTTGTTTTCTCAAATGTTTCGGTTGAGCAAGAGTCGCCACCGACTTTTTATTTTATCCTAAGGAAAGGTTTAAAAAGCACAACAAAAACCTTTGAGATTTTTTCGTGGGTTCGGGGAGTAGATTATAGAAAGGGAAGGTATTAGCACCCTTTCTATCCATGGTTATCCATGGGCTCTTAGGAACTTGCTTAGATCAACTTGCCTTGGTTTTCAATTGTTTGAAATGGTGCTTTGCGTGTGGTTTTGAAAATGTTTTGAAAAAGATGCCTTGTCTAGGCTACCCTTGTAACAATTCTTTACTCGAATGTTTTACAAAAGGTGTTTATCTTTTTGAAAAGATGTTTCAAGGTTTTTTGAAAGTTTGTTTTGAAAGTGTTTGTGAAGTGTGGTTTGAAAGTAGGCAAGTGTTTTCTTTTGCAAGTTGACAAGTACTTAAGAGCTATCTACCCTAAAGTTCTCAAAGATTTTTGCTATGTTTCAACCCTTTTAACAATTTTGTTCCACCATTGTATTTGGTGGACAATCTTGTGTTAGGATGTGAAAGGGACGGGCGCGGGTCATCGTTTAGACCATAATTGCAATGGTGTTAAGTATCTTTGGGAAATTTTTCCTTGAAAGGGACTTGATCATTTTAGGCAACTTTTCGAAGGCGTCATCGAGGGACTATGATCATTTGAATTGTGTTTGTTTTGCCCAAAGAGACCTAACATGCAATATGGCCCATTTATTGAAGGCAACAAGTGGAATTCCCTAGGGGTGCAAGTGTGATATGTGTTGTCCATTTTCATGCTTGATTATCTTGAAATTAGGTCAAACTATTTTTGTTCTTTTTATTTGCATACAAACCCTAATTCTAACATGGCATAATTAGAAAGCATCAAAGTGCGAAAAATAAAGTTCTAAACTATTACAACATAATATGGGAAGGGGGGTACAAATGTTCAAATGGGGGGATTTGACAAGGAATTTAAACCTAGCTATTACATCAATTTGGAATTATTTACAAGATAATTGATTGCATAAATTAAATGGAAAATAAAATAAATATGCAAGATGCAAAAAAAATGTTTTTTATGTGTATGAAAAAGAGTATTTTTATATGTCAAATAATCAAAATAAAAAAAATATTATTTTTTGAAGTTTTTGTGTTTTAAGGGCAAAACCCTAATTTATCAAGTAAATATATTAATTATTTAATATGTACAAGTATTTATTTAATATGTACAAAAATAAAATAAAATGAAGTATATTTATAAAAAAATGTATTTTTTGAGGTCAAATATTAATAAAAGAAAAATGTAGGTATTTTTGTATTTTAACCTAAATATACTAATATATATATATATATATATATATATATATATATATATATATATATATATATATATATATATATATATATATATATATATATATATATATATATATATATATATATATATATATATATATATATATATATATATATATATATATATATATATATATATATATATATATATATATATATATATATATATATATATATATATATATATATATATATATATATATATATATATATTTTTGTATTACTTCCTAAATATGTATTATATATACAAAAATAATAATGTTTAATATTTATAAAAAAAGTATATTTTATATAAAATATTTTCAGAAGATAAAATAAAACAAAAATGAAAATAAAATGTGTTTACATTATTTTTGGTATTTTTAAATAAAAGTAAGTTTATATATTTATTTATGTACAAATGTCAATATAAACAAATAAATGCCTAAAAAATATAAAAATAGTGTAAAAAATATTTTTTATGTTTTTAACATTATTAGCAAAAATAAATAAGTCAGAATAAAAAAAGAAAAGTCAAAAAATCATTAAAACAAACAAAATGGGCTCAGGGGGTATGAAAGCAAAAATAGTGTGTAAAAAGCAATAGCAAATCAGGCCCAGCCCATGAAGACCTTCTTCAACCTCCAGACAGTTCTTGTTCAAAAAACGCGCGCTTGGTGTATGAATTCAAACATCCTGATTCCTTGAGCTTTAACAAAAACTTACAACACCAAAAATGTTAAGCATTGAATCACGATTCTGAATATGTAAAGAACTCCTCCTAACTCTCAGAAATAAGAGAGAATTTTATCATTCCCAAATCCTAACCTAACTTTTAATCAACATTCAGACCTTAAATTCTCATAGCTCAGGCAAAATAAATGGAAAGTAAAAGTATGTACAGATTCAGGGGCATGAGTAGAACACTTTTTATTCACAAACCTAGAGCTAACAATGCCTACATTAAGAGTTAGAAGTTCATGAATATACCTGCTCAGTTGGAATCGTGTCTGGCAATGGAGGAGTTTTCAGGACAAGGTGATGATCTGTACAGCTTCCTTGATGTCCAGGGATGCTATTCCAAGCTTTACTTTGTCTTGAAACCCTTTGAATCGAGCTATGGAACTTCAACTGCAAAACAAGAAAGTGAAAATGGTGATGTAGCCTGGGAATGTTACAGGTCGTGTTTGATGTTTGGATTAGCTTCAAGGGATGTTGTAGGATGTGTTTGATGTTGTTTTAGCAAGAATGTGTGAAAGGGATGAGAGTTGGCACTCAAACTGCAGCAGGTGCTCTGTTTGGGAAGTTTGAGGGTGGTTCTGTGTTCTACAGGGCAATGGAGGTGTTGGAGTCGTGTTCTAGCTCAGTTAGGATGTTTAGGATCTGTTTCACAAGTTTGCTTAAGGCCTCCTTAGCTGATATGAGAGTTGTGTTCAGTTATGCCACCTTTCTTCACACTTAAGCAAGCAAAGGCCAAGTTGGTGTTTAGACAGGTAGAGGCCCCCCTAATGTGCTACAAACCTTGGCATTAATCAGTGTGATTAGTTCCTAAACTTGTGCCAAGGGGATTTGAACTGTACTTCTTGGATTTGCATTTTGACATAAAGCTTACTTTTGCAAAAATGGTTAAAGTGCTTTATCTACTTTGGGATTAATCCATCATGCAATGCTTGAACACATAGAACATGGTCTTGGCACAAAGAGTTTGCATTAAATTTATGAGTGTTGGATGGTTTAGAGGCCTGTAATCAAGGGAAGCGTGCTGATTTAAAAAATTGCACAAGTTATGAACATGTACATGGCCATGAATCAAAGTGACTTTTTCCCAACTTGCCAAATTCGATTCTCCCTAACCATGAGGTTATTTTATGAGTTCTTGGACATTTTGGAAATCTTGGAATGTGTACTACAATCCATCTTTGAAATGAAAATTTAAATTCCAAGTGGAAGTATGTGAAAAATGGTCTTGAAGTTAGGTAAAAACCTTGCCTAAAATAGGTCAAATTTTCACTAAGTTAAGAATGGTTTGGTACCCTTGTTCCAAAATTTGTAACTTGAGATACAAGCTTCTTTTGGGAAAACTTTGTGATGAAAAGTTGTATATTATGCAATAGGCTACAACTTTCATGTTTTGACTTTTGCTTGAATCCAAATGAATCTTGGTGAGAAAGTGGGGCAAAGTTAGGAAAAAATTAGGGTTTTTCATAACTTAGAAAAATTCTAAGTTATGAAAAATTCTCATTTCAAACCTTAATTTGCATTTCTTGATTTCTTGATGAACAAGTTTCATGATTTGGCATGTTTTGATGAAAAATGAATCTTGACACTTGATTTTGACCAAAAAGTCAAAGTTTGACTTTTCAGTATACAGTCAAAATTGATCAATTGACTGGGAAATTCAACTGTCAATCTTGTGTATTTGGGATATTTTGAACTTGTTGAGCATGTCAAGACAATTCCATGGGGTCCTTGAGTCCATATGTGAGCTTGGTTTGCCATTGGCTAGGTCAAACAGTCAAAAATTGCCTTTGTGCAGTCAAAACCCTAAAAATGACCATTTTGCCCTTTTGGTGATCTGATCAAATTTCTTGTGGAATTGTGATCCAAACTTGATCAAATGGTCCATATGAGTTCATAATGTTGATGTGGGTCAATTTTCATGAGATTTGACTGTCAATTGGCCACAGTTGACTTTTTCCCCAATACAGCTGATTTCTAGGTCAACTGTCCAATGGACTGGGCAAAGTTTGGAATCAAGACTTGAAACTTAGTATGGATAAACTTGGGAGTCCAATATGAAGCAAGAAATTCATCTTAGGCATTTTAGGTCAAAACATCTTTGTGCAAACACAAACCCTAATTTGGGTCAACAGTGCAAGGAGAAGTCTTGAGCAGATGAAACCCTAACTGGATCTTGATCTCCAAGGGCTTTGTGATGAGAAATTAATGAGAAATGGGAGGGCAAATTTTGGGGTACAACACATATGATGCTTCATGATGTTCATGATGTTATGAACAAGTATGTATGTACAAGAAAATCACACAAGTTCCTAGTTTAGGCTTGCATGGGATTTCATAGGTAAGTACCCTCTTGAAGTTTAGTTGGCTCAACCTGTCCTAGAAATAGTAACCGGGTTCTAAGGAGCTCAATATCATTGGATTATTTTTTGTGTTCATTGTTTCAGTTTAGCCACTTTACTGGCGACCGAAATATTCCAAGAAAACAACCCTCAATGAGTGTAGTATCGAGTATCTACCAACTTCGGACTGCACCAAAGTCGGTCATCTCACTACATCCTAAAAGGCCAAGTTGGTCAAGTAAAGGTTCTAAAAGTACATTAGTGCTTCATGACATCACTCAGCGGCCCCGTATTCTCTTTGATTGACTCAAAGGCTACCGGTACCTACAAATATGTCGCACTAATATAGATATTGCTTAGACCATGTCGGTATACCCCGCACAAATTCCACAACGTATTGCTATTTACCTATGAATGTTTCCTAAATCCGGGTAGAGGATTCAAAACCCAAACAATAGAACCAAAGTGTAAAGCATACAAGTCAAATAATATAAGCATGTAAAGGTGATCTAAAACCCTAAGGTAACCCCACTTTTAGAATTCTCCCCAGCAGAGCCGCCAGTTCTGTGATACGGTGGGAGAACTGACTTGAAGTTTTTTGTTTGTGTTTGCAAATGTTTCGGTTTAGCAAGAGTCGCCACCGACTTTTATTTTATCTAAAAGGAAAGGTAAAAAAGCACAGGAAAGACCTTTGAGATGTTTTCTTGAGTTCGGGGGGTACATTATGAAAAGGGAAGGTGCTAGCACCCTTTTCATCCATGGACTCTTAGTTACTTGTTTAGATCACTTGCTTTGCTTTTCCAATTGTTTGAAATGGTGCTTTGTGTGGTTTTGAAAGTATTTTGAAAAGAGGCCATCGTTTTGGCAATCTTTGTAATGATTCTTGTTTGTAATAATGTATACAAAGATGTTTGTCTTTTGAAAAATGTTTCAATGTTTTGAAAGTTGCTTAGAAAATGTTTTGAGATGTATTGAAATGTGTTGTGCGTTTTGGAAAATAGCAACGATGGTTTGCAAATTGATCAAGTAACTAGAAGCATCTACCTACTCAAAAGTCTTTCCTACACATTTTTATTCCTTTGACATTGTTGTTTTACCATTGTATTTGGTAAACAACCCTATCTTTGGATGTTAAACGGGACGGGCGTGGGTCATCGTATGACCATGATAGCAATGGTGCCAAGTATCTTAGCAAGTTTTAGGGACCAAGATCATTTATTTTTAGGCAACCTTTTGATAGCGTCGTCGAGGGACTATGATCTTTTTGTTTTGATTTTGTTTGGCCAAGATACATAGCATGCATACCATGGCCATGTTTTAAGGTAACAAAGTGGGTGAAACCCTAGAGGTGCTTGTGTGCAATGTGTTGTCATTTTTCATGCATTTTTGTCTTGTATTTAGGTCATGCTATTTGTTTGATTTTTGGTCTTTGCATACAAAACCCTAGTTTACTATCATGGTATATGAAAGCAATAAAATGCGTAAAGTAAACCTAGACTATTACAACAATATTATGGGAAGGGAGATACAAGTTTGAATGGGGAATATTGCTCAAAATAAAACCCTAATTTACTATTACAACCCAATTGAATTTAATGTACAAATAAATAAATAAACAAATATTTAAATATGCAATAAAATGTATGTATGCAAAAATGTTTTTGTATTTATTTTTTATGTATGTGAGAAAAAAATTATTTAAGTCTAAAATAAGAAAAAAATATTGTGATTATTTTTGAAAGGGTGAAAAACCCTAATTTTTGTTCAAAAGAAATATATTCTATATTATTCATTTTTATTCAAGAAAAATAATAATAATATGTACAAAGTGTTAAAAAATTGAAATATGTATGAAAATATTATTTTAAGTGTATAAATAATAAAAATAAAAATGTATGGTATTTTTATATTATTTACAAGTTTTATTTAAGAAAATAAAGTATAAAATCCTAACAAAACTATTTATTATGCAAAAAAAATGATAAAATGCAAAAAATAAAGAAAATATTTTTTGTGATTTTAAATGTTTAGAAAAAATAAATAAAGTCAGAAATTATAAAATATACAAGAAAAATATTAAAAAAATAAAAGAAAATGGTCAGGGGGTGCAAAAAGTAGAGACAGCAAGCCCAAGCCCAAGCTCACTTCGCCCTTGGCCTTTGTCTCCTTCGCGCGCACCCTGGTTCAGTTCAAATCTTGTTCTTGCTATTCTTTGCATGAAATCAAAAACTTATAACATGAAAAATATAGCACATGAACTCACGATTCCAGTAATATAAAGAACATGACCTAACTCTAAAAGACCAAAGAGAATTTTAATGGCCCTAATTTTTGACCTAGTTTTTTCGGCATGTTCAACCTCCAAATACTCCTAGCTCAGTTAATAAAAATACAAACTATGCATATGTACAGCTCAAGCACGTTGAGGACTACATTTTTGCTTCACAAACCTAAGCTTAATGATGCCTAAATATAAAGATAGAAACTTGACAAATACCTTGTTCAGTTGAGTTTGGATATGGCAATGTGGGAACTTTGAGTGAGGCCTGAAGTTCTTGTGAGCTTCCTTGAGGCTCCCTCAAGCTTCTCCAATGCTCAGCTGGTCTTGTAGATGGCTAGAACTCCTTGCATGATTCAACCTGCAAGCCTTCAAAAATGAAAATGGTGAAGTGTGAAAATGAGCTCACAGTTGCAAGACAGGGGCCTGGATAGCTTGGATGGGATGTATGTAATGTGTTTGAAGTGATTCAAGGCAAAACGCATGAGGCAAAATGGAAATGGCTTGAGATTTGCAGCAGATGCCCTGTTTGGGCAGAAAATGTTGTTTTTTGTGTTTTAGGGTGTTTGAGAAGTTATGAAATCGTGTCTTAGGATTGCAACAATGTTCTGGGGTTGTTTGAAATGATACAAAGTCTTGGTTTTATCAGATACACAAGCTTGCTTGACTTTTGCAAGTTTGCTTGCTTTTGAAGAAAAGGTGAAGTGACAATGCCCAAAAGCTTATACTTGCTAGTTCCTTAGCTGATAAGAGTTGGTAAACATTCCTGATAATTGTGGATATTGTTTTCAAAAAGAGATTAGGTCCATGGCTCAAGATAAACAAGGTTGTAAAAGCTAGCTTTATGAAAGTAGTATTATGAACTTTATGCCATTTTTGGAATAATTATTTGTGCAATGCTTCAAATATCAGAATAAGACCATTATCCATTGTGTTTGCATTAAATTTTTGAGTGTAGAAAGGATTAGGACCTGTAAAAAAGTACAGGCATGCTAGGACAGATTTGCAACTTGAACCATTGTGAAAAATGCCTTGGACAAAAGTGATAATTTGCCATTTTCATTTCTTCGATTCTCCCTAACCATAAATGATCTTGGAGATTTCTTGGACATTTTGGAAATCTTGTAACATGATCTACAATCCATATTTGAAATGAATTTTGAGATTCCTCTTGGAACTATGTGAAAAGTTTCCATGAAGTTAGGTCAAAAATCTGCCTAAACTAGGGCAAAATTTCACTAAGTTAGAAGTTTTATGGACCCTTATTCACAAAATCATAACTTGAGATCCAAGCATCTTTTGGGAAAACTTTGTGAATAAAATTTTTAGATTTTGTGGAGGACTATAACTTTCATGTTTGAAGTTTTCTTTGAATCCAATTGCATCATGGTGAAAAAGTTTGGAAAAGTTGGGGAAAAATAAGAAATTTTCATAACTTAGAAAAATTCGAAGTTATGAAAATTTTCAAACTTAAACCCTAATTTCCAAATTTAAGTTTCTTGGTGAAAAAGTTCCATGTTTTGACACATCTTGATGAAATATGTCCCTTGGCACTTTATTTTGACCAAAAAGTCAAAGTTTGACTTTTCAGTGTACAGTTGATTTTTGATCAGTTGACTGGAAAATTCATCTGTCAATCCAATGCATTTGAGATCTTTTGAACCTTTTGATTAGGTCAATATGATGCTATTGAGTCCTTTAAATCATGCTTGAACCCAATTGGTCATTGGCTAGGTGAAAAATCAGAAATTGCCCTTCTATAGTCAAAACCCTAATTTTGACCATTTTGCCCTTTTGATGATCTGATCAAATTTCTTGAGGAGTTGTGGTCTAAACTTGATCAAATGGTTCATATGAGTCTATAATGTTGATGTGGATCAAAAATTAAGAGGTTTAACTGTAAATTTGCCATGGTTGACTTTTTCTCCAATACAGTTGATTTTTAGGTCAACTGTCCAATTGACTGGTCAAAAATTTGATTCAAGACTTGAAACTTGGTATGAGCAATCTTAGAGGTCCAACATGAAGTATTAAATTCACATGAGGCATTGGAAGTCCAAAAATCCCTGTGCAAACTCAAACCCTAATTTCAGGTTATCAATGCAAGGAGAGGTCTTGAGCTGAGCAAACCTTAATCTGGTCTTGAGTCCAAGAAGTCTTGTGAGGAGAATCTTGATAAAATGAGAGGGATAATTTTGGGGTACAACACATAGGCTCCTCCAGAGAAAGTTTGGATAATTTTGAAAGGTCCTTCCCACTTATGGGACCATTTTCCCATATTTTTATCTTTTCGATCCATTTGAAGAACCTTCCATACTAAATCCTCAGGAAAAAATGCCTTAGGCTTTACTTTTCGATTATAGGGTTTATAGACCCATTTCTTTTGTAATCTTAAGAGGTCTAAAGCTTTCAACCTTTCTTCATCCAAATCCACCAATTCGTCTAACATCATATTCCAATAAACTTCAGAAGGAATATCCTGATGTCTTTGAACCCTCGTTGACTGTAGACAAATTTCTACTAGCAATACTGCATCATGACCATAAGTTAGGCGAAATGGTGTTGTTCCTGTAGCCTCTTTAGGTGAGGTTCGACAAGCCCATAGAACTTGATCCAACTTCTTGTGCCAATTTCTTGGTTTCTTTCCCACGTGTTTCTTTATTAAACTGATTACTACCTTGTTTGCTGCTTCAACTTGGCCGTTAGCTTGTGCATAGTAAGGTGTAGATGTTAACAGTTTGAATCCCATTTTTGTAGCAAATTCTTGCATTTTTCGACCAGTAAAGACTGGTCCTTGATCTGTTGTTATTGTCTCAGGCGTTCCAAATCTATATATAATGTACTTTTGAGTAAATTCAATTACATTTTCTTGGTCTACATTGACTAAAGGAATTGCTTCGATCCATTTAGTAAAATAATTAATGCCCACCAATATGTATTTCTGGCTTTTAGAGATGTTGGTCGAATCTCTCCAATAAGATCTAAAGCACATCCTCTAAAAGGCCAAGGTTTCACAATCGAATGAAGTTCGCTTGCCGGTACATGTTGGATGCATGTGTGCACTTGACATTCTTGACATCCTTTTGCAAACTCAACACAATTTTTCAATATAGTGGGCCAATACAGTCCTTGTCGAAACAATAACCATTTCATCGTATGGCCTACTTGATGTGCTCCACATGCCCCGGAGTGCGTAGTCGAAAGAGCTATGTATGCTTCTGTTTCACTTAGGCATTTCAGCAGCACACCTTCAGGTGTTTTCTTGAACAATTCATTTCCCATTAGTATATAGCTTAGTGCCCTATACTTTATCTTTCGCTCTGTCGAAGCCACTGGATTCTGTAAATAATCTACTATAGGCTTTCTCCAATCTTGTTCTGTCAGATTGTCTATGAACGAAATTTCGAAGTCGTGATCAGTGTATCCCAACGTTGTTGTTTCCAAATCTATTGGAGACAACTTTGTGGATGCTACTCTTCCTCTAACTTCGATTGCTTGTTGTAGTTTTTCTTTCGAAACTTTATACCCGGAAGCGATTTATGCTAAATCATTAGCCACTTGATTTTCCAATCTGGGTATATGTCGAATGTTAACCACTTCGAAGTTCTTCAACAAATGCCTGGCTATTACGAAATACATGATAAGATTTTCTCTTATGAATTTGTATTCTTTTGTAACTTGTTTTAGGACTAATTCTGAGTCTCCCATTATTTCGACTCGAGTTGCCCCCAATTCCAACAAGATTTCAAGGCCTACAATTAAAGATTCGTATTCAGACTCATTATTTGAACAATCTCCTTCGATCTTGTACTTAAATGTTGTTGGAATTTTGTTTGGAGAAATAATGAGAACCCCTACTCCAGTTCCGTCTTTATGACTAGAACCATCGAAGTATAACTTCCAAGGTTCAATCTCCAAATAATTTATTGATTCTTCTATTATTAAGTGTTCAACTATAAAGTCTGCTACCACTTGACCTTTCACAGCCTTGAGAGGCATAAAGGTTAATGAATACTCAGTTAGTGCAAGTGCCCTTTTTCCAATTCTGCTGTGCAAAATGGGTTTCGACAACATATATTTGAAAACATCAAAATAAGACGAAACGTAAACATTAACTGGTTTAATATATTGCTTGAGTTTTGTACATGAAAAGTAAAGACATAAACATAGTTTTTCAACTTCGTTATATCTAGTTTCCGCATCATTTAAAACTCGATTGAGGTAGTAAATGGGTCTTTCGACACCATTCTCATCCTCTTGAGCTAACATGCTCCCTAAGGTTTTATCATATGCAGCTATGTACAATCTCATACTTCTATCTCTACAAGGAGGTACTAGAATTGGTGGATTGATGAGGTACTCTTTGATTTTGTCGAAGGCCTCTTGCTTTTCTTGCCCCCATTAAAATCCTCCTTTGCTGAGTCGAAGTAGTGGTGAGAAGGCTTGTGTTTTCCCATTGAGGTTGGATATAAATCTCCTTAGGAAATTTATCTTCCCAAGTAGAGACTGCAATTCCTTCTTGTTGGTTGGCGCTTTGGCTTCCAAAATAGCTTTGGTATTGTTTTGGTTTATCTTGATTCCCTTTTAATGGACCATAAAGCCTAAGAAGTCCCCTGCATTGACACCAAAAGCGCACTTCATAGGATTCATTTTCAGACCATAGCGCCTCATCCTCTCAAAGGATTGTCGAAGATGGTCCATGTTAGCCTTCCCTGAAACAGATTTGACAACAATATCATCAATGTAAATCTGCATAAAAGTCTCAATGAAATCATGGAAGATAGAATTCATTGCTCTCTGATATGTTGCCCCTGCGTTTTTTAGGCCAAAAGGCATCACTACCTATTCGTAAGTGCCTAAGGCCCCAGGGAAACGGAAAGCTGTTTTCGACACATCTTCTTCAGCAATAAAAATATGATTATATCCAGAGTATCCGTCAAGCATACTCATGTACTCAAAACCAGCGGCAAAATCTACAAGCATTTCCGCCACATGCATTGGATATTCATCTTTAGGTGTTGCAGCATTCAGATCTCTGAAATCAATGCACACCCTTAAAGTACCATTTTTCTTTATAACAGGTACAATCTTTGCAATCCATTCGACATACCTGGTCGTTCGGATGAACTTGCATTTCAGCAGTCTTTCAACTTCCGTTTTGATTTCCGAAAGAATCTCCAGTGCAAAGCGCCTTGGAGTTTGCTTGACGGGCTTCTTTCGAGGTTTTGTTGGCAATTGAAGTTCCACCAAGCTTCTGTCGAGACCAGGCATTTCGTCATAATCCCACATAAAGAAATCTTTGAACTCTTTTAACAATTGGATCATTTCGACCTTGAGTCCTGGATCTATCTTTGCGCTGATATACATTGGCTTTCTTATAGGACCTTCGCCTAGATTCACTTCTTCTAAGGGGTCTTGTGCTAGCATTCTAACACCATCTACCAACGGATCTTTTTCGAAACCCAGAGGTTCATCATCATAAATGGCGTCTAACCTCTGATTTTTCACTTCTTTCTCTTCCAAGTCAGGAGGTTTTGGGTCGAATCCTTTCCCAGGGCCTTCTTGGGAAGATACCTGTTCATTGGCTTCACGAGCCATGTACTTGACTTCATCCTCTAAGGCCGCTATCATTCTATTTTCGGCTACATATGCCGAAATCTTTTGTAGAGCTTGTGACTCGGTCATCATCACCAAACTCACTTCCCCAGCCTGTTGGCCGTATATCATCAACTCCTCCATAGTCGATGTTTGACAAATCCTCTATATCCCACTGAAACCCATAGTCAGAGTGTAAGTACAAAGAGCAGAAAGCATTGGGTGCTGGAGTCAGATCAAATTCAAGAGGACTGCATGGCCCTATATGAGCCAAATTCCTGTCGAAGCTATTCTTTCCGATGTTGTTCACTTCGCCCAGGTAGTAACTTTGATCTGCCTCGATGTTTTCCATGATGCCATCGGGATGTTATACTGTAACCCTCTGATGCATCGAAGATGGCACTACACCTATGCCATGTATCCACTCTTGACCCAAAAGCAGATTATAATTTGGTTTCGCTGAAATCACCATAAACATGGTCGATCGAAGAATGGAACCCACCTTGAGATCGAGTTGTATAACTCCCATGGTGGTTCCAATACCCCTTCATAGTTTGAAAGGACCATGTTGTGGGGCTTGATATCAGTATGCCTTTTTCCAAGTTTTCCCAACATGAATTGTGGAACTATGTTTATGTTTGCCCCACAATCAACCAGGATCTTATTTATAGTCACTTCCCCTATCTTCGCTCTGATAAATAGGGGCTTGAGGTGATTCTTCATCGCCTCAGTTGGTGGCTCGAAGAAAGCGTTCTGCTCCTCCAGGCAGCCATTATTCATTACATAGTAACACATTGGCATATGTCTGGACATTTCCTGTTCGACCATCAAGTTAGTTTCTTCAACTTCGACCTGCGGTTGTATTCCCTAGGCAGCACCGATATGAAATTTACCATGATGTCCAAAGTATCATCAGAGTCGGAGTCTCCTTCGTCATTCGACCCACATTATTCTGGCCACACCAAAGGTTTCCTCTCCAGAGGTTTTCTTTGCTTTCCTTTTCTTTGCACGTTGGTGCTAGATTCTGGGTGAGGCTCTACTACAACCTCTTTTTCGGCCTTTTGCCGTCTTTGGAATCTACGCCATTGTGAACGAGACATGGGATTCTTCCCTTTGTAATTGCTCGATATGTGCGCCATTTTATTTGATGTAATGGCATGGTACTCTTTTCTGTAATCTAAGGAAGATCCCTTTGGCACGTCGAACGTTCGCCACTTTTCTTCACTGGGCCTTTTTTTACCCATAGTGTTAAGCCAAGTACCTACAGGTACATAAGTTGGAGGCCTATAAGTTGGTGGCCTCCTTACCTAGTTCATGGGTCCTCTTTGATGTCCCCTCCTGGGATTGTATCTACTTCTAGATCCATTTTTGGTTGAGCATTGGTGCCCCATTTCGCCTTTACTTCTCTCATACCTTGTATGTGTTTCGCAGCTTTCTCGTCGAAGATAGAACTGCATCTGAGACACAGCATTACTTCAGACTTTTTCTTCTGGCATAATTGTAAAAACTTTGTCAGATCCTTATTTTCTTTAGGAAATGTTGTTTTGTTCACTTCCTCCTGTCGAATGTCCTCTTCTGAAGCCTTGGCTTCAGATACTTCGACCATGTTTACCTCCATGTTGCTTTTGGCAACGAGGTTCAGTTTCTGCATCTTGGCCTCCAAGTTATCTGTCGAACTTTTAATGGCAGCCAAGTGTTGTACCCTAAATTTCGCCCCTAACTTTTTTAGTCGCACTTTCATATCATATTTTTGTCGTTTGGTCACAATCATTAATAAATAGCTTCATTCATCACATTTGCATCCTATATTTAAGTTTGATCTTGTGTTGTTGACTAACTTCTAATCAAAATACAAAAAACATTTGTCTTTGTCTTTGCATATTTGTGTTTTGTAGGTGCCGAGTCGAAGCATATGGAAAATAAGGTTTTCCGGTATTATTTCCCTAAAATCTCTATTTGCAAAGAAAAAGAATTAAAAAAAATTCATTTTTTTCACTGTACAACCGATTGCTCCTAGAGTGCAATCGATTGCACAGAGTGTACTGTGCACAATCTTTGAAAAAAATGTATTATTAGCCTTCAAATATCAAAAAAAATTAGTATGTATCGACACATACGTGTTATGTGTCAACCCATACAAGACAATCAATTCTATAATGTGCTGACAAAAGCAGCTTGCATTGACCCATAGAGGCTTGTGTCGACTCATCTTGTTTTGTATAACTAGCATGTGTCGACACATACATGTTATGTGTCGACTCATGCAAATTGATTGATTATGTATTGAGTTAAAAAGGCAGCTTATATCGATCCATAGAAGCTTGTGTCGACTCATGCTGTGTTATACAACTAGAATGTGTCGATGCATACGACTCTTGTGTCGACTCATAGCAACAAAACACACGTGATTTTTGAAAAAAAAACCAGCAATTTCAAAACTGTCATCTTTTTGGCTCCAATTTTTCTACATAATTTGAAAATTATATCATTAATTCAATTTTTGGCTCCAAGAATCAATTACCAAATTACCACTAATCCTAATCCTAAACTCTACAAATAGAGACCTCATTTCATTCAAATTTCAAGCTTTTGATAGCCAAAATCACTTTGCTAAAAAATCTCTCAATTCTCTCCATCTACCAAATTCACTCAAAGCTCCATTTTCAAGAAAAGTTAGTAAGTTTTGCATTAAAGCTTACTAATCTTTGAGCTAAACCTTCATCCAAACACTTTTTCTTCATCAATTCTCTACATCCAAGCTTTGGTAATTGATTCTTGTGGTTGAATTGAAGCAAATTCTGGAAGTTGTTTGATAATTCTCTAATTCTACCTTTGGTAAGTTGGATCATCATCTTTCACAATATGATCTCTTGTGGATTTCTGGTTTTGATTCATTGAGCACTGTTTTATGATTCCATTAGTGCTAATTTCTCATAATTTGAAGGAATTTTCATGCTCAATTGGATCCTTGATCATAAGGTGTTTGATGAAAAGTTGGAACAAGAATTTGATCCTTGAAATGATGTTTTCTACTGATTTTAACAGGTTGTAATCAATTGTTGTAACACTGCAATCGATTGTCACAGAAAATTGATTTGAAAAACAAAACTACATTGATGCAATTGGTTGCTGTCTAAGCACAGTCAATTATAACAGTGCCAAAAATACTTTTTCTGCCTTATTTTGGGGCTGTTTTGACTCAAATATTTTTACTGCTCACTCCTTTTGATTGTTGGTTTGGATTGCAATTTTAAATGTCCAATTTCTCTTTAAACTCAATGGAATTTGTGATGTAGATGAAGTTGGATAAATGTTCATCAATTCAAATCTACCAAAGAGTGAATTATTTAATTCATTTTTGGTGCTTTGAATTAATGATATGTTTAGTTCTTTAATCCATCTAGAGGAGTGGTTGAATTTAAAGATGAAAGAATTTTGAGGTGGTAATCCAAATTATCTTATCATTCCCCTCCCTCTTCATATTATCCCTTTCTTTTTTAATTGTACTACATGTTTAGGTATGATGATCTCTATATCATTTATCCAAACATGAAGTACATAGATTGCTATTGACCAGTCTCAAAATAGGTGCGACTTCTACATAAGTCCACTTACGATTGCTTAACATAGCGCTAAATTTTGTCCCGATTCGAATAAATGATCATTCATGGCCCAAACCTATGTTTGCAAGCCCGAGTATGTTAATTTGATCTCTTTGATCCAATAACCTTGAGATTCATTGTGTGGAGGCTTTGGTTCTACCAATCCTCTAATGGATCTACATCACTTTTGGTCAACGCGGATCACTTAAACATCGTTGATCATTACATGTTACTTTTGAGGATTCAAAAATGGATGATATACTTGACAAAAAGCAAATGCAACTTGTTGTGGGGAGGCTTTGGTTCTACCAATCCTCTAATGAGTTCCAAATGCAAGTTTCAAGATGGTCATCCAACTAACCACTAATTTCTAACAATTGACTTTATTTTATGCTCTTTACTTTATGTACCATTTACTTTTTGCATTTACATTTCATGCTATTTTCATCTTTGCTCACTTGAGAATTTACTTTTATGTCATTTTTACTTTGCTCACTTAAGCTTTTCTTTTCCTTTTAAAGACACTTAATAATCAACATGAACCATAAAAGGCATTAATGATACTTGGACTACTTGGTTACTATCCTTGGCATTATGGAGTGATGGGCTTTTTGGACTTAGGAATAGAAACCTTGGCTTATATTGGAGACCTTGTGACCTTAATTAATGTTTTGTCTGGAGTTCTTGGGGTTTACCTCAAGACATTGGATTGTTTGTTTATTTTGTGTGCAGGTTATTGTGATTACACACTTTGTTTGTAATCTAGCATTCACCCATATATAGCTGTTACTCTGCCCAATTTTTTGTGAAGACTTGATACACTTAAAGTTTGGTCTTCTCAAGAGGTCTAGTATCTTTTCTTGCTTGGTTTAAATCCAAAGAATGGAAATTCTATCTTGACCCATAATGTCAAGTATTGGCTTCGTGTTGGTTAGACAGTTCTCTTCCTTAGCTTTTACCTTATGCTTTAGGATAGTCCCTTCATTTCCTCCCATCTTATTTAATTTTTAAAACCTTCTCATATTATTTCAAAACCTTCTTTGTTTATAAACTCAAACCGCTTTCATAATAAATCTTGACTTTGTCGAGTGCCTTTTCTTTTAAACTTCTTTTCTTTAAACAAACTTCAATTCACTTAATCATACTTTGACATTTTTCTTCAAAAATTAACAAAAACACTTCAACTCATCAAACCTTTTTGTGCGCTTGAGCACCTTTACCCTTCAAAACTTTTTTCGAGTTGAGACATGATTCATTGATAGTCGAGCAACATTCTCCTATCCCCATTATAAAGGTATCAACTTTTCCACTTGAGTGCTAGAGGCGTTCTCAAACTATCACTCTTACTGACACATGGTCCATCTTTCTCACACCTTGTGGGCGTTAGTCTAGATTTCTCTCCTAACAATGACGACTTGTCTCCTTGTTTAAAAACAATCAACAGACAAGTCTTTTCTAGCCGAACTATGGTGCTCTGACTTTCCCATTGCACGAGGGAGTACGTAGGCATTAAGTCTTACGACCCAAAGCGATCAATAAAAATAATTAAAAATCATTTCATTTTCTTTTGTTTTCAAATAAACATTCATTATTTTCCTTTAGCAAGTAAACCTTTATATAACACTCCTTTTAAAAGAAACCAAACAAAATGGATCCTGCAGAATACTGTAGATGCTTAGGGTGTTAATACCTTCCCTTTGTATAACCGACCCATGTACCTCGATCTCTGATCTTTTTGGATTTTGTTCACTTTTTTTCCATTTCCCTTTGGAAACAATAAAGTGCGGTGGCGACTTCATTGTGTTGAGTTAAGTCAATTGATGGTTTAATCTCAATTATTTACCGCTACATTTCTTTACATATCATCACTGTCGCAATTGAGCGCCAGAAAAAGTGTACGACAGGAAAGTGGCGACTTCACTGGGGACAGATTGACTTATTGCTGGTCCATTCCTAAGTGGGTTAATCCTAGCTTTGTTTGTTTATCTTCTATGAGTGTGTATATATTGTTTTACTTGCTGTCTATTACTTCCCATTATGTTGTATATATATTTGTCTGGATTTTTCCTGGTTTTCAGGGGCTTGGTGATTTCTTATAAGTCTTCTACCCGGACTTTGGGCAAACATAAGATAGGACGGGCGTTATAGTCATGTTAACTTTGAGGGAGTAATCCCAAAAAAGGAGACATGAGATCCCCCACTCAATGGAGGCCCATTTGACTGTAGTGTCATTTACCGAGTAATTGGGAAGACGTACTGCTTTTGACCTGGGAGCCTACTGAAACTGAGTACCGTAGATTACCTAACCCATATTGGCCTTTTAGGTGTAGTGCAAAAACTATGACGGAGTAATTTGAAAATAGTTATCACACGATACTACGCTCGGACAAGTTTTTCCTGAGAATGTTACTAATTACCGAGTTAATCGGGACGTTGGTAATATCCGAAGGAAGGATGTAGACTCTGGGAACCTCTTAGAACCTTGTTCGGCAGGTGATAACTGTTAGTCCATACCTTATGGGTTGTACCTTTGACTCCAGGCTTGTGACTCCGAACCATGTGATCTTGTTATTGTGCAGTGCATTGCATAACATTGCATATCATTTGCATCCTCTACATCATTCTACATACATCCAGGTTGTTCAGGATCTTATTCCCATATGCTTCTTTCTTCCAGTTAGTCTTCTACTGTCAAGCTGATTCCTCAATATAACTACGGGACTAGAGCTGCTGTCAGATTGAGAATGGAAAACCAAGAACAACACAACATAGAAGTCAAAATGGAAATCTACGAGTTGAAGTCAGGCATGGCCAAACTTACTGAGATGATGCAAGTCCTGATTTCTAGAGGAGAGCCACCTCAAAGGACTGTGATATCTGAAATCCCAACTGTTGTTGTTGACACTCAACCTATCTAGCATACATCTACTACATGGCCAGAGTTTGGGTTACCTCAGAATTACTCTCCGCCTGTTTTCATTACTTTAATGGTTGACCAGTCTTCCCGACCAGTCTTTCAGGCTTCGGTTTTCACTGAACCTCAGCCAATTGTTCATACTGCTTCGTGTCAACCTGCTGCACAAGCTGCTTTTGGGAATCCTCTCTTTGAGTACCATGCTGGCAGTCCTCGAAGTGTGAGTCAGAGAGACTTTGGTGAGTTTGAAGAGTTCAAAGAACAATATCAGACTTTAGAGAAAAGACTCTGAGTTATGGAAGGTAATGATTTCTTTGGTATTGCTACTGAAAATATGTGCCTAGTTTCTGATCTAGTTTTTCCTGCAAAGTTCAAGACTCCCGAGTTTGAGAAATATTGGGGGCACACTTGTCCAAGAAGTCATTTGGTGATGTACTTTCGAAAAATGCCTGCTTACACAAAGAATGACAAGTTGCTTATCCATTGTTTCCAAGATAGTCTGAGTGGAGCTTCATTGAAATGGTATATGGGACTTGAGAAAGGTCGTATCCAATGCTTCCAAGATCTTGTTGATGCTTTCATAAAACAATACAAATACAACCTTGACATGGCACATGATCATCGCCAATTGCAAAACATGTTTCAGAACGAGAAAGAATCTTTCAAAGAGTATGCTCAACGATGGAGAGAATTGGCGTCTCAAGTGGAACCAGCTCTAGAAGAGAAAGAGCTAACTGGATTGTTCATGGATACTTTGTCCCCTTTCTTTTGGGAGAAGATGATTGGTAGTGTGTCCTCTAGCTTCACAGACCCGGTGACTATCGGCCAAAGATTAGAAGAAGGAATCAAGAGCGGAAAAGTGTCTAAAGCTGCTGAATCTTCTAATGGTGCAAAGAAATACCTTGGGAACTTTCAGAAGAAGAAAGATGTAGAAGCCAATGTTGTCTCAACTGAGAAAAGAGGGCCTCACTGTAGGCCTCAATATATTGATCAATCACAAGTAGCGGTTGTTACTCCCTCAGTCAATGCTCAACCAATTCAGATTCCTCAACAACAGAATATCATGCAGAATTAGAATCAGAATAAGGCCCAGTTTGATCTTATCCCCATGACATACACTGAATTATATCCTGCATTGGTGCAGAAAGGCTTGATTACAACTAGGCCTATGATTCCTCGAAGTCCTCCTCCAGCTGGGTTCAGATCTAACCTTTACTGTGAATTTCATCAGGGAGTTGTCGGTCATGATTTAGAGAGCTGTTATGCATTGAAAAACAGAGTGCAAGAATTGGTGAAAGCAAATATTCTCATTTTCAAAGAGGCAGGTCCTAATGTTGTCAACAATCCTTTGCCAAAAAAAATTGGTTGAAGACTGAGTCGGGGTACCCTTAAGTCACTTCCTAAAGCCAGTGTTTCAGACAGGATAGCTCATCCTTGTTACTGATCAGTCACTAGGCCGTCTTTCTTTCTGTTTGCATTTTCCCATGTTTATGTTAAAATTGTTGCTTTCAAATTCTGTTTATACTTTCATGTTAATTCTAATGAAATGGGCATTGTAATATTTTGATTCAAATCATTTTCACTTACTACTTTAAAATATATTTCTCTTGTTGACTCTCTTTATCAAGCTTTTATTTATGCAAAGATTGGAGGAAGGATGATGAAAACGAAATACCCATAATTGTTGCTGGTATACTTTCGAATAAAACTTTGCTGAGGATATACAGGCATTGTTTCAACTCCCAAACACTGGAGAAATAAGGAAGTTAATCCATCGTTCACCCCTTTGATTCTAGAAGTTGGAGTTTCTTTCTATACGAAAAAACCCGCAATCTTAGCCTAGGGATGGGTAGTTCTCAGTTAATTTGGTTGTGCATTCAATTACAAGAGAAACCGTGAAAGACACCTTTCAATAAAGGTCGCGATCAAGCTTTCCTTTGCACACAGCAAGAAGTGTTGAAGATGATCCCAAACAAAAAATGACAAAGATGGTTCCCCGTAATCATTGATCAAGACAGTCATTATCTTTCCAAAAAAAAGAATCAAAAGAAAAATCCCGCTAAGTCAAAACCTCTGAAGGAGACTTGGGCAAAAAATTGGGGCATCCCGCTGACTGTAATATCAAATGAACTAGTTCAGGCAAAAGTTAGGAGTAATAAATTCAGTTAGAAGAGGTCTTCAAATCCTCAAAATTCTCCACCAGAGTTGAAAAAAGTCCTCAAAACAGCAAAAAGATGTAAGAAGAAATGATTGTCATTCTCAAGAATCCTCTAGCTTCTGAGCCATCGTCATTGCTGCCATCAGTGCAATTCCAAAATCTCTTAGAACTTGAATGCATATTCTGAATTAATTGAACGTAGGACTGAAGAACATCACGAAGATTGGGTTGGGTAAAAATAAACTTTGAGCCTTTATCCTTTATTTCTTAAACCGTGAACCAGACCATGTTACAACCCTTAAAAGACCTAATTGAAGCTAGGTTTCTTTTGAAAGCATACTACAACAAGGTTATGTAAACTGACTCCTATGATCTTTTGCGAATCATTTGTTTTGGTTTCATGCCTTTGCTTTCTCTTTCACTTTAAAAGTATAAACCATTGTGTTTTAACTAGTGATGCATTTTCTATACACCAATAACATCATTTCAAAAATGATTTTGGATTCAAAACTTTTGCATGAACTTTGCATTAAAATTACCATGTTTGAATAAATGATTTTTGCTTGCAAACAAGCTTTCCTCGTCAAGGAATTTCAAACAGCTGAGAAACTTGGTCAGTGATCCTATCTGGGGCAAGTATCTTCCAGATCCATTTGTGAATCAGTTCAAGATTTGTTGCTCAGTGCAAGTTTTCTCATATTTGGTTAACCAGAAAATCATTTTCAAGACTCATACTGGGGCATTCCTTTCCAACAATCATTTAAGAACTGAAGCCATAATCAGTTTATTCCCAACAAACATTTCAAGAGTTGAAGCCATGATCAGTTTATTCCAACAATCATTTCAGAGTTGAAGCCATGATCATCTCATTTCCAGCAACTTTCGACTGAAGCCATGATCAGTTTATCTTCAACAGTCAGCTAATCTGGGACAAATCCCCAAGCAGCTTTCCATGTATTTCCTAGGAGGATCATCAGTTCAATACAGTTTACAAATGTGACAAATTTAGGTTCAAGACACTTTCTTTCTAATCAAATTTTGCAGAGTTCTCTGTGTTGAGGAATCAAACTTCCAATCTTACCTCCACAAAATAGTCAAACTCTATTGTCGTAAACGTCTACATTACATGCATAGATCATTCACATATCATGCATAACAAAATTCACACATAATGCATAACAAGAGTGTTTCATCCACATTTGCATTTCCCGAGGTCTTGTTGCAGTTGACATGTCACCTTGAGATCAAAGTCCAACTTACTTGGCACCTACCAAAGCAAATGTCAGTTTAGTTGTCTCTCTTTTGTTCAATGATAATCTTGGATGAACTATTTCTCTCTTTCGTCCAATGCTAATCTTGGATATATTATCTCTTTTGTTTCCATCCAAAGCCATAATTGGATGTTGTTACCTTTTGTTTTCGTCCAAAGCCAATATTGGATGCTACCATCTTTTCTTTCATTCAAAGCCAGTATTGAATGTCAGGATCTCTTTTTCCATCCAAAGCCAGTATTGGATGTTGTTACCTTCTCCTTCATTCAAAGCCAGTATTGAATGTCAAGATCTCTTTTTCCATCCAAAGCCAGTATTGGATGTTGTTACCTTTGCTGCCGTCCAAAGCCAGTATTGGACGCCTTGAGCTTTTCTCTCGTCTAAATCCACTATTAGATGTTAAGCTTTTCCACTCATTCAAAGTCAGTATTGGATGTTTTTATCTTTTCTCTCGTCTAAAGCCATTATTAGACGCTGAGCTTTTCTTTCATTCAAAGCCAGTATTGAATGTCAAGATCTCTTTTTCCATCCAAAGCCAGTATTTTATGTTGTTACCTTTTCTGCCGTCTAAAGCAAGTATTGGACGTCTTGTTTTTTTTTCTCACCCCATCCAAAGCCAGTATTGGATATTATGATCTTTTCTCTCGTCTAAAGCCAGTATTAGACGTTGAGTTTTCCCTTCATTCAAAGCCAGTATTGGATGTCGTGTTTCTCTTCTGTCCAACGTCTTTCCTAGATGACTCTGATGTAGCTTCAGATTTGGTCACATCCCACATCTAATGTTCTTCTAGATGCTTCTTATTGTCTTTTCCAGAGAGGTGCTCGCCTCATTCAATGCCATTCTTGGATGTCGTCGCTTGCCTTCTCAGTTTATACCTTTTTTTTTCAAGTATTGATGGTTACTCTTTGTCGCCTTGACAAATATCCAGAAGTATCTTATTGTTCCCAGGCGTGTCTTTCCACGTCATTTCATTTGAACTACCATAAGTTTCCAGTTTCAAGTCTTTACATATTCCCACAAAGTATGTCTCATCTCATACATCATTCAAAAAAATGTCAAAAAAGAGTCCATGCATTCATTCATAACATATGATATCATCGCATCAGGGACGAAATTCAGGTTTGTTTGTATTTAATTACTTTTCGCCTATCTGGCAGAAATATAATTAAATAGGGGCAACTGTTGTACCCTAAATTTCGCCCCTAACTTTTTCAGTCGCACTTTCATATCATATTTTTTCGTTTGGTCACAATCATTAATAAATAGCTTCATTCATCACATTTGCATCCTATCTTTAAGTTTGCTCTTGTGTTGTTGACTAACTTCTAATCAAAATACAAAAAATATTTGTCTTTGTCTTTGCATATTTGTGTTTTGTAGGTACCGAGTCGAAGCATGTGGCAAATAAGGTTTTCCGGTATTATTTCCCTAAAATCTCTATTTGCAAAGAAAAAGAATTAAATTTTTTTCATTTTTTTCACTGTACAACCGATTGCTCCTAGAGTGCAATCGATTGCAGAGTGTATTATGCACAATCTTTGAAAAAAGTGTATTTTTGGCCTTCAAAAATCAAAAAAATTTAGTATGTGTCGATACATACGAGTTATGTGTCGACCCATGCAAGACAATCAATTATGTAATGTGCTGACAAAAGCAGCTTGCATCGACCCATAGAGGCTTGTGTCGACTCATCCTGTTTTGTATAACTAGCATGTGTCGACACATACATGTTATGTGTCGACTCATGCAAATTGATTGATTTTGTATTGAGTTAAAAAGGTAGCTTGTATCGATCCATAGAAGCTTGCGTCGACTCATGCTGTGTTATACAACTAGAATGTATCGACGCATACGACTCTTGTGTCGACTCATAGCAACAAAACACACGTGATTTTTGAAAAAAAGCCAGCAATTTCAAAACTGTCATCTTTTTGGCTCCAATTTTTCTGCATAATTTGAAAATTATATCATTAATTCAATTTTTGGCTCCAAGAATCAATTACCAAATTACCACTAATCATAATCCTAAACTCTATAAATAGAGACCTCATTTCATTTAAATTTCAAGCTTTTGATAGCCAAAATCACTTTGCTAAAAAATCTCTCAATTCTCTCCATCTACCAAATTCACTAAAAGCTCCATTTTCAAGAAAAGTTAGTAAGCTTTGCATTGAAGCTTACTAATATTTGAGCTAAACCTTCATCCAAACACGTTTTCTTCATCAATTCTCTACATCCAAGCTTTGGTAATTGATTCTTGTGGTTGAATTGAAGCAAATTCTGGAAGTTGTTTGATAATTCTCTAATTCTACCTTTGGTAAGTTGGATCATCATCTTTCACAATGTGGTCTCTTGTGGATTTCTGGTTTTGATTCATTGACACTGTTTTATGATTCCATTAGTGTTATTTTCTCATAATTTGATGGAATTTTCATGCTCAATTGGATCCTTGATCATAAGGTGTTTGATGAAAAGTTGGAACAAGAATTTGATCCTTGAAATGTTATTTTCTACTGATTTTAATAGGTTGTAATCAATTGTTGTATCATTGCAATCGATTGTCACAGAAAATTGATTTGAAAAATAAAACTACACTGATGCAATTGGTTGCTGTCTAAGCACATTCGATTATAACAGTGCCAAAAATACTTTTTCTGCCTTATTTTGGGGTTGTTTTGACTCAAATATTTTTTCTGCTCACTCCTTTTGATGGTTGGTTTGGATTGCAATTTTAAATGTCCAATTTCTCTTTAAACTCAATGGACTTTGTGATGTAGATGAAGTTGGATAAATGTTCATCAATTCAAATCTACCAAAGAGTGAATTATTTAATTTATTTTTGGTGCTTTGAATTAATGATATGTTTAGTGCTTTAATCCATATAGAGGAGTGGTTGAATTTAAAGATGAAAGAATTTTGAGGTGGTAATCCAAATTAGCTTATCATTCCCATCCCTCTTCATCTTATCCCTTTCTTTTTTAATTGTGCTACATGTTAAGGGATGATGATCTCTATATCATTTATCCAAACATGAAGTACATGGATTTCTATTGACCAACCTCAAAATAGGTGTGACTTCTACATAAGTCCACTTACGATTGCTTAACATAGCGCTAAATTTTGTCCCGATTCGAATAAATGATCATTCGTGGCCCAAACCTATGTTTGCAAGCCCAAGTATGTTAATTTGATATCTTTGATCCAATAACCTTGAGATTCATTGTGTGGAGGCTTTGGTTCTACCAATCCTCTAATGGATCTACATCTCTTTTGGTCAACGCAGATCACTTAAACATTGTTGATCATTACATGTTACTTTTGAGGATTCCAAAATGGATGATATACTTGACAAATAGCAAATTCAACTCGTTATGTGGAGGCTTTGGTTCTACCAATCCTCTAATGAGTTCCAAATTCAAGTTTCAAGATGGTCATCCAACTAACCACTAATTTCTAACAATTGACTTTATTTTATGCTCTTTACTTTATGTACCATTTACTTTTTGCATTTACATTTCATGCTATTTTCATATTTTCTCACTTGAGCATTTACTTTTATGTCATTTTTACTTTGCTCACTTGATCTGTTCTTTTCCTTTTAAAGACACTTAATAATCAACGTGAACCATAAAAGGCATTAATGATACTTGGACTACTTGGTTACTATCCTTGGCATTATGGAGTGATGGACTTCTTGGACTTAGGAATAGAAACCTTGGCTTATATTGGAGACCTTGTGACCTTAATTGATGTTTTGTCTGGAGTTCTTGGGGTTTACCTCAAGACATTGGGTTGTTTGTTTATTTTGTGTGCAGGTTATTGTGATTACACACTTTGTTTGTAATCTGGTATTCACCCGTATACAGCCGTTACTCTGCCCAATTTTTTGTGAAGACTTGATACACTTGAAGTTTGGTCTTCTCAAGAGGTCTAGTATCTTTTATTGCTTGGTTTCAATCCAAAGAATGGGAATTCTATCTTGACCCATAATGTCAAGTATTGGCTTCGTGTTGGTTAGATGGTTCTCTTCCTTAGCTTTTACCTTATGCTTTAGGATAGTCCCTTCATCTCCTCCCATCTTCTTTAATTTTCAAAACCTTCTCATCTTCTTTCAAAACCTTCTTTGTTTATAAACTCGAACCAATTTCATAATAAACCTCGACTTTGTCGAGTGCCTTTTCTTTTAAACTTCTTTTCTTTAAACAAACTTCAATTCACTTAATCATACTTTGACATTTTTCTTCAAAAATTAACAAAAACACTTCAACTCATTCAAACCTTTTTGTGGGCTCAAGCACCTTTACCCTTTAAAACTTTTTTCGAGTTAAGACATGATTCATTGATAGTCGAGCAACATTCTCCTATCCCCATGGTTATAAAGGTGTCGACTTTTCCACTTGAGTGCTAGAGGCGTTCTCAAACTCTCACTCTTGCTGACGCATGGTCCATCTTTCTCACATCTTGTGGGCGTTAGTTGAGATTTCTCTCCTAACAATGATGACTTGTCTCCTTGTTTAAAAACAATCAACAGACAAGCCTTTTCTAGCCGAACTACGATGCTCTGACTTTCCCATTACACGAGGGAGTACGTAGGCATTAAGTCTTACGACCCAAAGCGAGCAATAAAAATAATTAAAAATCATTTCATTTTCTTTTGTTTTCAAATAAACATTCATTCTTTTCCTTTAGAAAGTAAACCTTTACACAACACTCCTTTTAAAAGAAACCAAACAAAGTGGATCCTGCGGAATACCGTAGATGCTTAGGGTTCTAATACCTTCCCTTTGCATAACCGACCCCTGTACCTCGATCTCTGATCTTTTTGGGTTTTGTTTTCTTTTTTCCCATTTCCCTTTGGAAATAATAAAGTGAGGTGGCGACTTCATTGTGTTGAGTTAAGTCAATTGATGGCTTAATCTCAATTCTTTACCGCTACATTTCTTTACATATCATCACTGTCGCAATTGAGCGCCAGAAAAAGTGTGTGACACCAAGTAAGAACCTGAAGTGTTTCTCTTGTTGGAGCTTTCAGCAACTCCTTTGTTTGTGTTTGGGCCTTCAGTAACCCTTTTTCTTGAGCCTTCAGCATCTCCTTTATTCAGTTTCAGGCCTTCAGTGGCATTCCTTACCCCTTCGATAGTTTTCCTGGATATGTTTCCAGTAAAACTTCCAAATACGGGCTTGTTAACGAAGTCTTCAGAAACCTCAACCATATGGATGCCCACTGGTTCAGCATAATGTGCATCCCCTTGTAGAGGGTTCGCATCAATTTTCATTGCTGGCTTATCATCGAACTTAAGCCTTCCTTCTCTGAGTGCTCCTTGAACAAGATCCATGAAAAGAAAACATTGTGAGGTTTTATGGCCCAGAAAATTGTGATATTTACAAAAACCTCTCTTCTTCCTTTGTTCTAAAGGAGGCATTTTTTTCCCTGGGGGCACTATCATTTTGCCATCTTTGACTAATAAATCAAATATTTCATCACATTTAGTGATGTTAAAACTATATGTTTTCTTAGGGAATTTATCATTGTTCCTTTCAGACTTTACAGGATTTTTTCCATTTGAGGGTACTAGCAATTTACAAGAGTATGGCGGCCCTTGTTTCAATTCCGCTAAATCTATCTCGCCTTCTTCGACATATATAGGATCACTAGATGTCTCTGGATCATCATCATCCATTTCGACATAGGCTACTCTTTCTCTTCGATGAGTTTTGGTCACCTTAGCCTTTCTGGCTTTAAGACGTTCTACTTGTCGAACTCTATTGGCCAACTGGGCCATGTCTCTCAAGTATTGGGTATCTAACTTTTCCTTATGGAATAATCCAGGCCCCCTGCTGCCATTTCGACCAATTCATGTTCAGGAACTTGGGTAAAGCATCTGGCTTTAAGCAGTTGAAACCTATTTAGATAATCATTTATTGGCTCAGTGAATCTCCTATTCACACTAGCCAGTTCTTTTAGGCTTATTTTGGTCTGTCCCATGTAAAATTGTTCATGGAACAACCTTTCCAATTGATTCCAATTATGGATCTAATTGGCTGGGAGGGTAGTGAACCAAGTAAAAGCGTTTTTTGTTATAGAACTTGGGAAGTATTTAATCCTAAGGTTTTTGTTGTTCGCTATTTCCCTGGCTTCTATCAAATATCTCGCCACATGTTCGATAGTAGATTTTGTCGTATCCCCTGAGAATTTGGTAAACTTGGGGACTTTTCCCCTAGGGGGTAAGTCTGTTTGTAGGATATATTCTGACAATGGGGATGTGAAGTTTGGTCTGTGAAAACCAATGTTCATCCCATTCTGTATCATAATCCTTTCGATCATGGCAGACAGATTATTATATGTTCCATAATTTTGGTGTTGAACTTGTTGTATCAATTCATCAGCATTTTGGTTCCTATTCACCATAATCACTCCTTGATCGACTTCTCTAGGGATTGGTGGGGGATTTCGAGGTATTTCGACCCTAGGTTGTTCTATTCCTACTCTAGGGATCTGTGGATTTTGATTAACGGTTAAATCTTCTTCCACGATTACCCCTTGGTTTACTCTTATTGGTATTCTTTGGGGTTGTCGAATAGTTTGGGGTACCCCAAAGAATTCAGCCATGCGCATTATTTGCGCTGCCATTTGTTGATTCGACTGGGTAGTATTTTGAATTAGAGGGTTCAACATTGTACTTAAAGTTTGTGCCAACATTTGCATCATATCATGGTTGCTTTTGTTCATCTGTTGCCTCAAAATTGTTGTAGAAGCATTTGTGAGGCTTGGTATTGCATGTGATGGTCCTCCTAAAATCTGGTTTCTACCCAAATTTGCCATACTGGCTCCAGATCCCTGTAATGGTGATGATGAACTCACCAAAGGTTTTGAAAAAGTAGACGTAGCATTCATAAGGCTAGCCATTTCAGTGGTTGGCATGCCATATGGTTGTTCTCGACCCATCCAGGCTGTCGAGAATCCTGGGGGAATGTATGGTCGAGATCCTGGATTTTCCCTTGGTGGGGACGTTCCTAAAGGACCTCTAGGACCCACATACGAAAGTAAGGGTCCTGTTCGATTCCTGGTTAATATTGGTACTGAACCAACAGTAGTTGAGATATTTTCTCCAACGGTAGTCATAACCGTTGTTCCAGTAGTATTTGGTGGAGGTATTTCTCCATGATTTGGCTCATTAGCCATTCTACTCTCGCTATTTCTCTTCCTAACAGTACACTCGTTGGTTATTCTACCACTTCTTAATAACATGCAACGCAATATACTTATAAAAGGGAGGTAATAACATGAACAAATAGATGATAAAAACTAGCAACGTCCCACCAGGTGTGCCAATTTTTTTACCATGGTTTTTGGTAAACAACCGTTGATCCTCCAAAAAGGAAAGTCCTTTTGGTTACTCGCGGGATCGATCAGATTGATCCCAGAACATATGCTAATTTTTATGTTGGTTTGATGTGAAAATTGATATCTAGGAAGAACGCACGTTCGACCAAGGATATTGTGTTTATGGTTTTGGAAAGTAAGAGAGAAACTAGAAATGCAGGTAAAGATGTAGAAATGTAACTTTGCAAAAGAAGATTAAAGCAATGTAAAAAGACTTTATAGATAAAAAATGGTGTTTCCAACGTACATTCTCAGTTATTCTTTCATACACAGCGGATACTTGAATAATATTGAGTAACTAGCACAATAGGTTGAACACACGGAAATCCTACATAAACTTCCTAGTTTTATACTAAAATTAAGTAACTGTCGAGGGTGGCTTGGCGTCTAGGATGAAAACAAGTGTCTTATGCATGTCCCTCGACCTATATCTTCCTGCCACGTCGTTTTCCCTTAACTGCTGGCAAACTGCATTTCCCTCCAATCTTCAAATTCAAATACCCTCCGCCTTTGGTGCTGACACGAAGGTTTGCTCTTCTAGTCGAAGACCACAGGACTTTTCCCGTGGAAGGCCTGATGGTGATGTTTGGTCGAAGACCAATTTGTAACTCAGATATTTTCTCTAAGTTTTTTCCATCTGTCAAAGTATTTTCCAGCCTGGCTTTATCTGTTCTATTTTTGGTCTATGGGGCCAATATATAGTAGGTGTCGAATTCAAGAGCCAACACTAAATTTTAGAACCTTAATTGACTCATCTTAGCCATTAGAAGGTAGTGAGATATCTAGCTTTGGTGCAGTCCAGAGTTAGTTGATACTCGATACCGCACTCATTGAGATTCGACTCACATGATATTTTGGTGGAAAATTAGTTGTTGTACTAAAATAAAACCTTTGAGAAAGATCTGTGATATGAGATCCCTAGAACCCAGTTACTGTTTTTAGGATAGTTTGAGCCAACTTAACTTCTATAGAAAGGGTACTTACCTACGAACCTCATGCAAGCCTTTAAACCTAAGGCTCTTGTGTTCTTTGTTTGTGTTTGTTATCTGTTCAAACATGACATCGTGACATCATAACATCTTATTTTCACTAATCATTTCAAGGATATAAGGGACCTGTGATACAGGTTTATCATGAACCAGATTGTTAGCAAGGGGCAAGAGGATTTATTTTCCTCTAACCGAATATCGTCAAAGACCGACGTACGTCCCCTTGAGTCAAAGGCTAGGATCCATTCGACATGGTGAGCTTGATTCTCATAGAAGGACATTCAAAGACGCAAAGTTCTTCAGTCAAAGCTGCAGCCAGAATCAACTTCTAACATTTCACTTTTGTCTATCCCGCGAGATCCTTGAAAACATTGCATATTCATACCATACACATGATATCATAGCAGGTATTTCCCAAGACAGGTTTTCTCATCTTCTTGCTGTTTATTTCAGTAAAAGATGGCTCTCGAGCAAAACATCAAAGAGATATAAGCTCAAAATGCTCAATTTCAACAAATGTTCTTGGACTTAGCCAACGGGCAAGAAGAGCTGAAGACCCTCATCAACAAAGAGAGGAAGAAGAATACTAAAAAACCAATTGTCATTCGTAATATGGGTACAATCATCCTATGGATCTCTGACATGGTTCACACATAGTTGACCATCATCATATGTGTCCCTGACATAATTCTCACATAGTTAACCATCATCTGTTGAATGTCTTACATAGTTCACATATAGTAGACCATCATTTGTTGAATGTCTGACATGGATCACACATAGTTGACCATCGTCTGTTGGTTGTATTACATAGTTCATACATAGTTGACCATCATCTGTTGGATGTCTAAAAGAGTTCACACATAGTTGACCATCTTTAAAGCATCTCTAACATAGTTCATACATATTTGATCATCATCCTATACATATGTGACATAGTTAACACATAGTTGACCATCATCGTATGAACTCTGACATAGTTCACACATAGTTGACCATCATCATATACATCTCTGACATAGTTCACACATAATTGTACATCATTTGTTGGATGTCTTAAATAGTTCATACATAGTTGAACATCATATGTTGGATGTCTAACGTAGATCACACATAGTTGACCATATTTAATGCATCTTTGACATAGTTCACACATAGTTAGACATAATCAAATGCAACTCTAACATAGTTCACACATAGTTGACCATCATCCTATGCAACTCTAACTTAGTTCACACTTATTGATCGTCATCCTATGGTTCTCTGACATAGTTCACATGTAGTTGATCATCATTTGTTGGATGTCTTACATAGTTCACACATAGTTGACCATCATCATATGCATCTCTGACATAGTTCATACATAGTTGGCCATCATCCTATGGATCTCTAACATAGTTCACACATAGTTGACCATCATCCTATGTATCTCTAACATAATTCAAACAGAGTTGACCGTCATGTGTTGGATGTCTTACACAGTTCTCACATAATTGACCATCATCTGTAGGATGTCTGCCATAGTACACACATAGTTGACCATCTTTAATGCATCTATAGTATAGTTCACACATAGTTGACCATCATCCTATGCATCTCTGACATAGTTCACACATAGTTGACCATTATCATATGCATCTCGACATAATTCACAAACAGTTAACCATAATATGTTGGTTGAATTACATAGTTCACATATAGTTGACCATCATTTGTTGGATGTCTTACATGGATCACACATAGTTGACCGTCATCTGTTGGATGTCCAACATAGTTCACACATAGTTGACCATCATCATATGCATCTTTGGCATAGTTCACACATAATTGACCATCATCCTATGGATCTCTAACATAGTTCACACATAGTTTACCATCATCCTATGCATCTCTGACATAATTCACACATAGTTGAGCATCATTTGTTGGATGTATTACATGGTTCACATATAGTTGACCATCATCTATTGGATGTATGACATAGTTCACACATAGTTGACCATCTTCAATGCATCTCTAACATATTTCACACATAGTTGACCATCATCTTATGCATCTCTGACATAATTCACACATAGTTGACCATCATCCTAAGCATCCCTAACATAGTTCTCACATAGTTGTCCATCATCATATGCATCTCTAACATACTTCACACATAGTTGACCATCATCTGTTAGATGTCTTATATAGTTCATACATAGTTGACCATCATCTATTGGATGTTTGGCATTGTTCACACATAGTTGACCATCATCTGTTGGATGTCTTACATGGTTCATACTTAGTTGACCATCATACTATGAATCTCTGACATAGTTCACACATAGTTGACCATAATGCCATGGACCTCAAACATAGTTCACACATAGTTGACCATCATCAGTTGGATGTCTGACTTGGTTCACACACTGTTGACCATCATATGTTTTATGTCTTATATAGTTCACACATAGTTGACCATCACCTGTTAGATCTCTAACATAGTTCATACATAGTTGACCATCTTCTATGCATCTATAACATGGTTCATACATAGTTGACCATCATCCTATGCATCTCTGACATAGTTCACTCATAGTTGACCATTATCTCATGGATCTCTGACATAGTTAACATATAAGTGACCATCATCTTATGGATTTCTGACATGGTTCACATATAGATAGCTACCATACTATACATCTCTAACATAATTCACACATAGTTGACCATCATCTGTTGGATGTATGATATGGTTCACATATAATTAACCATCTTCAATGCATATTTGACATAGTTCACACATAGGTGACCATCATCTGTTGAATGTCTGTCATGGTTCACATATAGTTGACTATCATTTGTTGGATGTCTTGCAATTTACACATAGTTGACCATCATCTGTTGGATGTTTGACATAGTTAACACATAGTTGACCATCTTCAATGTATCTCTTATATTGTTCACACATAGTTGACCATCATCCTATGCATCTTTGACAAAGTTCACACATAGTTGACCATAATCCTACGGATCTTTGACATAGTTCACACATAGTTGACCATCATCCTATGTATCTTTGACATAGTTCACACATAGTTGACCATCATCAGTCAGATGTCTTACATAGCTTACACATAGTTGAACATAATCCTATGTATCTCTGACATAGTTGACCTTCATCCTATGAATCTCTGACATAGTTCTTACGTAGTTTACCTTCATCATATGAATTTGTGACATAGTTCACACATAGTTGACCATCATTCTATCCATTTGTGCCATAGTTCAAGCAGAGTTGATCATCTTTTATCCACTTATGCCATAGTTGAAACAAAGTTGACCATCTTCTATCCATATGTAACATAGCTAAAGCAGAGTTGACCATATTCTATCCATCTATGCCATAGTTGAAGCAAAATTGTCCATCATCTATCCATCTGTGCCATAGTTGAAGCAGAGTTGACCATATTCTATCAACTTGTTCCATAGTTGAAGTAGAGTGGACGATCTTCTATCCATTTGCGCCATAGTTTAAGTAGAGTTGACCATGTTTAATCCATATATTCCATATTTTAAGTAGTCTTGATCATCTTCTATCCATTTGTGCCAATTTCAAGCAGATTTGACAATCTTCTATGGATCTGTTACATGGTTCATGTTAGAACAAGATTGGTTCTGATCATATCTCAGAGTTTTGATGATAACAACAAATTATATTTTATATATTTGATACTCTGATGAACGTATTTAACTGTTTCAGATAATGTTCTGACAGAAGCATCTTGAAGTTCTTTGATGAAAGAACCATTTGTTTTAGCGCAAGTGTTGATGCTGTCTCTGATAATGTTCTGACAGAAGCATCTTGATGTGCTGAGCTGAAAATAAATGAAGAAGTTCTTTGATGAAAGAACCATTTGTTTTAACTCAAGTGCTGATGCTGACTCTGGTAAGATAATTATTTTATTACATCTTCCAATGCTTAGCAAGCGCTGATCAGAAGTACTTAGCAAGAAAAGCGTTGTTTAGAAGATATGAAAGCATGTTCTAAATCAAGACGTGAAGCCAAGTTCTGAAAGAATGCAAAAGCTAACAAGTCTTGTCAAGCTTCAGGGAACATGTTCTTACATAGTTCCGTTTGCTCATTTAATGAAAAGACGGCTACATGTACTCAAGTGTCTACGCTAGTGCATTGGAAAATGGAATAGTGCAAGGAAACACGCAAACATTTAATGCTCTCCATTTGAAGGCAGCAACGGTCATGTTTCTTCATGCTATATATAGAAGAACTTTAATTTCAAGCCAACTAACGAAATATTGCAGAACTACTGAAAGGCTGAACAACTGAAGTTCTGAATAGAACTTATCAAATTCAAAAGAAGCAAAAGCTACGTAAAATATTCTGGGCTCACAAACAAATTTCGTACACTTTGTGCTATAATATTCTTAGTGAAAAATCACAGTTGTGATATAGCTTTCTTAGAAGCAAAATTTGTTTCACTATCTGTAAAGATTTTATATCTTGTAATTGTTCCTTGAGAGACCAAGTTTGGTCAGATTTCTCAAGTAGACTAGGACTAGTTTAAGTCTTAGTGGTGTGAGTCACTTGTAAGGTTACTTGTGCATTGTTAGTCACAACAGTTGTTGTGTGATTGTAATCAGTTGATTATAGTGGATTAAGTCCTTGTTGAGAAAGGCGAAATCACCTTGGCGGGTGGACTGGAGTAGTTTGAGTTCAAATGAACCAGGACAAAAATAACCTTGTCTTTCCTTTATTGTTGTGCCTTTAAGAAAAAGAAAAAGAGAAACTTATTCAACCCTCCCATTCTAAGTGTTTTCTCCACCTTTAATTGGTATTAGAGTTTGACTCTAAGTTCAACACTTAACTGTGTCAGGAAAAGATCCAGAAGAAAACACAATGGCAAATGAACAAAACAACAATAACTACACCAGACCTCCATTGTTTGATGGAGAAGATTTTGATTACTGGAAAGATAGACTAGAAAGTTTCTTTCTAGGTCATGATAGTGATTTATGGGATATAGTCTTGGATGGTTACACACATCCTACTGACTCAGAAGGAAATGTGATTGATAGGAAAAATATGGATAGACAATAAAAAGCTGATTTCAAAAATTATCATAGAGCTAGAAATATTTTTCTAAATGCTATCTCTAAAGTGAAATATGAAAAAGATTATAAATAGAGATACTGCACATGATATGTTTGAGTATCTTAAAATGACTCATGAAGGAAACGCTCAAGTGAAGGAGTCTAAAGCTCTGGCTCTCGTCCAAAAGTATGAAGCCTTCAAGATGAAAGAAAGTGAATTTATAGAAGATATGTTCTCAAGGTTTCAAACTCTGATTGTTGGCTTGAGAGTTCTGAACAAGGGATATTCTAAGGCAGATCACGTTAAGAATATCATCAGAAGCTTACCCAGAAGACGGGCACATATGGTCACTGCTTTCAAAGTTTCAAAAGATCTGAATAACGTGTCTCTTGAAGAACTCATCAGTGCTCTCAGAAGTCATGAGATAGAACTTGATGAGCACAGGCCTCAAGAGAAAGGTAAGTCCATTGCCCTTAAATCAATTATAAAATATGAAACTAAAGCTTTTCAGGGTAAAGAAGAAAACTCGGAAGAATCTGCTTCAGAAGAAGATGAACTATCCTTGCTCTCGAGAAGGATCAATCAGTTGTGGAAGCATAAGCAGAAGAATTTCATAAACTCCAGAAGAACAGGAAATGACTCTGAACAATCCTCTGGACACAAAATATCAAGTAACAAAATCATTACCTGCTATGAATGCAATAAACAAGGTCACTACAAAAGTGAGTGTCCAAGGCTTCAGAAGGAAAAACATAAAGGGAAGTTAGTTAAGGAAAAGAAGAAAAGTCATATGGCAACATGGGATGATTCTGAATCTTCTGAAGATGAAATAAAATCAGAAGATGAACAAACTAATATAGCTCAAACTGACAACTTATCAGATGTCTCAGAATCCTCTGAATCAGAATCAGAATCAGACACTGAAGAGGTATTCCCTGACTTCACTGTTAATTTCACTAAAGTTGAACTAGGAGAAAGTCTGAGTGAAATTCTGGAAAGATATCAGCAGCTTCGAGTCAAATTCAGGAATCTGAAAAAGGATCTTGCTTCTGACTCTGAAGTAACTGAGAGCCTGAGATCAGAAAACTCTGAGTTAAAAGAAAAAATTTCAAAACTAGAAAATGATCTACAAAACTCTCAGAAGGAAATAATCTCAGAAGATCCTAGTAATGTTGATAAGATCATAAAGAAATATGATCAAAGCTTTCAGAAGTTTCTAGCTAAAAACATATATAGAAGCAAAATGGCTTCAATGATCTATGGAGTTAGCGAGAAAGACAGAATAGGTATAGGATACAAAGGCAAAGTAACTCAGCCTAAGAAAGTTAAGGATTTGGTTATCAAACATACTCCTCTCTATTCTCACTTCACCACTGGGCACACACATAATATTAAATATACATCTCACTCTGGAAACTCTTATGCTAATCCAAAGTTCAAACAGAACTTTAAATACTCTAACCCAAGAGGACCCAAAAAGATATGGGTACCAAAAGACAAAATCATCTATGTTGCAGATATTTTCAACAGCAAGGTTGATACTCCAGTACTAACACTTGGACTCTGGATGCTCTCTACTCATGGAGGAAAGAAAGCATATGTTCCAAGGCCTGGAATCTAAAAGATTCTAAGGTTTCAGAGGCAATCAGAAACAGAAGATTACTGGCTCTGAAACTATTGGAAACAAGAATGGAAATACAACATCAGAAGCTTTGAATGAAGCATGTCTAAAAGGAAAGTTTTCAGAACTTTATTTTAAATCATAAAATGTTGATTCTTCCTCTAGTCCACTAGAAACATCTTATATTTCAATCTTTTTGGAATGTACTTGTTTTTATTCTGAACAAGTTTGATTCTAAAGCACAAAGGTGTTTTCTGCTTGGATATTATGAACACTCAAAAGGTTATAGAATATACAACACAGAAACTTTGATTGTTGAAGAATCAATCAAAGTCAGGTTTGATGATAAGCCTGGCCAGCAACAGCCAAAGCAAATTGATATTTCTGTACGTACAAAATATCATCCCTCAAACTCTGAAACTTCAGAAGCAAAGGAAGACTCTGAAGCAAAGAAAGACTTTAAAGCAAAGAATGACTCAGAAGTAAAGGAAGACTCAGAAGACCACCCACTTGACAATGCTCTGGACAATCTCAGAATCTCTGAACAACCCGCTCTGAAAAGGTTTCCTAGAATCTCTTTAAATCACAAAGAAGACGTGATTATTGGGAGAAAAGAAGATCCCATCAGAACAAGATCCTCTCTCAGAATCAATGAAGAATCATTGTTTGGATTGGTATCTCTGATTGAGCCAGCTTCTATTGATGAAGCTCTGGAAGACAATAATTGGAACTTAGCAATGCAAGAGGAACTCAATCAATTTTCCAGAAACGATGTATGGGATTTAGTTCCAAGACCCAAAGGATTCAACATTATAGGAACCAAATGGGTTTTTAGAAACAAACTGAACGAGCAAGGAGAGGTGATCAGAAACAAAGCACGACTGGTTGCACAGGGTTATAGTCAACAAGAAGGAATTGATTATAATGAGACCTTTGCCCCAGTCGCCAGGTTAGAGTCTATCAAATTATTAATTTCTTTTGCTGTTCAAAATAACATTTCATTATATCAAATAGATGTTAAAAGTGCATTTTTAAATGGCTATATAGAAGAAGAAGTTTATGTCCATCAACCTCCTAGCTTTAATGATTCAAAACATCCAGAACATGTTTTTAAATTAAAAAAAGTCTTTGTACGGTTCAAAAACAAGCTCCCAGAGCTTGGTATGATCGTCTGAGTAATTTTCTTTTAGAAAAAGATTTTACCAGAGGGAAAGTGGACACAACTCTATTCAGAAATACATTTAAAAATGATATCTTAATTTGTCAAATTTATGTTGATGATATTATTTTTGGAACCTCTAATATCTCCCTTGGAAAAGAATTTGCTGAGACCATGCAGGGAGAATTTGAGATAAGCATGATGGGAGAATTGAAGTTCTTTCTGGGAATTCAAATCAACCAGACTCTAGAAGGTACTTACATACATCAGACGAAGTATATCAAAGAACTTCTGAAGAAATTTCAGATTTCAGAAACCAAAGATGCTAAGACTCAAATGCATCCAACATGCATTCTGGGAAAAGATGAGGTAAGTATGAAGGTAGATCAGAAGCTTTACAGAGGTATGATTGGATCCCTTCTCTATCTGACTGCATCTAGACCTGATATATTATTCAGTGTATGTTTATGTGCTAGATTCTAATAAGATCCTAGAGAATCTCACTTAACTGCTGTTAAGAGAATTCTGAGGTATCTGAAAGGTACTACTAATCTGGGTTTGTGTTATAGAAGATAAAAAGATTTTAGACTAGTAGGTTATTGTGATGCTGACTTTGCTGGAGATAGAATTGAAAGAAAGAGCACCTCTGGAAGCTGCCAGTTTCTGGGTGACAATCTTATCTCGTGGTACAGCAAGAGGCAAGCAACAATTGCACTCTCAACAATAGAAGTTGAGTATATATTTGCTGCTGGATGTAGTTCTCAGATGATTTGGATGAAAAGTCAGCTAGAAGATTTTAATCTTTATGAAAGTAAGATTCATATCTTCTGCGACAATACTTCTTCTATTTGTCTTTCTGAAAATCCAATTTTACATTCTAAAGCTAAACACATTGAAATTAAATATCATTTTATAAGGGACTATATTCAGAAGGGAATTTTAAATTTAAACTTTGTAAAAACAGACCATCAATGGGTTGATATTTTTACCAAGCCCCTTTCAGAAGATAGATTTAAATTCATCTTGAAAAATATTTGTATGGAATTATGTCCTGAATAAAAGAATATTTATCTTATGTGCTTGACTTCAGAATATTCTGAAAATGAATGCTCTGATTAACAACTCTTCAGAAGTTAGAAGAGAAGTTACATCAAAAGCTATATGTAATGTTCTGAAATGTTATAACGTTTCATTTCAAGTATAGCTCAGAAGTTCATTAGATCAAACAGCTGTTTCATGCAACCTTCAGGAGATGAACACTTGGTGTGTTTCTGAAATGTCACGCGTGCTAAGCTATTGACACCGTTCTAGGTAACTATTATGATTTGATTAAAATCTCACGCTTTCCCCTCACTTTTCAATTTTCATTAAATGCTAAGTCATTTTTTTTCAAAACCTATTTCTGAAAAGTTTTCATATAAATACCTTTGTAAAAACTTTTCTCATTTTTACCGTCTCTTTCAAAACTCAAACGTTTCTGTGTATTTTTCTCTGAAACCCATTTTTTCTTCTCTCAAACCTAATTTCTCCAATGGCTTCCTCCTCTACTCATTCTGAGAACATTCAATCTGAGTAATACATTGTTCCTGAGAGAACCACTCTCATACCAGTGGATAGCTTAGAGGTTATAAGTGAAATAATGGTGGACTTTGAGAATCTTAAAGATAATGGTTTTGATCTTCTTCCCGCTGTTGAGTTTCAAGGTTGGGGAAACTTCTTTGACTGTCTAGTTGGTCCAGTTTTTCCACACCTTGTTAAAGAATTCTGGATACACACAATTGCTTCTCCAAAGGTCATCCTCTCTTTCATGAAGGGTAAGGAAATCTCCATTACTGAAAACCTAATCAGAAAACTTCTAGGTTTTGAAGGAACTGGAGTAACTGGAATTGCTAATGGAAGAATGGAAATGTCAAAGGTTTATGCAGAAATTTTCACAAATGGGCAAGGGTCTTCAAAGGTCAGAGACTTGAAAATAAGTATAAGATTTGAGCAAGAATAATCCATGGTTGCATTCATCATAGGAAGGAAACTAGCTCTCCAGACTATATAAATGCTGACCAACAATACTTGTTGTTCTGTCTTGGAACAAATATCAAAATTGATTTACCCTATCTCTTGTTTGATCATCTCTGGAATCATGTGAAAGAAACAAGAGAAGCAGAAAGAATGAAGAACCCAAAATCCAAAAGGAATTGGATTCTAATGGGGAGACTGATTTCAGACATTCTGACTGAGAATGGTCTGATTGCTCACCTGGATGAAGCGAATCTGCTGGGGGAGTTAGAGCCTACTTGTGGAAAGGCTCTGACTGGCAAGAACTTGGTGAAGAGGAAGATTATAGACAAGCTGCTGATTGAACCAACGTCGTTTGTGTCAGAAACTGTTAAGAGAAGAAGGATTCCAATTGATGATTTTCCACTTTCAACTCAGGTGATCACCTACGTATCATCCTGCATTACATTCAAATCTGTAAAGAAAGTGGAACACCCATTGATCCTGCCTGGCTGCAAGGAAGACACAAAGCTGCTCCAGATGTTGTTCTTCAGTAACCTTTAAAGAGGAAAGTTGTTGAAGGACCTTCTGCCAGACCTCAGAAGAAGAAGAAAAAAATCAGGTACACCAGCTAAAACTGTATTTGTTTATGATTCTGAAAATATATCTACATCTGCTGAACCCCAAACCCTAGGAGACATAGATGTTGATATAGACCTGACCATACCCTCTGATCCTATTGCTGGAAATCCTCAAAGAAATCAAGTTTTATCAGACTTGAGTGATTTTGACTCTGATGATTATTCTGAAACACAAACAAAACCCTCTCACTCAGAACCCTCTCAAACACCTGCTAAAAACCTTTCTAGACCTCCTCCCAGACCCTTATCACCCAGACCTACTGAATGGTATGATGCTGGCTCTTGGAGAATACTAGGAATCAACGAACCTCTGGCCACTCTAAAGCCACCATTCAACCTACCTTCTGAAAACATCTTTGCCTTAAACAGAACACAAACATAAAATCCTACCCCAACTGCTGACAACACCATAATCATTTCACCTGACATCACACCACCCACATCTCCACAACTTCCAACTCCTGACTCACCAGTGATTTCACCTCCTCACATTCCAGAACACCAAACTCATGAACCATCACCAATACACGAACCCTCTGAAACTCATGCATCATATGAACCTCATGCATCATATGAACCTCATGATCAATCAGCAACACCTGACCCTTTTGAACAACTTGACCAACCTGACCAACCTGACTAATCAGCAACTCATGAACAATCAGAAAATCCTGAACCATCTAACTTTTTGAAAACTGTAGTTGATTTTGAATCACTACAATTTCTGAAAAATAAAACCTTCAAAAAGGTTGTTCTTAAACCTGTTCAACCAGATGTAAATATATTCTTTCAGAATTTTTTAACAGAAATTCAAGCTTGGTTGGACCTGCTAAAGGCAGATTGCACCAGAAGTGTGAACCCAGCAGCAACAGATCTTCTGTGGGAAACATTCAGAAGAACGTTAGATGCTGAGTCACTGAAGCTTCAAGATTTATGTCACTCTCAGGTGATTGAGAACTTCTCCAAGCATCTGCACGCCTTTCAGTCAAAAGCTATTGATATTTGGAACAAGAAGTCTTCTATGATGATTGTTGATGATCCAGCTGATGAAATGGACATTTCAGAAGATGAATCTGAAGAATCCTCTGAATATTCGAATCCTCTGGCAATTGTTCTATTGAATCAACCTTCTGCAAAAGCTGCACCTGAACCAGTGCCAACTCTTATGGTGGATCTGGGCACTCTTCTGTCAACTTTTGTTCGTTCTGACTCAACGGTTGCTACTCCAAAGGCTGTATCTGCTGAAGCTTCTACTTCCTCTGATCCTACTTCACTTGTAATGAATACTCTGAATGAGCTCAAGATGGATAACAAAGCTATTCATGAGCGCTTGGACAAGCAAGATCAGACAAACCAAGAAATCAGAACATGGATGATGAAACAAGAGGAATTTGCATCTGGGATCAAGAATCTTCCTATGGCCCTTGTTTCTAAGAAATCTTAGTGTCATTCTATTTCTTATTTTTCTTTGTTGTTTTGTTGAACCTCTGAATCTGTTATTAAATAAAATTGTTACGCTCTTCAACTATTTTTATATACTTTTTGATTATGCCAAAAAGGGGGAGAAAATGAGTATTTTGATCTAATCTCTGATTAAAAGTTATGGGACTAAGTCAAACATTCTAACAAAATACAAGATTTCTTTCTATGCTTTAAATAACTTAGCAGGTATCATTTAAACTTTGGAAGTTTAATTTCAAATGAACATTATCTTCAAAAGAACCCGATGAAGAAATCTCAGAAGAAAAATTCCAAAGCTCTGATGAAAATTCTCAGGAAGTTTTTCTTATAGAAATATTTATTTCAGGGGGAGATTCCTATCTCTTATTCAAATTTATTTCTATATCTGAATATATTTTTGTCATCATCAAAAAGGGGGAGATTGTTAGAACAAGATTGGTTCTGATCATATCTCAGAGTTTTGATGATAACAATAAATTATATTTTATATATTTGATACTCTGATGAACGTATTTAACTGTTTCAGATAATGTTCTGACAGAAGCATCTTGAAGTTATTTGATGAAAGAACTATTTTTTTAGCGCAAGTGCTGATGCTGATGATGTCTCTGATAATGTTCTGACAGAAGCATCTTGATGTGTTGAGCTGAAAATAAATGAAGAAGTTCTTTGATGAAAGAACCATTTGTTTTAACTCAAGTGCTAATGCTGACTCTGGTAAGATAATTATTTTATTACATCTTCTAACGCTTAGCAAGTTTCTGTGTAAGCTATGTTTCAGAAGTTTCTTGAAAGCAAGTTTCTGTGTAAGCTATGTTTTAGAAGTTTCTTGAAAGCAAGTGTTGTTAAGAAGATATTTGAAAGAAAGTGCTATTCAGAAGATATTTGAAAGCAAGTGTTGTTCATAATTTATATGAAAGTAAGCGCTGATCAGAAGTACTTAGCAAGCAAAGCATTGTTTAGAATATATGCAAGCATGTTCTAAATCAAGACGTGAAGCCAAGTTCTGAAAGAATGCAAAAGCTAACAAGTCTTGTCAAGCTTCAGGAAACATGTTCTTACATAGTGTTGTTTGCTCATTTAATGCAAAGACGGCTACATGCACTCAAGTGTCTACGCTAGTGCATTGTAAAATGGAATAATGCAAGGAAACACGCAAACATTTAATGCTCTCCATTTGAAGGAAGCAACGGTCATGTTTCTTCATGCTATATATAGAAGAACATTAATTGCAAGCCAACTAACGAAATATTTCAAAACTACTGAAAGGCTGAACAACTGAAGTTCTGAATAGAACTTATCAAATTCAAAAGAAGCAAAAGCTACGCAAAATATTATGGGCTTACAAACAAATTTCTTACACTTTATGCTATAATATTCTTAGTGAAAAATTACAGTTGTGATATAGCTTTCTTAGAAGCAAACTTTGTTTCACTATCTGTAAAGATTTTATATCTTGTAATTGTTCCTTGAGAGACCAAGTTTGGTCAGATTTCTCAAGTAGACTAGGACTAGTTTAAGTCTTAGTGGTGTGAGTCACTTGTAAGGTTACTTGTGCATTGTTAGTCACAACAGTTGTTGTGTGATAGTAATCAGTTGATTATAGTGGATTAAGTCTTTGTTGAGAAAGGCGAAATCACCTTGGCAGGTGGACTGGAGTAGTTTGAGTTCAAACGAACCAGGATAAAAATAACCTTGTCTTTCCTTTATTGTTGTGCCTTTAAGAAAAAGAAAAAGAGAAACTTATTCAACCCCCCCCCCCCCCCCTTCTAAGTGTTTTCTCCACCTTCAGTTCACACATAGTTGACCATAATCCTATGGATCTATGACATATTTCGCACATAGTTGACCATCATCCTATGGATCTCTGACATGGTTCACAAATAGTTTTCCATCATCATATAGATCTCTTACATAGTTCACACTTAGTTGACCATCATTATATGGATCTCTGACATAGTTCACACATAATTGACCATCTCTGTTTACTGTCTTACATAGTTCACACATAGTTGACCATCATCATATGCATCTAAAACATAATTCACACATAGTTGACCATCATTTTATGGATCTCTGACATAGTTCACACATAGTTTCCCATCATCCTATGGATCTCTAACATAGTTCACATTGAGTTGACCATCATTATATGGATCTATGACATAGTTCACACGTAGTTAACCATCGTTTGTCAGATGTCTTACATAGTTCACACATAGTTAATCATCATCTTATGGATCTCTGACATAGTTCACACATAGTTGACCATGATCCCATGCATCTCTGACATAATTCACACATAGTTGAGCATCACCAGTTATATGTCTTACACAGTTCATATATAGAGTACCATCATTTGTTGGATGTCTGACATAGTTCACACATAGTTGATCATCTTCAATGCATCTCTAACATAGTTCACACATAGTTGACCATCATCCTATGTATCTCTAACATAGTTCACACATAGTTAACCATCATCATATGTATCTCTGACTTAGTTCACACATAGTTGACCATCATCTATTGGATGTCTTACATAGTTTATACATAGTTGACCATCATTTGTTGGATGTCTGACCTTGTTCACACATAGTTAACCATCATTTTTTGGATGTCTTACATAGTTCACACTTAGTTGACCATCATCCCATGCTTCTCTGACATTGTTCACACATAGTTGACCATATTCCTATGGTTCTCAGACATAGTTTACACATAGTGTACCATTATCTGTTTGATGTCTGACATGGTTCACACACTTTTGACCATCATTTGTTGGATTTCTTACATGGTTCATACATAGTTGACCATCATTTGTTGGATGTCTAACATAGTTCACACATAGTTGACCATCATCCCGTAGATCTCTAACATAGTTCGCATGTAGTTAACTATCATCCTATGGATCTCTAACATAGTTTATACATAGTTGACCATCATCCTATGGATCTCTGACATAGTTCACATATAGTTGACCAATATCCTATGTATATCTTACATAGTTCACACATAGGTGACTATCATATTATGCATCTCTAATATAATTCACGCATAGTTGACCATCATCTGTTGGATGTATGACATGGTTTACACATAGTTAACCATATTCAATACATATTTTACATAGTTCACACATATTTAACTGTTGTACCCCAAAAATTTTCCTCACATTTTTCTTCAAGCCCTCAGATCATCAAAAGTCAAGAATTGCCAAACTATGGTTTCCTTAGGAGAAGTCAACTAAATTATGACCAGACATAACTTTCACATGCTTCATCAATTTCCCCCTAACAAAAGCCTATTTTGAAGAAAATTCAATTCTCTATAACTTTACATTTATTATCAAGTCCAAAAAATGCTTCATTTGAAAGATATGAGTTAAAACATTATAGGTCATTTTCAAAAGTCAACAAAAGACACTTTTTGTCAAGGCAACTTACATCAAGATAAAGTCTTTAAAAGCAAACATGATCAACATAGAGATTATAGAGGACATCTTGGGATTTCCAAAAAGCTCAAGATCATCTTCAAAAGATAAATATTGAGCATGTTATGAATTACACGAGTTGGGGATTTTTGAAGAAATTCATGAAATTTAAATTGGCAATTTTGAAACTTTGAGCTAATGGGCCTACTTTTTGGACTTCAAACATGTCCATAACATCTTATAGGACCTCTAAGTCCATTTTTATATGGCTTTGATTTTTATTCATATTTATTTTGATTTTATTTAATTTAAAATCAAATAAATTACATAAAATTACAAGAAAATCATGGGCTATGCATATGGGATGTATTTGATCCACTTTGGGCCCAATATTCTTGCAAGATACATACAAGCTGTGTAGGTTCATGAAAATTCGAAAATGGTAAGAGATATCTCATTTTTGGCAAGTTTTGAATTTGTTTTATCTTATTTTGTTAAGGCCATCAAAGCTTGATTCTTTACCATGTTTGTTCACTCCTCTCTTCCCTCTATAAATACATAACATTGCAAGCCCAAAGGACATGCATAAGTTGCATAACAAAGCTCTACCAAATTCTCCAAAAAATTGTTCACACATAGTTCACCAAATTCTCTAACATAGTTCACACAAAGTTAACCATTATCCCATGGATCTCTGACATAGTTCACATATAGTTGATTATCATCAGTTGGATGTCTTACATAGTTTACACATATTTGAACATCATCATATGGATCTCTGACATTGTTCACACATAGTTGACCATCATCCTATGGATCTCTGACATAGTTCACACATAGTTAACCATCATCCTATGAATCTCTGACATAGTTCACACATAGTTGACCATCATCCTATGGATCTCTAACATAGTTCACACATAGATGTCTATCATACTATGCATCTCTGACATAGTTCACACATAGTTGTCCATCATCCTATGGATCTCTAACATAGTTCACACATATTTAACCATCATCCTATGGATCTCTAACATAGTTCACACATAGTTAACCATCATCCTATGTATCTCTGACATAGTTGACCTATGGATCTCTGACATAGTTCACACATAGTTTACCATCATCCTATGAATTTGTGACATAGTTCACACATAGTTGACCATCATTTTTATCAATTTGTGCCATATTTTAAGTTGAATTGACCATCTTCTATCTATATGTGCCATAGTTGAAGCATAGTTGACCATTTTCCATCAATTTATGCCATAGTTGAAGCAGACTTGACCATCTTCTAACCATCTATTCCATAGTTCAAGCAGATTTGACCATCTTCTATCCACCTGTCCCATAGTTGAAGCACAGTAGATCATCTTCTACCCATCTGTGCCATAGTTGAAGCAGAGCTGACCATTATCTATCCATCCGTGCTATAGTTGAAGCATAATTAGTTATCTTTTATCCATTTGTGCCATAGTTTAAGTAGAGTTGACCGTCTTCTATCCACCAGTGCCATAGTTGAAGTAGACTAGACTATCTACTATCCATATGTACCATAATTGAAGTAGAGTTGATCATCTTCTATCTATCCGTGCCATAGTTGAAGCAAAATTGACCATCTTCTATCCATCTATGCCATAGTGTAGCAAAGTTGACCATATTTTATCAATTTGTGTCATAGTTAAAGTAGAGTGGATCATCTTCTATCCATCTGTGTGGTTCAAGCAGAGTTGACCATCTTTCATCCATCTATGCCATTGTTGAAGCAGTATTGACCATCTTCTATTCATTTGTGCCATAGTTCAAGCAGAGTTGACCATCTTCTATGGATCTCTTACATACTTCACACATAGTTGACCATCATCCTATGGATCTATGACATAGTTCACACATAGTTGACCATCATCCCGTGGATCTCTAACATAGTTCGCATGTAGTTAACCATCATCCTATGGATCTCTGACATAGTTCACACATAGTTGACCATCATCCTATGGATGTCAAACATAGTTCACACATAGTTAACCATCATCGGTTGGATGTCTTACATAGTTCATACATAGTTGACCATTATCTGTTGGATGTCTAACATGATTCACACATAGTTGACCATCTTTAATGCATCTCTGACACAATTCACACATAATTGACCATCATCTGTTAGATGTCTTACATAATTCACACATAATTAGCCATCATCTGTTAGATGTCTGGCATAGTTCACACTTAATTGACCATTTTCAATGAATCTCTGACATAGTTCAGATGTATTTGACCATCATATGTTGGATATCTGACATGATTCACACATAGTTAACCAATACATCTCTAACATGGTTCACACATAATTGACACATAAGATTTTTCAAAGACTTTTATTTTGAAATTTATTTATAAATTAAATTGTAGTTTAAATCATATAATTATTTTAAAATATATTATAAAAAATAATTTTGTATTAAATACTATCTAAATTATTTTTTATTTAATGTTTACTTTTAATTTATTTAATAACGTTTATAAATTGATCAAATAAAAAAGATTGTGATGTTTTAAAAACTATCTAAAAAATATTGTATTGAAAATATTGTATTTATAATTATTTAAATTATTATTTTTATTTAATATTTACTTTTAAATTATTTAGTAACGTTTTAAAATTAATCAAATAAAAAAATTATGATATTTTAAAATATATTGTATTAAAAATGCTGTATTCAAAATATTGTATTTAAATCTATCAAAATTTATTTTTTTATTTAATATTTACTTGTAGTTTTTTTTCAACGTTCAGAATTTATCAAATATTTTATGCAAAACGTTAAAAATGTTGTAACGTTGTAATGTAATCTTGAACATTATTTATCTTTAATATTGGATTGGAATTTGAATGCAATACTAATCATTAACTATAATAAATTAATTGGCAGATGTACTTTTCCTGCGAAAAGCTGGTATACATAAATATGGGGAATGCATTTTTGGAAGAAGTGTTATATGGTGTGTTGGGGTGCACCATACCATCGTCTAATCCAATGGTCATATATGTATTTGAACGAAAAAAATAGGTCTCCTACCATGAAAAACTTATAGTGGTCGCGCATGGTAGCCTGAGCTATAATATAGTAAGTGATAGAGAGAATTTGCATCAAAGAGTAATTTATAATTTATGTATAGTAAGTTAATTTATAATTTTAATTTGGTTTTAAATAAATATAGTAATTTATAACATTATTAAAATAAAAATTAATTATAAATTAATAAATAAAAAATAATAAAAAATATAATTTGGTCTTGACACACCATCAAATTAACTGTCATGTCATTAAAGTTTAATCTCAAATTAAAAAAAAATTAAAATCTAAAAAACACAAACTTGAGGATAAAAAAACAGGATTTTAAAATAGGACCAAAAATAAAATAAAAAATATATAAAAATAAAAATTGCAATTAAACTTAATTTTTAATCATCAATTTAATTAATTTTTAATTAATGGATAAATGAAATCATGTATTAGTTCACCGCATCACATAGTTTCTTACAAAGACAAAAATAAATCTTGTAAGTCATCTCTAGATCCGTTCCCTGTTTAAGTTAAACCACACTCCTCTGATGCATCTTCTTACCTAAATCATTGAATCTCTCCAAAGATTTTTTTCCACACAAATCTATCTTTTCTTTTTCACCTAACACACAAAAATTGTTTCAAAAACCGTTTCAAACATTTTTTTTATGATTTTTTATATTTAAATTTCTATTTCTCTGAATTTTACTCAACACGTGTTCATGTTCCTGTTCGGACACTCCTAGGTAGTTTTTGTTCTTTTTCCAAACACTCACAGTTAGGGTTTTGTAACAATGGATTACAACCGAGACGGCAACGTCGTCCAAATCATCACCGGCGGTGGCGGTGCTGACAGCTGGTCGAGTGACCAAGCAGATTGGGCGACGGAAGACGAGTATCGCTACTGGAACGGAAACGAAGCCGGCGAAACCACTCCATCCTCAAACTCCAATTGCGAGCGACAACAGCGTTCGGGGAGCGAGCCGCCGAACAAGAAATCGAGAAGCAGTTCGCAAGACGGAGGAAATGGCGGTGGATCCAATCGAGCGAAAGCGATAGGGAAGATGTTCTTCAAGACGAAACTGTGCTGCAAGTTTCGCGTGGGGACTTGTCCTTACATAACGAATTGTAACTTTGCTCACAGTGTTGAGGAGCTTCGTCGGCCGCCGGCGAATTGGCAGGAGATTGTGGCGGCGCATGAGGAAGAGAGGAACGTGCTTGAGCAGCCGAGGGAGGAGTTTCAGATTCCGACGGTGGGGTCGAGTACTTTTGTTGGGGAGAGTATGAATAATAGGTCGTATAAGGGTAGGCATTGTAAGAAGTTTTATACTGAGGAAGGTTGTCCTTATGGAGATAGTTGCACTTTTCTTCATGATGAGCAATCGAAGAATCGCGAAAGTGTTGCTATAAGTTTAGGTCCTGGTGGTTATGGTGGTGGAGGTGGTGGTGGTGGAGGTAGTTCTGGTAGTGGCGGTGGTGGTGGTAGTGGGAGTGGTGTTGTTGTTGTTGCGGCTGGTGCAGCGGCAGCTGGGAGTGGGCCGAATTTGAAGCCTTCGAATTGGAAAACTAGGATTTGTAATAAGTGGGAGATGACTGGGTATTGCCCCTTTGGTAACAAATGCCATTTTGCTCATGGTGCTACAGGTATGATTCATTTTCATGAATCGATGAATTTCTTATATAGATAGGTTATAAAGGGCTGATACTAGAATTGGAAATTTATGAATAATTTGTACTTTGGAGCTGTTTCAATGTTTACTTACCATTTGAATACGATCTTTGGGTATTGTGAGATTGTTTTTATCACTAAATTTACAATAGAGAAGAACTTGAGTTAATTCTGTTAGTATAATTTCCAAGTATTGTGCACTTTACATTGAGTTTTCTTTCCTTAGTTGCGAATACTTTTCATATGCCTTGTATGCTTCATTATCTGAATAGATGAGAAAAGAATAGTTTCATGGGTGATGGGTTCAGAATGAATAGATGGCAGCTTAGAACTAGTATGTCTGTATGTGTTTTCAGATGGTGCCTATAACTGTGCTACCAGTACCACCTTGATCACGTGGCAGAATTTTAACAAACCGCTATTGCTCTTCGATATGTTATTTCGTACATACTGTTGTCAAATAGCATCTAGAGCAGCACTTAGCTCGGTAGCATAGTGGAATTTGAACAAGTTGTTTTTTTCTTTGTGATCTGGAATAGACAACACTGGATCTAATAAAGAGACCTGTAAGAAATCAAAGTTTACACTGATGTAACTTTTGGCAATTGCTCTGCTCACAGTAGAATCCGCAACAAAGTGCTCACAGTACCCTTTTTTTATTTTGTTTCAAAGAAAAGGAAAGAAAACTTCTTTAAATGATACACATACTAAGGACTAACATTTGAGATAAATGATTGTAATACCACTTCATACTTTCATTTCTTTGGTGTTTGGCCTTGTGCATTATGTGCATGTTTGGATTGACGGAGAGCTTAGCAATATCTCAATGACACTGATTTTGTTGAAGTCTCAAAGTGTAGCTTTTGCCAAAATTGCAGCGAGTCATCGGGATCCTGTCAATTTCACCGTCAATCCAACTATGAACGTATACATTACACTTGAGAACAACTATGAACGTATACATTACACTTGAGAACAACTATGAACGTATACATTACACTTGAGAACAATTTCTCAGTTTGATTTTAAATTGATTATCTATAAAAATGACTTATAAGCTATTTTTATTTTATGTAAATTTGACGTTAATATTGTGACTGCAGAGTTACACAGATATGGAGGTGGGCTTATGGAAGGAGAAATCAGAGATGGTGTTTCTGTTGTTGCCTCCGACGCAAAACAGGGAGTATTTTCAAAAAATCACGCTGATAATGTGGTTGCATCAACTCCACCTATTGCTCATTCAGATGTTTATCATATTGGAGTGCCTTCACAGAGACCTTCCATTGTGAGTCAGCAGCCAGGACAGAGAGCTCATCACAAGTGGAAAGGTCCAGATAAAATCAGTAGGATATACGGCGATTGGATCGACGACTTCGACTAGAGGTATAATAACTTATATTCTCAATCTCGGAAACATGGAAAATGGCTTATGTATTACCATGTTGCTGAATAAGCTATGATTTCCATTCCTATCTTGTTATATTATCTAATGTCTTGATCCTTAGCTTCCAGCACTTGTAGCACTTTGTTCAATTTGCAGATGATTGTTCTGTGCACTTATGTTTAGTGAAGGATTAATCTTTCTTTTCAAGTTTTTGATTCGGAGTTTGAATGTAACAATGGCTTCCTTGTTTGTGCATCAGACTGCGTTGCGCTTAGTTGTCCTTCTGTAGCTCATGTTGGATCTCTGTTATATCATGTTGGATCTAATTTAAGGTTATGTTTGGATCGATAGAATATAATGGATGAGAATGAATTTGAGTGGTATGAAATCAAATTCTATTATTCGGGTTTGAGTATTATAGGAATATGATGGAACTTATTTGTATGTCCATCCATTTCTTCTTCCAATTTGGAGGTATGCAATGAAATGGAACTTATTGATTAAATAATTAAGCTTATACCCCTATTTTTCATTTCAACATTTTCAACACTTTCTTCTTCTATTTTTTATGTTGTTTCTTCTTGCAAGAGTCCTTGTTTTGCAGCTTCCTTTTCTTTCTAGTTCTTTGTTGCACTTTCTCGTGAGTGGTTATATAATTGAAAAGTTATACTAATGTTTTTCATTAGTTGTACTTGATATCGTTTTTTTATAAATAAAGATAAAAATAAAAATAAAAATAAAAAAGTTATAATGTTTCCTATTTTGTTTTTTTAACAATAGAATGAAAATTTCCTTTTTGTTTCAAATCATTTTGTACCATTCATTTTGAAATATATAAATAAAATCTAAAATTTCAATTTTTATAGTAAAGTTGGTGTTTCGGGTTGGCTACTTGTCCATAAAGGTAGCCCCAATCAACATAGGTCCATTTTTTAAAAATAAAAAAATTCATCACAATGTCGCATAGATAGTCTTACATCACATGATAACCACACAGAAGCATGCTCTTCGTTCTATCATTTCATTTTTTTTTCATTATAATAGTGAGAATATAATATGAGAATGTATAAAATATAAAATATGAGAATGTATAAAATATAAAAGTGTATAAAATAATGATTTCATAGTATTTAAATACTAGAGTGTTAAATATGAGAGTGATGGATGACATTGTAATAAAAGTCTATAATAAATGAGGTAAGTAGATAAATCATGTATTTAAATAGATAAATGTAAGTGTAATAGTGTAAGTAGATATAATAATAATAAATGATATATGTGTAATGAGTGTAATAATGAATGTGTTAATAATATAGAAAAGATTTGTAAGCCCTTGATAAAGTAGATAAGTCATCTTTTATGATAATAATTATGGTGTATGTAATATGGTGGGAGAACTGACTTTGGTGTTTTGTGTTTTATCGTAAATGTCACGGATAGCAAGAGTGATCATCGACTTTTCTTTTATCCAATAAAGAAAATTGTGAAAAGAACAGGAAAGACCTTTCGAGATATTTTCTTAAATTCAGGGGGTAGATTATGAAAAGGGAAGATATTAGCACCCTTCCATCCGTAGTTATCTACGGACTCTTAGTTGCTTGATCACTTTGAAATGTTTTGTTTGAAATGTGTTTTTGATTGGTGTGAGTTTGAAAATATTTTGAAAACGTCTTTGTTTCGGCAAATTTTCTAATGATTCTCGTCTCTATAAGAATGCATACAAAGTGTTGGTTTTGAAAATAGTTCAAAGAGATGTTTTTTTTAAAGATGTTTTGAAAGTGTGAGTGTGAAAATGGTTTTTAGTTTGGCGAGCAAGCAACTACGAGCGTCCTACCTACTCAAAAGGTCTTTGTTCTTTTCCTCCTCCTTTAGATGTTGCTATCTTACCATTGATTGGTAAGAAACTCCATCATTGGATGTGAAAGGACGGGCGTGGTTCAATCGTATAGTTATAGAGACGCTTTAGCAATTTTCGTAGGGACTTAAGATCGTTTTACCGAAGGCAACATCGAAGAGTCATCGAGGGACTACGATTTTTTTTATCGAGGGTCTTTGCTAAAGCGCCCATATTCGAGGGACATGACTATTTTCGAGACAACAAGCGAGGTTAACCTAAAGGTGCTTGTCTGAATTGTGTTTTGATTGCATGCATTGTCTTTGAGATTAGGATTTTCTAACGGATCTTGCCATACACACCCTAATTACTAACAATTATATGAAAAGTGATAAATTTGCGGAAATTAAAATTCTGCGCTATTACATTATTAGGGGAGTGGGAGTACAATTCACAAATGAGGATGAAGTAGATGTATAATTATTACAACTATATCGAATAACTGGACATTAATGAAGAAAATCTGTGAAAAATGTAAAGACGGTGTAAAAAGAAAAAAAATTGCATTTTGAAATATTATGTGTCGACACAATGTTGCTATGCATCGACACATAATTATTCCTGCTCCTGTAAAACAAAATAAACTCAGTATGAGTCGATGCATAATGGGATGTGTCGACTCAAGCACCTGTTTGTGTTGACACATACGTATTTTGTGTCGACTCATGCACCTTTCATGCACCTTTCATTCTTCTATTTTGGGGTCTGGATAACAGTATGAGTCGATGCATAAGACCATGTGTCGACTCATACCCTGTTTTGTCACTAGAATGAGTTGACTCATGTGAGTATGTGTCGACTCATGCTGCAGTTTTTTGCCTCTGACATTATTCTACTGTGTATACAGGTCATTTCACAGCATATGATTGATAAAAAATGAATAGCAAGAAAATGGTTAGCTCAAAGGGACAATGATTACTACATTTTATCTTCAAGAATGAATCATTAGTGATGTATGAAAAATGCAAAGTCAAGAAGACTTACCTTGAGACTGCACTTAGTGTTTTGAGTCTGAATACTTTTCAAGAAGTTGTGAGGGCCTTAGTGAACCTCCAAGAAGTTGTTCCAAGTTGTTTGAACCACACCAACCCAGTCAAGTTGTACAATACTGTTTTTGTGTTTGGAAGGTGAAGATAATGGCACTATAGAAATTGTTCTTGTGTTTGAACAATCTCTATGTGATGTTAAAGTGTTTGGCTGGTTGGTTTATGGGAGGGTTTGCAAGATGAAATAATGGGTTAAGATTCTGTTTTGGTGAATGAAAACAAAGATGAGTATGAGCAAGGATCTTTTGTGAATGAGTAGAGTTTACAAAGAATGTTGTTTTTTCTCTTCTCTCTCCCCTCTTTAAAAACCAATCCTTTGTGTGTTGTAAAAAACAGTCTATTTATAGATGGACTTGACTGAGATTTAGGAAGAAAACAAATAAGTTTTTGAACTGTTTGTGAAGGAAAATTGCGATCAAAAGTGCAGCGGAATTTAAAATTTTCCTTTAGCGATCCTTACGAATGAACATGGTCAGTGATAGAAATATTTACCTCTTGTGGCGATTCAGACCTTTGATGTTGTGATCACGAGCGTTGATGAAGAACAACGCCTCTACTCAGTCCACACGAACAAATCGCTTCTGGTCACAGTGCTAGCTGACCACAAACAGAAACCTTGAGTGAGAGAGAGAATCAAAAACGAAATTGCATCAAGTGAAATTGCTTCATCACAAGGGATCTATTTATAGAATCACTCGTGTGGGCTACAAGCTAAAAGCCCAATTAAGGCTATAAGCTAAAAGCCCAATTAAGCTTATGGACATCATACCTTATGATGTACTATATATCACTTATCCACGTGGTACCTTACCACTTTCCGTATTACACTTAAGTGCATCGTACCTTACGGTGTTCCTTATTTATTCTATCTCTCATCAACTTGTCCTTATGTGTGTGACCCTGTAGGTTTTCGTGACGTTGGCAATTATATTAAATCACACATTTAATATAATAAACAGTGAGCGGTATCTAGCAACACATCACTGTTACCCAAGTCACGAAAATGTCATGTGATCTGACCAAACCTTTTCCGTGATAATATTTGTGTTGTACAATTACCCTTTTTCCCTCATATCTATATTGAACACAAGGCATACACTGTGTCACCCTTGTCCAGTTCAATATTGGGCCCTTAGACATTTATCCTGTTATGCAGGATGAGAAAATTCCATCTAGGTCACTCATGTCCCTTAGCATGCTTTGTGAAGTACCCATCAACCATCTTTATAGTCATCCAGTTACGGATGATGTTTGATCAGCAATAAAGTACTTGACTCTACATCTAGGGTCCATAGTGGTTTCAGGTCGAAGGGTGGTATACACCATTATCATCATGAGAATAACTTATGACATTTTGCATAACATTCTATGTAGTATTCTCATAGCGGGTCAATCCAGTATAAATATTACTCCTAATATTCATACCTATGTCAAGACTTGATAACTCCTTATCTATGATCCATGAGATGTGATCATCAATCTATCTTCATAATAATCTTAATGCTTTAATGTTATCCCACTTCACATTAAAGCTTGACTACAGATACTTTAAGAATAATGTCTTATGTTTAATGGGATCTCATGATTAAGTCACACTTAACATTTCATTAAACAAATAAACCATTCTAGGGACTTTATTATTTTGGAAAGCAAACATAATAAAGAAATGTCTTTTATTATTTAATAAATAATTCGATACAAGTACCAAAAGTATTGGCCTCTAGGGCTTACACCAACAGTTTGGGTATATTGTTCTATTGCTTTTTGATGCAGCTCTTATGTGCTAATTTCGTACAAATATGGGACTGAGATAATGCAGACTTGGAATGGGTTAGTGGTAGCATAGCAGAGCTGTTTTGCAGCAGTTTTGGAGTGTTGTGGCAGCTTAGTGCATGGCTGTTTTATAGCAGTATAACAAACTATTTTTGACATGGTTTTGAGCTTTCTTGGACAATAACATTTGTATCATAATACAAGTATATTTTGTGGATAACATAGTGGCAAAGTTTGAACATTGAGTCAAAGGGAAAAATTCAAACAAGACAAAGCTTAGAGTTTGTAATTTTGCAAAAATGCAACCTTGTAATAACTTGAATTATTTGTAACACCTTAAATTATTCTGAATTATAATGAAAAAAGATGTCATGAGATAATGAAATTAATCATGTATAGAAAATACTTAGAAAAATTTTCCAAGTCTTGCAAAGTTTAATTTTTGACCTTCTTGATTTTTTTTGATGATCAAATTTCATATTTTGAATGTCTTGATGAAATGAGAGGGCAAATTTTGGGGTACAATAGTTGTCCCTGTTCAATCTTCTTAAACCTGAAAAGTTAGATTGGCGTGTCCGCCATTCATGACTTGAATGTGAAATATGATTGAACACTAGAGTGTCTAGAAATTTGCACTCAATGATGTGTTGATTACATCAGAAATAGGCTTAGAGATGTCATTTGGATAAATGATGAAGAGCTATCGGAGATGGGCTTATAGATGCCATCCAAAGTGACTGCTGGTAAGTATAAAGCTTGATTGTAGCTTATAATGAAGGAATCTTTGACGACGACTACTTCGACAAGTAATGAAGGAATCTTACGACTACCACTTCAACAGGTAATGAAGGAATCTGACGAATACTACTTCAACAGGTAATGAAAGAATCTGAAGACTACTACTTCAACAGGTAATGAAGGAATCTGACGACTACTACTTCAACTTGTAATGAAGGAATCTTACGACTACTACTTCGACAAGTAATGAAGGAATCTTTGACGATTGCTACTTCAACAGGTAACGAAGGAATATGACAGCTACTACTTCGACAAGTAATGAATGAATCTTTGACGACTACTACTTCAAAAGGTAATGAAGAAATCTTTGACGACTAATACTTCAACAGATAATGAAGGAATCTTGGACGACTACTACTTCAACAGGTAATGAAGGAATCTTCGACGACTACTACTTCAACATGTAATGAAGGAATCTTTGACGACTACTACTTCAACAGGTAATGAAGGAATCTTGGACGACTACTACTTCAACAGGTAATGAAGGAATCTTGGACGACTACTACTTTAACAGATAATGAAGGAATCTTTGACGACTACTACTTCAATAATTAATGAAAGAATCTTGGACGACTACTACTTTAACAGGTAATGAAGGAATCAGTGGAGAAGATTTCAGAGGAATAAGAAATTTGGAAGAGGGGCGGCACATGAAAACATTTAGACGAAGACAACTACTGAGAATACATATGCGATAAAGAAGCCAATGAAAGAGAGATTGACCATAACTGCGTTGTCTATGAAATTAGTGAAAGAAAATCCTGAAAAATCCCTATTACAAAAAGTATATACAACAACGCCAAAGTTAAAATAGTATCATATACACCATTGTAACATGTTAAAGTTGAAACATCCGATGAATAACTTGTTTTATAAAAAGTCATTTAATGACGGTTGTTCTTAAAAACCGTGGTAATAAGTGTTGTACCCCAAAATTTGTCCTCCCATTTCCTCAATATTTTCTCACCACAAGACCCTTGGAGTTCAAGATCCAACTAGGGTTTCCTCTGCTCAAGACTTCTCCTTGCACTGTTGACCCAAATTAGGCTTTGTGTTTGCACAAAGATGTTTTGACCTAAAATGCCCAAGATGACTTTCATGCTTCATGTTGGACTCACAAGTTTATCCATACCAAGTTTCAAGCCTTGATTCCAATCTTTGCCCAGTCAATTGGACAGTTGACCTAGAAATCAGCTGTATTGGGAAAAAAGTCAACTGTGGTCAATTGACAGTCAAACCTCATGATTTTTGACCCACCTCAACATTATGAACTCATATGGACCATTTGATCAAGTTTGGATCACAATTCCACAAGAAATTTGATCAGATCACCAAAAGGGTAAAATGGTCATTTTTAGGGTTTTGACTGCACAAAGGCAATTTTTGACTGTTTGACCTAGCCAATGGCAAACCAAGCTCACATATGGACTCAAGGACCCCATGGAATTGTCTTGACATGTTCAACAAGTTCAGAAGATCCCAAATGCACAAGATTGACAGATGAATTTTCCAGTCAATTGATCAATTTTTAACTGTATACTGAAAAGTCAAACTTTGACTTTTTGGTCAAAATCAAGTGTCAAGATTCATTTTTCATCAAAACATGTCAAAATATGAAACTTGTTCATTAAGAAATCAAAAATTGCAAATTAGGGTTTAAAATGAAGAATTTTCATAACTTAGAATTTTTCTAAGTTATGAAAATCCCTAATTTTTTCCTAACTTTGTCCCATTTTTTCATCAAGATGAATTTGGATTCAAACAAAAGTCAAAACATGAAAGTTGTAGTCCATTGCAAAATCTACAACTTTGATTCACAAAGTTTCCTCAAAATAAGCTTGTAGCTCAAGTTATGATTTTTGGAATAAGGGTGCAAAACATTTCTTAACTTAGAAAAATTTTGACCTATTCTAGGCAAGATTTTTGCCTAACTTCATGGCCACTTTCCACATGCTTCCACTTAGAATTTCAATTTTCATTACAAATATGGATTGTATTACACATTCCAAGCTTTCCAAAATGTCCAAGAACTCATCAAACAACCTTGTGGTTAGGGAGAATCGAATTTGGCAATTTGAGCAAAAGTCACTTTGATTCATGACCATGTACATGTTCATACACTTTGCAATTTTTCAAATCAGCATGAGCAAGCTAGTTACAGGTCTCTAATCCTTTTCTTACTCAATAATTAAATGCCAATCCATTGTGTTTTAGCTTTGTTTTGTTCATATAGTCATTACACAAAGAATTAAGCCTTAATTGGAAAAAGTGATTTATCCATTTTTGTAAAGTAGAACTTTATGTCAAGTTTGAAAATAAAGAGGTACAATGCATATCTTTGGACACAAGATTCATGGACATAACACACTGATCAAGACTAAAAGATACAACATATTTGAGGGGTCTGTACAAGCCTAGAAACCAAGTTGGCATTTGCTTGCTTCACATAGAAGAAACCTTGCATTTTGAAACACAACTCTCATTTGCTGCAAGAACTAGCTTAGACAAACTTGTTAGACACATTCTAAACAACATAACTGAGCTAAGGCACGACCAAAACACCTTCCAAACCTCATCAAACCTCAAAACACCATCCTACTGCAGAAAACAGAGTCACCTCTGCAGTTGGACTTCTATAAGCCAATCCACTCGTGCATTCTTGCTAAAACCAGTTCATACACATTCCATATCACATATACAAGCTATCCCAAGCATTGGACACGACCTGTAACACCTCTAACCAACTTCACCATTTTCACATTTTCTGTTTTGCAGGTGGATTGCTATAGCTTGATTCATTTGGTTTCAAAGCAAACTAAAGGTTGGAGAAGCATCCCTGACCTTCAAGCAAGCTGTACCAATCCTCACTTTGCCTTGAAAGTGCCTCCATTGCCAGATACGATCCAAGCTGAACAGGTAAGTTCATGGACTTCTACCTCTCAACCTAGGAAGAGTTAGCTTTAAGTTTGTGAATGAAAAATGTCATATTCATGTCCCTGAAGCTATACCTATCCTCACTTTCCATTTATATTGCATATGCTGAGAGTATTTCGAACCTGAACATTGACAAAAACTTAGGTTAAGAATTAGGGATGAAGAAATTCTCTCTCATTTCTGAGAATTAAGTTGAGTTTTTTATATGTCTGGATTTGTGGTTCAATGCTTGACATTTTTCATGTTATGAGTTTGTGCTGAAAATCAAAGAATCAAGAGATAGCAAGCAGGGAAGAAAACGCGCGCATTTTTGTGTTTGAAGGTGCTGGAGGTTGAAGACAACCATCCTTGGGCTTGGGCCTGGCTTTTTTCTGTTTGCACCCTATTTTTTACACATGCACCCCCTTGGCCCATTTTGAGATATCTTTGTTATTTTTGATTTTTTCCTTTTGATTTTGTTTTTATATTTTTGTCTAAACATAAAAAAACATTAAAAATATTTTTCCCACATTTTTTTGCATTTTTTTGACATTTATTTTGTTTCATTTAGTTTTGTATATAAATAAATCTAAATATGCTTTTATTTGAAAATACAAAGAAATAATATGAACACTTTTATTTTCTGTTTTGTATCTTTTTGAAAACATTTTATAAAAAAATATACTTTTTTTTTAATAATATTAAATATTTTATTTTTGTACATATTTAGTATATTTAATAAATAATATAAATACTTATATATATTTATTAGTATATTTAGGTTAAAAACATAAAAAATAATACATTTTTATTTTTATTAATATTTAACTTGAAAATCACTTTTTGACAATATACTTTCTTTTTATTTATTTTTTACACATAATTAATAAATATTGTATATAATACTTAAATAAATAATTAACACCTTTTATTTAGCAAGAGTAGGGTTTTTTGCCCTAAACATGAAAATATTCAAAATTAACTTTCTTTTAATTATTTTTATTTTATTTGTGAATAAAATATACACTTACACAAAAAATACCTTCACATACATATTGCTTTATTCTTATATATCTTTATATTTATATTTGCGCAATTCGATTTGGTTGTAAATATTGGACACTATCCTCCTATGAAGTCTCATCCCCATTTGAACATTTGTACCCCCATTCCCATGATCATTGTGTAATAACTTAGGACCTTTAAATTTCGCACTTTAAATGCTTTCTAAATATGCCATGATAAAATTAGGGTTTTGTATGCAAATCAAAAACAACAATTAGTTTGACCTAATTTCAAGATAAACAAGCATGACAATGGACAACACTAATCACACTTGCACCCCTAGGGTAATCCCACTTGTTGCCTTCAATAATGGGCCATATTGCATGCTAGGTATCTTTGGCAAAAAAACAAAACAATCAAATGATCATAGTCCCTCGATGACGCTTTCAAAAGTTGCCTAAAAATGATCAAGTCCCTTAAAGAAAAATTACCCAAAGATACTTGACACCATTGCAATCATGGTCTAAACGATGACCCACGCCCGTCTCGTTCACATCCTAACACAAGATTGTCCACCAAATACAATGGTGGAACAAAATTGTTAAAAGGGTTAAAACATAGCAAAGATCTTTGAGAAATTTAGGGTAGATAGCTCTTGGTTACTTGCCAACTTGCAAAAACAAAAACACTTGCCTATTTTTTCAAAACCACACATCACAACACACTTTCAAAACAACTTTCAAAAACATTGAAGAACTTTTCAAAAGACATACACCTTTGTATACATCCCAACATGGATCATTACAAAGGTTGCCACCACATTGGCCTCTTTTCAAAACATTTTCAAACCCACACACAAAGCACCATTTCAAATAATTGAAAACCAAGGCAAGTTGATCTAAGCAAGTAACTAAGAGCCCATGGATAACCATGGATAGAAAGGGTGCTAATACCTTCCCTTTCTATAATCTACTCCCCGAACCCAAGAAAACATCTCAAAGGTTTTTGCTGTGCTTTTTAACCTTTCCTTAGGATAAAATAAAAAGTCGGTGGCGACTCTTGCTCAACCGAAACATTTGCAAAAACAAACGCAAAACCTCAAGTCAGTTCTCCCACCGTATCACAGAACTGGCGACTCTGCTGGGGAAAACTTAAAAGTGGAGTAACCTTAGGGCTTAGATCACCTTTGTTTTAAATTGTTTGCTTTGTTTGCTTTTATATTTATGGGCTTTGCATCGGAGTTTCATAGATCCTAACCCGGATCTGGGGAATACCCTTTTAGGTAGCATAATCTGTGAGGGACCTGTCCGGCGTAGACCGACATGGGTGAAGCAGTGGCTACATTGGTGTGGCACCTTGGTCTATACCGATATCCCTTGTGTTGCAACGAGGAGAATATGGGTCTTCTAAGGAGTCATTAAACACCAACCGACCTTAGAACCTTAAATTGATCCAACTTGGCCATAGAACAGTAGCAGTATGCTACACTCATTGAGGCTAAACTCTCGTGATGGTTCTGGCTGCAAGAAAAGATTGCGATGCTGGAGTTATGACCGATTGAGGGTAGTCAATGATATTGAGATCCTCTAGAACCCGGTTACTTTTGATAGGACAGGTTTTAACCAACGAAACTAAAAGAGGGTAATACCTAAACTTCATGCTGGCCTAAAACCTAAGGGTTGTCTTGTGTGACTTGTGTGCCTTATCATGCTTGCCTTTGTGAATACTTGTGGTGTGCTTCATCATAGCATCATACCATCATACCATTGCATGCATCCTGTATAAGGACTGACCCATTTCAAAGACAAGAGGGTTTCATCTTTGCTCTGTTTTGTAGGACATCATGATGCCCGTGCGGAGGAATACTATCCGGCTCAACTTTGTTCAACCACCTACTTTGCTCAAGGATTTGGTTGATAGGATTCCAAACACTACTTCCTTCATCAAGAGGCATGGTTCTCTCCTTGGCTTGATCACTTCAAAGTGGGACCAACAACTGATAAGTGTCCTGACCCAGTTTTATGATCCCCTGTATCATTGCTTCACCTTTCAAGACTTCCAGCTGGTCCCTACCCTGGAAGAATTCTCTGATTTGCTGGGTATCCCTGTTTTGGAGCAAACTCCATTCACTGGTTGGGAGAAAACTCTTAGGCCTGAAGAGATTGCTGCAGTCCTTCCCTTGACTAAAGAAGAGGTAATGGCTAACTGGGAAACTAGAAGTGGAGTTAAGGGCTTTTTGGTTAAGTTTCTGGTTGGAAAAGCTAATGGTTTCTTGAATGACTTAGACTTCAAGGCGTACGAAGACATTCTGGATCTTTTAATCTATGGTCTGGTATTGTTTCCAAATCCTGACACCTTTATCAATATCTATGCCATAAGGATCTTCATGTCTCGGAATCCTGTACCCACTCTTTTGGGTGATATCCTGCAACAACTCTATGCTCGTACTGCCCGAAGACGGGGAACTCCATGGTGTTGTGCTCCTTTGCTAGTGAGGTGGTTTATTTCGCACCTTCCTAAGTTCGTGCTGAAGAATGAAGAAGGAAAGGGTTGGGCTCATAGGTTAATGTCTCTCACTGATAATGACATCACTTGGACTCTCAGAGGTTTGGATGAGGTAGCTGTTATTGATCGTTACGGAGAATACCCTAATGTTCCATTAATCGGCACCCAGGGAGGAATCTCTTATAATCCATGTTTAGCTCTCCGTCAGTTTGGAAGAGCCAGAAGAGCAGGACCTCATGAGATGTTAGTTCCTCACTTCCATTTTGAATTTCAGGTAGGCAGTGACAAACTACGCCATGGATTCATTAAGGCTTGGGACAGAATTCACAAAGCTGACCCACATGAGTTGGGACCAAAGACTTCTCTACCAATGGAACCCTATTGCAGATGGGTCCGCATCCGTGCTCAGAAGTTAGGTATGCCATACGAAGCTGTCAGGCCTATCATTCTTGAATCTCCTGATGAAGACGGGGTTCCTCCAACTGTCCCCCCTCCTCAGATACCCACTGATGTTGATACGCTAAAGAGATCTTGGGCGCAGCTAAAGGAAGAACGGGATTTTTATCGGGAAAAGTTCAACGAACAAGAACGGAAGATCCAGAAGCTGACTAAGCAATTGGAGGAAGAGCGGATCCTGAATGACTATATCCGTACTGAGAAGAGGAGGCCATGGGAGCACTAATGAGCTTTGGATGTTTCCTTTTACAGCTTTTATTTCCTTTTCAGTATTTTCATTCCTGTAATGCCTAAGGGCAAGTTGTTGAACAATTTAAAGTTTGAATCTAATGAAGTGTGTTTCCCTTTTGTCTACAAAGTTGAATCTCGTTTGTCTTTGAAAACATAAATCATACGCATCTCATTGCATCATATGCATAACAGATACCCTTTTTCCACAGGTTGCTTAATCTTCTTCGCTGTTTATTTGAACAGTCATCATGAATCCTGAATCATCCAACGAACAAGCTATCAAGGCCCTCCAGGCCCAGAACGCCCAGTTTCAAGAGCTGGTCATGAGCTTAGCCCAAGGTTAACAGGAATTGAAGGCTCTGCTCTTGAAGAAGAAGAAGAAGAAGAAGAGGACTGCGTTGTTCAACACTGGACGCAGGTTTGGGAATACACTCCATAATGAGTCTGATCAGGCTACTTCCTCTGCAGAGAAAGACAGTCCCCAAGGGGGAAGGGCTCCTAGTCCTGCAGTCTCCAACAACGAGACGGATTACAATGACGAATAGTACCCTCCTGCTGCAGACAGATACAAGCAACTAGAGGACCGTTTAAGTGCCATGGAGATTCAAAATGTGTCGGGGTTGGATTTCAGAGATTTAGGTTTATCTTCTGGGGTGGTGATCCCACACAAGTTCAAGACGCCTGCCTTTGCAAAGTACGACGGGGCTTCCTGTCCTAAGCTGCATCTCAGATCATATGTAAGAAAGATCCAACCTTACACTGCAGACAAGAACCTATGGGTCCATTTCTTTCAGGATAGCCTTTCGGGGTCTCAACTCGAATGGTTCTATCAGTTAGATGGAGCTAGTATCCGAAACTGGGAGGACTTGGCTACTGCGTTTTATAGATAATATCAGTACAATTTTGACCTCGCTCCCATGCGTACCCAACTTCAGGGTATGTCACTGGGAACGGGCGAAGGATTCAAGGAGTATGTGCAAAAGTGGAGAGACTTGGCTGGCAGGGTGCAACCTCCTTTGACTGACCGTGAACTTGTTGACATGTTCCTAGGGACCCTGTCTGGTCCATTCTTCAATCATCTGATTGGTAATTCCTCTGCTGGGTTTACAGATTTGATCTTGACTGGTGAGAGAATAGAAGCTGGTATCAAGTCAGGGAAGATACAGAAGGGTGCCTCCGCGAGTACTGAGAAGAAGCCCTTCAAGAAGGAAGCCAGTGCTGTTTATGGTCCCCGAAGACAAGTTAAACAGTAACGCCGCCAGGCTGTCAATGCATTGGTAATTTCAAAGCCTGCTGCTGCTCCTCAGCAGTATAATCAACAAAGGGGTGAGAGGCCCAAAAGGCAGTACACTCGGCTTAGCATGACCCTGTCTCAGATTTTACCGCAACTACTGTCAACCAGTCTGGTAACTGTCAAGGAAGCTCCGAAGGTGGTGAACACAGCTTCTCCAAAGTACAACCCCAACGCCCGTTGCGCTTATCACTCTGATAGCCCCGGGCACACTACGGACGATTGCTGGGCTCTGAGGAATAAGGTTCAAGACCTTATTGATGCTAAAGAAATACAGTTTGAGGTGCCCGAAAGACCCAATGTTGTGACTGCTCCCATGCCCCCAGCATGGAGTGAGTGCTGTGGAAGAAGACCGATATGTAGCCTCCGTAGAAGAGATTGTTACTCCTTTGTCGACTTTTAAAAGGAATCTGTTGCTAGCCGGTTTATTTCCGGGATGTGATGAAGATTGCCTTCTATGTGCTGTTTCGCCTTTTGGTTGTCCTTTGCTGAAATCAGGTATCCAAAGCCTGATGGATAGCAAGGAAATCTTGTTCGAGAAGATTGTTGTTCCTGCTGTCCCTGCCGAAGAAGTTTCTATCATCACTATTTTCAACAAACCTCCCGAGGCTCCTTCAAAGAAGCCTGTCAAAATCATGTCCACTCAGAAGATTGCTCCTATCATCATCACTGTTCCAGGACCCCTCCCTTATACATCCGACAAAGCTGTCCCATGGCACTATGGGGCAGATGTTTATGTTCTTGGGGTAAAGCAAGAATTTGATACAAGTACCGGTGTCAGTAGCATCATCGGGCCTGCCAAAATTACTCGCAGTGGTAGGCTGTTTTCACCAGATATCTCGCCACCAGCTATTCAGAAACCCCTTATCATCACACCCGCAAGTGTGCATGTTCCACTTCCTAATCAAGTTCCTGTTTCTACCCCTGCTGCCGAGTCCTCTAATGCTCGGGGCAAAGGGATTGTTGTTGATTTGCCTGCCCTGACGGAGGCACCGAAGACAACCACTGTTGAAGCCTCCCAGTAAGAGATGGAGGAGATCCTCAAGATTATCAAGAAAAGTGATTTCAATGTTGTTGAGCAGTTGGGGCACACCCCATCAAAAATTTCTATGCTATCACTATTGTTATGTTCAGAGGCCCATGCCAAGGCCCTGATCTCCTTCCTAAAGACGGCCCATGTGCCACAAGAAACGTCTGCTGATCAATTCACTGATTGTGTGGCTAACTTGACTGCCGATAATGGTTTGGGCTTCTCTGACGCCGATCTGACCGCCAAAGGAAAGAACCATAATGATGCCCTGCATGTCTCTATTGAATGCAGGGGCACTACTCTGGCCCATGTGTTGGTGGACACCGGTTCTTCTGTGAATGTATTGCCCAAGAAGGCCCTAGACAGATTGGATTGTGAGGGTCTGGAGCTCAAGCCCAGTAACATTGTTGTCCGAGCCTTTGACGGTTCGAAGAGAATGGTACATGGAGAAGTTGACATTCCAATCAGGGTTGGTTCTCAAGTCTTTGATTCAACTTTCTATGTGATGGACATCCGTCCATCCTACTCTTGTTTGCTGGGTCGTCCATGGATCCACAAGGCTGGAGCGGTGACCTCCACACTACATCAAAAGCTTAAGTACCCGGTTAGAGGAAAGATTGTTACAGTTCAAGGGGAAGAAGAGTATATGGTCAGCCACCTAAACTCGTTCCGGTACATAGAAATGGACGGGGAATTCATTGAAACCCCCTTTCAACACTTTGAAGAGGTGCCTCAGACGCTGGCGTCAGCCGAAACTGTGAGTAAAGACCCTCCTTTGAAGATGGCTTCCTTGAAGGATGCCCGGGCTGTGATTGAGAAAGGCGAGTGCGCAAACTGGGGTCGACTTCATGACTTCACTCCGAAGACTGACAAGTTTGGGCTGGGCTTCACTGCAGAGGCTCAGAGGGCTGTTCGCAAAGCAAGGATCGGAAGACCTCCTGTGTTCATCACCAACCCAGGAGTGAATGCTATTGAGGACGACGTGGAGGAAGCGGAATTTGACAGTTGGATCTACCCAACAACCGACAGTGGACCAAGCAACTGGACTGCCAAAGACTTTACACCTATTACTTTTGTCACTCAGTAATGAACTCTTTTGTTTTCAATTTGTAACAAACAATATGTTGAAACTTTTATGGCTCGGTGTCCTACCCGGGGCACCGTCGCTCCATTTGTGAGGGCTTTTGTATGACATTTTCAAATATCATTAATCAAAACATTGGACGTTTGTTGCATTTAAAATCTTGTGCTCCTTTTCTTTCTTTATTTATATATCGCAAAACAGTTATATTTACACACACTCACTTATACAGGTTCCAATCCACTCTGGATCTCACTGGTAACGATTCTGCTACTGCCAGTTATGACTTCGAAAATCCGATCAACTTAGCCGAAGACGAAGGTGAAGAGGATTGCGAAGTGCCTGGTGAACTTGCAAGACTGCTACTCCAGGAAGAGAGGACCATTCAGCCACATGAAGAGCCAGTGGAAACGGTAAATCTGGGTACTGAGACGGACAAAAAGGAAGTCAAGATTGGTGCCAATCTAGAGCTCAGTGTGAAGCAACAGTTGATTCAGATGCTGCATGACTATGTGGAAATCTTTGCCTGGTCTTACGAAGACATGCCTGGTTTGGATACCGATATTGTGGTTCATCACCTGCCTACCAAGGAAGATTTCCCTCCAGTAAAACAGAAGGTCCGCCGTATGCGTCCAGAGATGTCCGAGAAAATCAAAGCTGAGGTTATGAAACAATTTGATGCCGGGTTTCTAGCAGTGACTTCTTACCCTCAGTGGATTGCCAATGTGGTTCCGGTGCCGAAGAAAGATGGTAAGGTTCGAATGTGTGTTGATTACAGGGATTTGAACAGGGCCAGCCCTAAGGATGATTTCCCTCTGCCACATATCGACGTTCTGGTTGATAATACTGCTCAGCATAAAGTTTTCTCCTTCATGGACGGCTTCTCCGGTTATAATCAGATCAAGATGGCTCCCGAAGATATGGAGAAGACCACTTTTGTTACTCAGTGGGGCACCTTTTGCTACAAGGTCATGCCTTTTGGATTGAAAAATGTTGGGGCAACTTACCAACGTGCCATGGTTGCTTTATTTCATGACATGATCCATCATGAGATAGAAGTATACATCGACGATATGATTGCAAGGTCCCAAACTGAGGAGGAACACCTTGACCACCTACGGAAGCTGTTTGACCGTCTGAAGTTGTACAAGCTGAGGTTGAACCCAAACAAGTGCACCTTTGGGGTGAGATCTAGAAAATTGCTAGGCTTCATTATAAGCGACAAAGGTATTCAAGTGGACCCTGCCAAGGTGAAAGCCATACAAGAGATGCCAACTCCCAAGACAGAGAAAGAAGTCAGAGGCTTTCTAGGACGACTAAACTACATTGTCCGATTCATCTCACATCTAACTGCTACCTGTGAACCAATCTTCAAGCTGCTGAAGAAAGATCAAGTAGTACGTTGGAACGATGAATGTCAGGCCGCTTTCGAGAAGATCAAAGAGTATCTCCAAGAACCACCCATTCTTATGCCTCCGGTTGAAGGGAGACCTCTAATACTATACTTGACAGTACTTGACAATTCAATGGGGTGTGTGCTGGGGAAGCATGACGAGTCTGGCCGAAAAGAGCACGTTATTTATTACCTGAGCAAAAAGTTTACCGACTGTGAGACTCGGTACTCACTGCTTGAGAAAACTTGCTGCGCTCTGGTATGGGCTGCTCGCCGACTGAGACAGTATATGTTGACTCACACTACTCTGTTGATTTCGAAAATGGATCCAATCAAGTACATATTCGAAAAGCCTGCACTATTTGGAAGAATAGCAATATGGCAAATGATCTTGACGGAATACGACATCCAATACACGACCCAAAAAGCAATCAAGGGAAGTGTATTGGCATACCATTTGGCACACCAACCAGTGGATGATTACCAGTCGTTGAATTTTGAATTTCCAGACGAGGATATCATGGTAGTGACTGATTGTGAAGTACCTGGACTGGATGAAGGACCTGAGGAAGGATCCCGATGGTCTATGCACTTCGACGGAGCCTCAAACGCTTTGGGTAATGGTATCGGTGCTGTGATCATATCCCCTAAAGGCACTCATACTCCACTTACTGCCCGACTATGTTTCAACTGCACCAATAACATGGAGGAGTATGAGGCATGTATCATGGGTCTTCAAGCTACAATCGACTTAAGGATCAAGTTTCTGAGTGTATTCGTAGATTCCGCTCTCGTGATCAATCAGGTCAAAGGCGAGTGGGATACGAAACACCCGAATCTTATTCCTTACAAGGAGTATGTATTGACATTGCTTCCCCACTTCGAAGAGATAACTTTTGAACACTTTCCAAGAGAGGAGAATCAGTTAGCGGACGCGTTGGCTACGATGTCTTCTATGTTCAAAGCCAAATGGGACAATGAGGCTCCCCGGATCATTATCTGGAAATTGGACGAACCTGCATATTGCTGTGATTTTGAGGCTGAGGAGGTAACTGAAAAACCCTGGTATCATGAAGTGAAGAGGTACTTGGAAGCTCAAGAATACCCCGAAGGCGCATCGGTCAATGACAAGAAGTTCCTGAGAAGGTTTGCAGTAAAGTTCTTCCTCAGCAATGGCATTCTCTACAAGCGAAACCATGATTCAACCTTACTGCGTTGTGTGGATAAGACTGAAGCAGAAAAGATCATGGCAGAACTACATGAAGGTACATTCGGAACACATTCCAGTGGACATACCATGGCAAAGAAAATCCTCCGGGCAGGATATTTCTGGTCCACGATGGAAGCCGACTGTTATCAGCATTCGCGAACTTGTCATAAATGCCAGATCTATGCTGACAAGGTGCACATTCCTCCGGTTCCTCTGAACGTCCTGACGGCACCTTGGCCTTTTGCAATGTGGGGCATTGATATGATCGGCGAAATCAGACCGACAGCGTCCAACGGACATCGATTCATCTTGGTAGCAATCGACTACTTCACGAAGTAGGTTGAGGCAGCTTCCTATGCTATAGTAACCAAGAGCGTCGTGGCACGGTTCATTCGGCACAACCTGATCTGTTGATACGGTGTACCTGAGAGGATCATTACGGATAATGGTACCAATCTTTACAACAAGATGATCACTGAGCTCTGCGAGCAATTCAAGATACAGCACCACAACTCTTCACCTTACCGGCCGAAGATGATTGGGGCTGTAGAAGCAGCAAATAAGAATATCAAGAAGATTGTGCAGAAGATGACAGTGACCTATAAGGATTGGCACGAGATGTTACCATTTGCTCTTCATGGGTACCTCACCTCAGCACGGACGTCAACAGGGGCAACTCCCTTTTCCTTGGTCTACGGCATGGAGGCAGTCTTGCCTATTGAAGTCCAGATACCCTCTCTCCGGATAATGAAGGATGCAGACTTGAGAGAAGATGACTGGATCCAGACTTGGCTTGATCAATTAAATCTAATTGACGAAAAGAGGCTCACTGCTATTTGTCATGGTCAGACGTACCAAAAACGGATGATCAGGGCATTTAACAAGAAAGTCATACGACAAGAATATCAAGTCGGAGACCTGGTAATCAAGCGCATCATTCTTCCTCAAAGTGATCCCAGGGGCAAATGGACCCCTACGTACGAAGGGCCATTTGTGGTTAAACATATCTTCTCAGGAGGAGCTATGATTTTAACTACCATGGATGGTGACGACCTTCCTCACCCCGCCAATGCAGACATAGTAAAAAGATACTATGCATGAACTAAGGACCCGCTAGGTTGACACACCTAGGCAAAAATA